>JACYXH010000607.1:0-65000 GCA_026745465.1 Lota lota
TGTGTTCAAATCCCACTTCTGACAGAAATTTTGAGGACAGCTAAGGACAAGCGAAATCACCATCATGATGTACTTTTGATATCAAAAGGCAATCGAAGTTTAGTTCGCCCGCATCAGCTAGATGTTCAGAAAGAGGTGACCTCACACACAGGGTTTAAGTTGCGGTTTAATGTTATAGTGGTCAGTATCCCCGCGGGAGACCGGGGTTCAATTCCCTGACGGGGAGTTTTTGACATTTACCCACAGTCACCAACGTTGTGTTCCTTTAGCCGTGCTCCGACTCCCTGCACGGCAGCACGTAGGAAGTTGTGTCCCGTTTGCTCGATTGTGCTTTCCTCTCAGGGTGAGCAAGTATCCTTTGTGTGTGCAAATATGTTTTTGTATTTAATATTGTATAATAGTATGAATGTTTTTTCAATGCTGCAGTAGTAGACTTTGTTTTTGAATTTTTACAATCAAAGTTGAGTTATTTTAGGAGAAATAATCAAACAACCAAAACAACTAATGTTGTTTCATGATTGAAAATCTCTGCTATGTGAGATCTGAGAGAACTGCATTAATGTATATCATGTATAATCTGTTGTCTTTTAACAAGGATCAATTCGTTAGGAAAATAACCCTTACTAACATAAAATGTAACCCATTAGAAATCCTTAGATTACACTCTATTGTTCAAGTGTAATGCTATAAAATTGTAAATGGTTGCAGTTGTGTAGAACATGTTTGGATGATTAGTTGTAAACATAATCTGTAGTTTTTTAAACATTAGTTTTACTGAATCATGAATGACCATAATGAAATGTCTGTGAACTTTTCTGATTTCAATAATAAATTGCAAAAAATAGTTCATTCTCAATGGAATAAGTACATTAGTAAATGTATCAGAATGACTTTTTGTACATATGTATTAGTTTTTACATTAGTTATGTGTTCATGAATACATAAATGAAATGTCTGTTTGAACTGATTTAAAATAATCAAAAAATAAATCTCACTAATAATCACATACAATACAATATTCATTCTCAGTATATATACATTCAGTACAATATAGAATGGTACATTCTCAAATAATATGTTCATACATTCTCACAATTCTCTGTACAATTTGCAAACACGATCCTGCACACACACACACACACACACACACACACACACACACACACACACACACACACACACACACACACACACACACCAACAACCACAAAAGAGAGAGAGAGTAACAGAAAAAGAAGACAAAACTGGAACAAAAAAAGAGAAAAAGAATGAAAAAAAAACTGTAACCGAAGGACTAGTATGATAAGGAGAACCGCTGTATTCTAACATCTGGCCCGATGTAGGATAGTAGTTACACACACACACATAATTCGCGCTCGCAGAACTCTCTCGCTCTATCCTCATCTCGCTCTATCCTCCCCCTCTCTCCCTCTCCCTCCCTCCCTCCATCCTCCCCCTCCCCTCTCTCCCTCCCTCTCTCCCTCTCTACCTCTCTCCCTCTCTCCCCCTCTCCTCTCATCTCTCTATCTTCCCCTCTCCCTCCCTCTCTCTCACTCTATCCTCCCCCCTCTCTCCCTCTCCCTCTCCCTCCCTCTCTCTCTCTCTCTATCCTCCCCTCTCTCTCCCTCTCCCTCCCTCTCTCTCGCTCTATCCTCCCCCCTCTCTCCCTCTCTCTTCCTCCCTCTCTCCTACAGTGAAGCTGACAGTCTTCGATGTGTGTCTCCATGTCAACTGCATTTGGCCTGTGTCTTCCATCCACATGGGGAATTAAAGTTCATATCTCTCTCGCTCTGTTCTACCGGTCCACCATATCACTTCTCTTTCACTCCCTCTCTTTCACTCTCTCTCGTCTTCCTACTGCGCTCTTTTTTGCTGTATTTTTCTCTCTCTTTGTCACACTGTATATTGTGTGCCTCCCTTTATCTTTCTCTTTCTCTTTTCTTGTCTCTCACAGTTTGGTTTTTCTCTCCATCTGTCTTTCTGTATCTAATCATCTTTCTGTATACCTAATCATTTTTTCTGTATCTCAACAGTATCTGTAATGGAATCATTTATAATGGTTATGTTTCTATAATTAGTTATTTTCTTCCTTCATTTCTCTTCAGTTAGAAATCAGTCAATCAAGCTAGGTTGGATTATTGTCGTTCCTCCTTTGTTACACCCTTTACAGGTAGGTATTCAGAAAGGTACATACACCTTTTGCTCTTTTATTAAAATCAGTAAAGTGTACAACTAATGTAACGTGATGCCATTCAGTATTCAGAGGGTTTAGGGTTTCAGAATCTGAAGGGTTTCTTTTCTTTACCAAGAATCCATGCAACAGCGTATGGTACTCCTCTTGTTCCTAACAGGACCGGTCCAACAGAACCATTATAGCTCTCCTCTTGGTCATTCAGACGCTCTGCACTTTGATTTGACCTCTGAACCCACTGGATATGTTCCATACTTTGTGATTGTGATTCAATATTCAATATTCTTTATCGTCACGTGTCATATACAAGTAGACAGCAGTACAATTACTTTGTTCTGGCTCCTCGGCCTAGCAGCAGAAAGAAGTTATAATATCTATTAAACACAATATAATTTAAACAAATAGAAAATTTTATAAAAATAGAATAGCAACAGTAATAATTATAAGAAGAAGAAGAAGAGCAATAGTGCAATGGATTAGGGACAGGCAGCAGGCAGACAGACAGGCAGACAGGCAGCAGGCAAACAGGCAGAGAGACAGACAGGCAGCAGGCAGACAAGCAGCCAGACAGACAGACAGACAGATGGGCAGACAGACAGCCAGACAGACAGACAGCCAGACAGACAGACAGACAGACAGACAGACAGACAGACAGACAGACAGACAGACAGACAGACAGACAGACAGACAGACAGGCAGCAGGCGGAAGAAGCTGTCTCGTAGTCTGCTGGTCCGGGCCTTGAGACTTCATTCCTATAGGCCGCCTCATCGCCGTCGGTGATCAGGCCGTCGTGTCATCTGCAAACTTGATCACCGTGTTGGAGCTGTGTGTGGCCACGCAGTCATGGGTGTATAGGGAGTAGAGGAGGGGGGCTTAGAGCACAGCCCTGGGGGGCTCCTGTGCTGATGGTCAGGGGGGCGGAGATCTTAGAAGCCATGTGATGTTATTGAGGCAGGATATCTACAGTTAGGAGTGACCTCACACCTAATTGAACAATGGCGATAATCATAAGCCTGACCAATCCCAAACAAGAATCGACTTGTCCCCGGGGTCCCACACCCTTTTCATCTCTCTCTCTCTCTCTCTCTCTCTCTCTCTCTCTCTCTCTCTCTCTCTCTCTCTCTCTCTCTCTCTCTCTCATAACACTTATTATAGCTCTTCTAATGGAGCAGGGCCGGGCTAGTAGACTAAACTAGTGAAGATAAGTCGATTACCCAGGTAACCGTGTTGAAATAAAATCAGCAAAATGTCCAATGTCTCCTGCACATGCACATATAGGCATGTGTAAACAGGCATCACTTCGTGAGCGCGCTTGTAAAAAAAAAATGATGTCATGATGATATGGTGAACTTGTGAACCATCACCAGCGCCAGTGCTACTGCCGCTAAGTGGAACAAGGCATCTGTTCATGCAACGTACACACACTATTCGTCCCCATTGTGCAAGCCGTTTGCTTCTAGTCATTCACAAAACCGCCGGCAAGATTTGAGATTTGAATACGTAGTTGCTGGCTTTGTGTTGAGCGTATGAAGATTCCCCACTGCGCGCGCACACACACACACACACACACACACACACACACACAGAGACAAATGCACACATAGACACATACACACACACTCACACACACACACACACACACACACACACACACACACACACACACACACACACACACACACACACACAATGATCGGGCGATATTATTGTGCAACTTAACAGTCCTTCAACCAGTTGGAAGTCACTAGGTGATTAGGTGTTGACACAACAGTACTTCAAGAAATGATTCAAACGGGGAAAACCCTGTGTGATGTCATAATCCACAAGGCTCACTGTGCCTACGTGTCAGCTGGTTCGTTCATTCTCTTCCGTCACGGCGTGCGATGGAAAAGCCACACGTTGGTTACTTTTAATCACTCAAGCTTTGTTTTCTTCAGGTTTGTGTGACCCGGCCACCCCCTCTGGTAACCAGTGTTATCTAGTTCCCCTTCGTTGAACACCTTTTGCCCGGGGTGACCCCTTATCTATTCGAGAAAAACTCCTTTATGGCAACCTTTCCCTCACATGACGTATGGACAATTGCATTGTGGGTAGGGGGTGGAACCGTGTAGAAAGGCTGTGTGAAACTGTATTCGGGGCTCACTCTGCTAGAGAACTACATTAAAGAGGTATTTCGAGCTACTATTTGTACTGTTGTGTGCTTTCTGCATTTAGAAATCTCATCTGTCCCAGGCGCAACTATTTCATAAAGGAAAAAGAACACGGGCGAAAACATATCGACCAATATGTCCTTTGTTAGAATATATATGTCCTACATAGGAGTCCAATATGTAATATGTGTAATGTCCAATATGTCCTCCCCCGGCGAATCGGTTACTTTATCAGCTTCCAACATGGCCGCCGGGTTCCTCTTCTTCTAGAACTGCTGTGAAACTCTCCGATAGGTCACGGTGTGTCAGGGAGGTAACATCGTAATACTCCCAGTTCCGGCCTCAAAGGGCCTCAAAGGGCCACCATTATATGACAACCTGGAGCCCTTTAAAAAAGGAGGAGGAGGAAACACTAAACCTAGAACCCCAGAGGGAGGGGCCGCTCCATCAGGGGGTGGGGGGGGGGGGGGGGGGGGGTGTTAGGAGTGCAATAGGTGACCAGAAGGACAGACCAATAGGTGTGCAATAGGTGGCCAGAAGGACAGACCAATAGGAGTGCAATAGGTGGCCAGAAGGACAGACCAATAGGAGTGCAATAGGTGGCCAGAAGGACAGACCAATAGGAGTGCAATAGGTGACCAGAAGGACAGACCAATAGGAGTGCAATAGGTGACCAGAAGGACAGACCAATAGGTGTGCAATAGGTGACCAGAAGGACAGACCAATAGGTGTGCAATAGGTGGCCAGAAGGACAGACCAATAATAAAGATACCTTAGTGAAAGTTATAAAGTGAAACAGTTACACATTTTTCAAAACGATGGTCGCTTAGCAACGTGTTGATACGCTTTTCCTTTGGATGCAGCTCCTCCCGAATTCTCCCGAAAACGTTTTCCTTTTGTTCGCTTTTGTGCTCGAAAGGATACTTCCGCTTGTGGTGCACACGTTAGTTTAATTTGAATTCGTATTTTTATTTTTTTCTCATTTGACTAAATGGTGAATGAACATTTCCAGGAATCCTTTCCTTGATTTGCGTCCAGTGCACCATGCGGCACGACCAGTAGAGCACTCATAACCCTAACCCTCTCACCAGAACAGCAAGTAGTAGAAAGATGGATAATGCTCTGCTCAAATCGACCAATGACAATCCACGTCCATCAACCTACAGCTCCACCTGAATGTTTAGACTCCCCTGTTTCCGTGTCGTTGGTAAACCCAAAGAGCAACAAAACCTCTCACCCCCCCCCCCCCCCCACCCCCCACCCCCCCCCCCCCCCCCCCCCCCACCCGCTCCCCACCACCCACCCCCCCCCCCCCCCCCCACCACCAAAAAACAACAACATAGGCAGCAGCTATCGAGCGACAGCTTTCAACTCACCGCCAATGTCGGGTCGAAGCGTCTTGTCGTACTCCTTGAGTAAATTGTTCAGTATGTGAGTGGCGTCCGCCTGGTGGTTCCTGGGGGCCACGATCCGACTGACAGGGACGTCGTGGTGGTCCTGGTAGTCCTCGCTGTATTCCAGTTGGTCGGAGCTGACGGAGACGGAGGAAGACGTGAATGAAGAACACCCAAGAACTAACTTGTCTGTGAGATTGTCTCCAGAGTTGTTTTTGCTTTTATGAGACCATTGATTGATTCATGTCGTGTATAGACCTGCAGTGGCTGTGCTATCTCGACTGTCACCGTGATAACCATGTATAAAACCTTGGCATGGCACGACACGAATTTATCTACCCATCATTTAAGGAATTAAATCATACAGAATTTGACGATCTAAGTGTGTGTGTGTGTGCGTGCGTGTGTGTGCGTGTGTGCGTGTTTTGCGCGCATGATAACCATATCGGCCATGTATTCGTACCGTTCGCAAGCTGTTTCCAAAAAACAAACGCAAAAAGACGTCCACTGTCCAACGTGAACGACAACTGAGAACTTTGAACCACACGGAAACGCTTGAAAACGTCAAATCCTCACCGAGTTGCTTAAACGACGAGAAGTAATAAAATGACGCACGCTAACTTGTTTTTCATTTTCCCCACAGCAGCGATCAAATGATTTGGTTCTGTGCGCTGGACAAAACGTCACCACGATCAACGGCGGTACCTCGTCTCTCCTCGGAGGTGCGGACCAATAATCCGTCTTCTGAACTTGTTCGTCGTCGTCGTCCCCTCCCACACACACACACACACACACACACACACACACACACACACACACACACACACACACACACACACACACACACACACACACACACACACACACACACACTACTTCTCCTGCGTGTAATCTTTCATCCTAGGTCCACACAGGTTTGGTTTTTGGTCTGTTTCCCGTTCTGTCTTGGCTCGTGTTTTTCTTAAAGCTCCAATGGTCGACCAGCGTCGCCCCCCCATTAAAAGAAAAAAACCGAATACAGAAAGATAATAAAGACACCTTGCTCCTTCTCCCTCGATGTGGTGGTGGGAACAACTGAAGCGACATGGGGAGCCGTGTGGTTTGCTTCGGTAGTGTCGG
This sequence comes from Lota lota, assembly GCA_026745465.1. Taxonomy (NCBI): domain Eukaryota; kingdom Metazoa; phylum Chordata; class Actinopteri; order Gadiformes; family Lotidae; genus Lota; species Lota lota. The sequence continues at coordinate 6,856 of JACYXH010000607.1, forward strand.
GGACCCCTGACGTGAGAGATGGAGAGATGGGCGTGTCTGACTCATGCGCCCGCCCCCCCCCCCCCCCCCCTTTTAATATGGACGGCGTTCTGTCTGCGAACGACGACGTGATGCACGTTTTTAAACGGCACCTGCTCTAAGTAGCCCACGTGAGATAATTAAGGACATCATTAATTCATAAGTGGCACGTGGCTGTAGTTTATACCTTAATCATGCCATAAAATGCAACAAAATATCAAAAATCATGTCTCATGATATTAAATAGTCCAATTAGATGTACTCTAAGATAGAGCTTAATATATACTATGTAAATATGTTATAGGCTAAAGTTTGTGTAATGAACCAGTCGACGGAGTGAATTTCTACCATTTAAAGGACTAGTGCACCCCCTGACGGTCAAAGTAGGCATTGCACATCAGCCCGGTGATACAATATCCAATATCGCTGACCTAAAATATGACAAAATAGAAACAACAGAAACAATAAAGTTTAGAACATTAATCTATTGTTTTGAATATATTCAACAAATTATGATGGGGACAAAATCCACCATTTCAAAGAGTGGTGAGGACATGTCCCCAGCGTAAAGGACACCATTGGGTGTTGTGATGGCTGTATATGTTTGAATAAAGTTATTTTGTTTTGTGAGCATTACCTAAAGGAAAACAGCATTTGGCTGGACTTTTAAGTTGCTCCTTCTATATATTTTACAAATGGTTTGTGTGGCATAATGTGTGAGGAATACAGCTTATTTGTTTAAATCAACTATTTTATATTCATGAAGGGAGTCTGTGGTGATTCCCCATTCCCACCACTGGGTGTCGCTACAACACTGATTATGGGAAAGCTGCTTGTATGTGCCAGGGCATAGGTAGTAGACTACAGCAAAGATGTGTCAAAAGGGACTATTCTGAACTACCTACATTTAACTTAAAGTAGTTCAAATATTAGACTAAAATAATCTAAATAGTACCTATGTAATGTCAACACACGTAATGTGTAGGCACGACAATAATTAACACAATCCTAGATGAGCTAGAAAGGAGAGCAGAGATTGGAGAGAGGAGGAAGAGAAGGGAGAGGAAGGAGAGAGGAGAAACTAAGATGAGAGGATGGAGAGGAGAGCTGTCAATACAAAGTCACAGCACTCACACACATTGGGTGAATCTTTACATGTAGTCACCGTGACCTTTGTGTAAGGTGTAACACATGTTGGGTTGTTGTATGGTGGACATTAAGTCATTGACTGGCTCAGCTACAAAATTGTGCAATCGATCAGTGATTTTAATCCTTCCTTGAATTCCATATTTTGTAAAATAGAGGTTTTAGGAGACTTTTTATCCCACTGAGAATGTACCTATTCTACTGAATATATATAGTACTGAGAATGTACCTATTGTACTGAATACATAGTGTACTGAGATTGTACAAATTCCACAGAAAATGTCCCCAGTCTACTTTTGGTAAATCTTTATTCAAATCTGAAAAGTGTACACATTTTTTAATGTGTTGTCAAACATGATTCAAAAGAATAAACTAATTGAACTATTTGGTTTGAGGTGATGGCAGCCATCCGAATATCAGAACCAAAAACGGTCCATGAAATAGCTCAGTTGTCCCAATTCCACATATAAAGAAAAACACACAAAATGGGTAGAAATTAAAACATGTTTATTTATGAAACTACAAGTGTTCAAACATGCACTTCAAGCCCTCAAGGATTAAAACTCAAAAACCCCCATGGGGAAAAGAGAAACCTTTAAAAAATAAAAGTGGAGCAACCAAGGGACAAGTCTGGTTTAGCGCTAAATGAGTCTAGTTTAGGATTAAGGATGGTTAACTTGGTATAAAGTTTGAAATAGGCCATTTTAGGGGTGTTTGGGTATATGTTATGTTTAGGCCCCGTTTGGTTTAGGCATTAGTTATTGTATTAAAGATTTATACGTTTAGGTATTAGGTGAGAGTTTACGCATTTTAGAGATGTTTAGGTTTGAAGGTTAAGTTTAGGTAAGCGAGTTTAGGTACTAGGTTAAGTTTTGGCCTTTATGACGTTTAGGTTAGATGGCTAAGTTTAGGTATTAGGTTAGATCATCCTATTTTATTTGTGGTTAAATTGAGGCCGTAGGGTTAGAAAGAAGGTTAAGATCAGGGCCCAGGTTTGCTTCCAGCCTTGGCCCTGTTAGTCGCTCCCTTAAGAGGGCTCCCAGCTAAGGTTGTTGGAAAAATAATAGCTGGGATCACAGATAGTGTACAGAAAAATCAACAAATCAAAAGATTGAGCTAAACATACTTTCACCAAAAGCTGGTGTGACATAATAGTTTGTTTTAAAAGTGAACAGTAAAGTGACATCAGTATGGTGTGTAGTAGGCAGTTGATGAGCTCTGCGTGGTTATGTTGGCTGTAGGTGTAGCCAGGGATCCTCAGGGTGGATGGGGAATAGGACACTGGAGTAGATCAACTGTTCAGGTCATCATACTGTGAAGTGAAAAGAAAAAAAGTCAGTTTCACATTGTGCTGGCTGATTTAGAAGACATTTTGCTCACCAAATGTGATTGGGCATTTAAAGATTCCTAAACGCAGCGCCACGCTACATTGCCATTTGGTCCATTTATCGAAGCTCTCACCCGGGTCTAAGCAAAACTTACCATGTTGAATATTCAAAGTAAAAATCACATAAGATTGCAAGTCAAGCATCTTACCTGGGTCCACACGGGGTCTTTAGGGCGCTGTACTGCAGGCCTTTGGTCCATCCTCTGCTCCGGGCCGCGGTCCTGAGTTTAAAGAACCAGTCAGTCATCGAGCCGCTTGGTGGTTTGACCGCTTGCACAATTATGACCCTGGTTATACGCTGTCTCTGCTTACTCTAGTAGCACCCACTACTAAGTTTCAAGTGATAGAAATGATCAAGTTACAAAATACTAGAGCTCCTAAACGCAGACCTAGTTGATCAGATTTACTCGATGAACCTTTACATCGGTTGAAGAGTTCACCTTACCTGGATGAGTAGCTGCTAGGTCTTAACACAAGCTGCAACCGCAAGGACCTCCAGCTGACCGCCACCGCAAGGACCTCCAGCTGACCGCCAGGACCTCCAGCTGACCGCCACCGCCAGGACCTCCAGCTGACCGCCAGGACCTCCAGCTGACCACCACCGCCAGGACCTCCAGCTGCGTCGCCTCAGTCCTTCTGAAACTTAACACATGCGCTCCATTTGCACATTTTACAAAAGGGGTCACCGCCAGAGGCCAAATCATACACGCAACCAGAATGCACTAAATAAAAATATATAAATAAAATCGTATGGCACAGAATGAAAGTGCATTGCAAATAACAAACCACATGGCACAGAATTAATGTGCATTGTAGAAAATAACAAACCGTATGGCTCAGAATGAATGTGCATTGCAGAAAATAACAAACCATATGGCACAGAATGAATGCATTACAGAAAATAAACCGTATGGCACAGAATGAATGCATTGCAGAAAATAACAAACCGTATGGCACAGAATGAATGTGCATTGTAGAAAATAACAAACCGTATGTCACAGAATGAATGCATTGTAGAAAATAACAAACCGTATGGCACAGAATGAATGCATTGTTGAAAATACCAAACCGTATGTCACAGAATGAATGCATTGTAGAAAATAACAAACCGTATGGCACAGAATGAATGCATTGCAAAAAATAACAAACCGTATGGTATAGAATGAATGTGCATTGTAGAAAATAACAAACCGTATGGCACAGAATGAAACCACATTGCACAGAATTCAACGTCAAGCATCAGCAGTTTGTAAGTATATGGAAAGTTGTAAAAGCGAACCAGCAGCCAAACTTCAACCAGCTCATGAAATAAGAAACGTTGGGTGACTCACTGTGAGGATCGTCCTTGAAGCTCCCGTTGGTGGCCACGTTGTCCGGATTGTTCAGTCGAAAGAGCACAACACACACATAAGCAACCGCAGGACCTTAGAGAGAGAGAGCACGGAATGAAACCACCGTAGAAAACAACAAACCATATGGCACAGAATGAATGTGCATTGTAGAAAATAACAAACCGTATGGCACAGAATGAATGTGCATTACAGAAAATAAAACGTATGCCACAGAATGAATGCATTGCAGAAAATAACAAACCGTATGGCACAGAATGAATGTATTGTAGAAAATAACAAACCGTATGGCACAGAATGAATATGCATTGTAGAAAATAACAAACCGTATGGCACAGCATGAATGCATTGTAGAAAATAACAAACCGTATGGCACAGAATGAATGTGCATTATAGAAAATCGTATGGCACAGAATGAATGTGCATTGTAGAAAATGAAAATGGCACAGAATGAAAACCACATTGCACAGAATGAAAACCACATTGCACAGAATTCAACGTCAAGCAGCTTAGAAAATAACAAACCGTATGGCACAGAATGAATGTGCATTATAGAAAATCGTATGGCACAGAATGAATGTGCATTGTAGAAAATGAAAATGGCACAGAATGAAAACCACATTGCACAGAATTCAACGTCAAGCAGAAGCAGCTTGTAAGTGTATGGAAAGTTGTAAAAGCGAACCAGCAGCCAAACTTCAACCAGCTCATGAAATAATAAACGTTGGGTGACTCACTGTGAGGATGGTCCTTGAAGCTCCCGTTGGTGGCCACGTTGTCCGGATTGTTCAGTCGGAAGAGCACAACACACACATAAGCAACCGCAGGACCTTTGAGTCGCGTTAGAGAGCACGGAATGAAACCACCGTAGAAAATAACAAACCGTATGGCACAGAATGAATGTGCATTGTAGAAAATAACAAACCGTATGGCACAGAATGAATGCGCACTGTAGAAAATAACAAACCGTATGGCACAGAATGAATGCGCATTGCAGAAAATAACAAACCGTATGGCACAGAATGAATGCATTGTAGAAAATAACAAACCGTATGGCACAGAATGAATATGCATTGTAGAAAATAACAAACCGTATGGCACAGAATGAATATGCATTGTAGAAAATAACAAACCGTATGGCACAGCATGAATGCATTGTAGAAAATAACAAACCGAATGGCACAGAATGAATGCATTGCAGAAAATACCAAACCGTATGGCACAGAATGAATGTGCATTGCAGAAAATACCAAACCGTATGGCACAGAATGAATGTGCATTATAGAAAATCGTATGGCACAGAATGAATGTGCATTGTAGAAAATGAAAATGGCACAGAAGGAAAACCACATTGCACAGAATGAAAACCACATTGCACAGAATTCAACGTCAAGCAGCTTAGAAAATAACAAACGGTATGGCACAGAATGAATGTGCATTGTAGAAAATGAAAATGGCACAGAATGAAAACCACATTGCACAGAATTCAACGTCAAGCAGCTTAGAAAATAACAAACCGTATGGCACAGAATGAATGTGCATTATAGAAAATCGTATGGCACAGAATGAATGTGCATTGTAGAAAATGAAAATGGCACAGAATGAAAACCACATTGCACAGAATTCAACGTCAAGCAGAAGCAGCTTCTAAGTGTATGGAAAGTTGTAAAAGCGAACCAGCAGCCAAACTTCAACCAGCTCATGAAATAATAAACGTTGGGTGACTCACTGTGAGGATCGTCTTTGAAGCTCCCGTTGGTGGCCACGTTGTCCGGATTGTTCAGTCGGAAGAGCACAACACACACATAAGCAACCGCAGGACCTTTGAGTCGCGTTAGAGAGCACGGAATGAAACCACCGTAGAAAATAACAAACCGTATGGCACAGAATGAATGTGCATTGTAGAAAATAACAAACCGTATGGCACAGAATGAATGCGCACTGTAGAAAATAACAAACCGTATGGCACAGAATGAATGCGCATTGCAGAAAATAACAAACCGTATGGCACAGAATGAATGCATTGTAGAAAATAACAAACCGTATGGCACAGAATTAATATGCATTGTAGAAAATAACAAACCGTATGGCACAGAATGAATATGCATTGTAGAAAATAACAAACCGTATGGCACAGCATGAATGCATTGTAGAAAATAACAAACCGAATGGCACAGAATGAATGCATTGCAGAAAATACCAAACCGTATGGCACAGAATGAATGTGCATTGCAGAAAATACCAAACCGTATGGCACAGAATGAATGTGCATTATAGAAAATTGTATGGCACAGAATGAATGTGCATTGTAGAAAATGAAAATGGCACAGAATGAAAACCACATTGCACAGAATGAAAACCACATTGCACAGAATTCAACGTCAAGCAGCTTAGAAAATAACAAACCGTATGGCACAGAATGAATGTGCATTGTAGAAAATGAAAATGGCACAGAATGAAAACCACATTGCACAGAATTCAACGTCAAGCAGCTTAGAAAATAACAAACCGTATGGCACAGAATGAATGTGCATTATAGAAAATCGTATGGCACAGAATGAATGTGCATTGTAGAAAATGAAAATGGCACAGAATGAAAACCACATTGCACAGAATTCAACGTCAAGCAGAAGCAGCTTCTAAGTGTATGGAAAGTTGTAAAAGCGAACCAGCAGCCAAACTTCAACCAGCTCATGAAATAATAAACGTTGGGTGACTCACTGTGAGGATCGTCTTTGAAGCTCCCGTTGGTGGCCACGTTGTCCGGATTGTTCAGTCGGAAGAGCACAACACACACATAAGCAACCGCAGGACCTTAGAGTCGCGTTAGAGAGCACGGAATGAAACCACCGTACAAAATAACAAACCGTATGGCACAGAATGAATGTGCATTGTAGAAAATAAACCGTATGGCACAGAATGAATGTGCATTGTAGAAAATAACAAACCGTATGGCACAGAATTAATGTGCATTGTAGAAAATAACAAACCGTATGACAGAATGAATGCATTGTAGAAAATAACAAACCGTATGACAGAATGAATGCATTGTAGAAAATAACAAACCGTATGGCACAGAATGAATGTGCATTGTAGAAAATAAACCGTAAGGCACAGAATGAATGCATTGCAGAAAATAACAAACCGTATGGCACAGAATGAAAGTGCATTGCACAGAATGAAAGCACATAGCACAGAATTCAACGTCAAGCATCAGCAGTTTGTAAGTGTATGGAAAGTTGTAAAAGCGAACCAGCAGCCAAACTTCAACCAGCTCATGAAATAATAAACGTTGGGTGACTCACTGTGAGGATCGTCCTTGAAGCTCCCGTTGGTGGCCACGTTGTCCGGATTGTTCCGTCGGAAGAGCACAACACACACATAAGCAACCGCAGGACCTTTGAGTCGCGTTAGAGAGCACGGAATGAAACCACCGTAGAAAATAACAAACCGTATGACAGAATGAATGCATTGTAGAAAATAACAAACCGTATGGCACAGAATGAATGTGCATTGTAGAAAATAACAAACCGTATGGCACAGAATTAATGTGCATTGCAGAAAATAACAAACCGTATGGCACAGAATTAATGTGCATTGCAGAAAATAACAAACCGTATGGCACATGATGAAAGTGCATTGCAGAAAATAACAAACCGTATGGCACAGAATGAATGTGCATTGTAGAAAATCGTATGGCACAGAATGAATGCAGAAAATAACAAACCGTATGGCACAGAATGAAAGCACATTGCACAGAATTCAACGTCAAGCATCAGCAGTTTGTAAGTGTATGGAAAGCTGTAAAAGCGAACCAGCAGCCAAACTTCCACCAGCTCATGAAATAATAAACGTTGGGTGACTCACTGTGAGGATCGTCCTTGAAGCTCCCGTTGGTGGCCACGTTGTCCGGATTGTTCAGTCGGAAGAGCACAACACACACATAAGCAACCGCAGGACCTTTGAGTCGCGTTAGAGAGCACGGAATGAAACAACCGTAGAAAATAAACCGTATGGCACAGAATGAATGTGCATTGCAGAAAATAAACCGTATGGCACAGAATGAATGTGCATTGTAGAAAATAACAAACCGTATGGCACAGAATTAATGTGCATTGCAGAAAATAACAAACCGTATGGCACAGAATTAATGTGCATTGCAGAAAATAACAAACCGTATGGCACAGGATGAAAGTGCATTGCAGAAAATAACAAACCGTATGGCACAGAATGAATGTGCATTGTAGAAAATCGTATGGCACAGAATGAATGCAGAAAATAACAAACCGTATGGCACAGAATGAAAGCACATTGCACAGAATTCAACGTCAAGCATCAGCAGTTTGTAAGTGTATGGAAAGCTGTAAAAGCGAACCAGCAGCCAAACTTCCACCAGCTCATGAAATAATAAACGTTGGGTGACTCACTGTGAGGATCGTCCTTGAAGCTCCCGTTGGTGGCCACGTTGTCCGGATTGTTCAGTCGGAAGAGCACAACACACACATAAGCAACCGCAGGACCTTTGAGTCGCGTTAGAGAGCACGGAATGAAACCACCGTAGAAAATAACAAACCGTATGGCACAGAATGAATGCATTGTAGAAAATAACAAACCGTATGGCACAGAATGAATGTGTCGTTGAGCAGCATCGGTGGTTCAGTGGTAGAATGTTTACCTGCCACGCGGGAGACCAGAGTTCGATTCCCGGCCAATGCAAGGAACCACTTAAACATTGTGTATGAGGTTACCTCTTTCTGAACATCTAGCTGATGAGGGTGAACTCAACTTTAATTGTCTTTTGATATCTAAAGGTATTTTGATAGTTATTTCGCTTGTCATTATGTGTCCTCAAAACTCCTGTCAGAAGTGGGATTTGAACCCACGCCTCCAGAGGAGACTGCGACCTGAACGCAGCGCCTTAGACCGCTCGGCCATCCTGACACATAACATAAATTGTCCAAGAGTGGACCGTTGCGTGAATTTCGTTACGTTTGTCATGTATTTCAAATTCAAAGATCGCTTCCTGCTCACAGACTGCTCCTAAAATAACACAACTTTGATTGTATTGGTGACTGTGGGTTAATGTCAAACACTCCCTGTCGGGGAATTGAACCCCGGTCTCCCGCATGACAGGCGGGGATACTGACCACCATACTAACGAGGATCTGTAGTAATGAGAACACCTTGACATTAGTAAGCGCATTGACGTCTACAGGTGTTTATTTTTGTCCGACAAATTCTATTCTGGGAGCCCAAATTCTAGAGAAAGCAAGCATTGATAACGAGGAGCCGTGGGGTTCCAGTATTCCTTGACCTGAGTAAATACTTTGAGTCCTGCAGGTGTATATGTGTGTTGGAAAAATTGTGTGAGCCAAAATGCATCACCAAACAACCATTGGTGGTTCAGTGGTAGAATTCTCGCCTGCCACGCGGGAGGCCCGGGTTCGATTCCCGGCCAATGCAAGGCATACTTTAACTCAGTTCTGAACCGGAACTCAAACACTGTGTGTGAAGTGAACTCTTTCTAAACATCTAACTGATGACGGTGAACTAAACATCGATGGGCTTTTGATGTCTAAAGGTAATTTCGATAGTGTTTTCGCATGTCCTTAGCCATTCTCAATGCTTCTGTCAGAAGTACGATTTGAACCCACGCCTCCAGAGGAGACTGCGACCTTAACGCAGCGCCTTAGACCGCTCGGCCATCCTGACACAGAAAGGAAATTGTCTAAGAGTGGATCGTTGCGTGAATTTCGTTGCTTTTGTCATGTACATAGAAGATCGCTTCTTGCTCACAGAAACTGACTGCTCCTAAAGGAACACAACGTTGATGACTGTGGGTTAATGTCAAGTACTCATTGTCGGGGAATTGAACCCTGGTCTCCCGCGTGACAGGCTGGGATACTTTAAAAAAAATCTTTTTAATGTTTTTTTCAATTCACAAATTTACAAAGTCATATATACAATATATACAAATCAAGACATCCCCAATCAAACTTGAAAAACAAAGTCTACTAATGCAGAATTGAAAAAACACTCATAACATTATACAATATTAAATACAAAAACATATTTGCACACACAAAGGATACTTGCTCACCCTGAGGGGAAAGCACAATCGAGCAAACAGGATACAAATTCCTACGTGCCGTTGTGCTCCCCCTCCCACAGGGAGGCAAGGCCCCGCCCCACGACCGGAGCGATCGACCCAAAGGCCCCCCGAGAGCGATGGCAACACGCGCGCGTGTGCGCGCCCGACCCACAGAGGACGGGCCCCCCCCCCCCCACCGCCAAACAGACAAGCGCACGAGCCCAGCCGCGCCCCCCACCCCCGAACCCGTGCCAGCAGCAGCAGACGCACCGCCACAGTGGCGCCCCTGTGGTAATGCATCCGCTTCTACCAAACAAGGTTCCTCCGTGTTTTGAGGTCGGGTCGGACGATTCAGAGTATGAGTCTCTTGCAAGCATTGGTGGTATAGTGGTGAGCATAGCTGCCTTCCAAGCAGTTGAACCGGGTTCGATTCCCGGCCAATGCATCACTATCTATTTACCAATGCCAAAGTGATTTAGGACTTTTGAGATCATTGTCTGGATTTATTTGTGGTAAATGTTGTTCTCTAGACTACATTTAAGTGAAACTGAAACATTGAACAGTGGTTGAGACCATAGATAATGAAGAAGACCCTTAATGTCTAGAGTTGTCCTAGGAAGCTCACCAGCAAACTAGGTTCCTCCGTGTTTCGAGGTCAGGTCGGATGATCCACAGTACGTAATTTCTCACTCCTGCATTGGTGTTATAGTGCTAAGCACAGCTGCCTTCCAAGTAGTTGTTCTTAAAACTACCTATAAGTGAAACTAAAAGTAAAACCGTGGTTCAGAGGATTGAGAATGAACAAGACCCTTAATGTCTAGAGTTGTTCTAGGAGGCTTAGCAGCAATCTAGTTTCCACCTTGATTTGAGTTCAGGTCAGACGATTCAGAGTAGAGAACATCTCCGGCCAGCGTTGGTGGTATAGTGGTGAGCATAGCTGCCTTCCAAGCAGTTGACCCGGGTTCGATTCCTGGCCAATGCAACGATATCTTCTTACCTTTGCCACAGCGATTAAGGTCTTTCTAGGTGAGGATCTGGATTTTCTTTGCAGGGTAAAGGACAGCCGCATGACTATGATTCATCACATTTACTACGTGAAAAGGTAAGTGATGTGTGAATGGTGCAAACGATGAGGATGGGATTCGAACCGACGCGTGCAGAGCACAATGGATTAGCAGTCCATCACCTTAACCACTCGGCCACCCCATCAGCCAACTGAAGTATAAGTATACTACATTTAAGCAACACAGGAATTTCGAACTGTGTTGAACATTTGGGTAGTGAATTACAGATGTGAGAAAGCCTGCAGAGATATCTTCCGAAGGTACACAGTGCCAATAAGTTCCACCGAGATTTGAACTCGGATCGCTGGAGTCAAGAGTGCTTTTTACTAAATCTTTTTACTGTTTTTTCAATTCACAAATGTACAAAGTCATCTATACAATATATACAAATCAAGACATCCTCAATCAAAATTCAAAAACAACTTCTACTACTGTAGAATTGAAAAAAACACTCATAACATTATACAATATTGAATACAAAAACATATTTACACACACAAAGGATACTTGCTCACCCTGAGAGGAAAGCACAATCGAGCAAACGGGACACAACTTCCTACGTGCTGCCGTGCTCCCCCCCCCCCCCCCCCCCCCCCCCCCACCACACACACACACACACACACACACACACACACACACACACACACACACACACACACAGACAGACACACACACACACACACACACACACACACACACACACACTCTCGAGGAGGTGGAGCACGGCTAAAGGAACACAACGTGCTCCTAAAATAACTCAACTTTGATTGTATTGGTGACTGGGTATACGTCAAAAACTCCCCGTCGGGGAATTGAACCCCGGTCTCCCGCGGGGATACTGACCACTATAACATTAAACCGCAACTTAAACACTGTGTGTGAGGTTACCTCTTTCTTAACATCTAGCTGATGCGGGCGAACTAAACTTAGATTGTCTTTTGATATCTTAGCCGTCTTAGCCATCCTCAAAACTTCTGTCAGAAGTGGGATTTGAACCCACGCCTCCAGAGGAGACTGCGACCTGAACGCAGCGCCTTAGACCGCTCGGCCATCCTGACACATAATAGAAATTGTCCAAGAGTGGATCGTTGCGTGAATTTCGTTAAGTTTGTCACGTATTTTAAAGATCGCTTCTTTCTCACAGACACCGACTGCTCCTAAAATAATTCAACTTTGATAGTATTGGTGACTGTGGGTTAATGTAAAAATATCCCCATCGGGGAATTGAACCCAGGTCTCCTGCATTACAGGCGGGGATACTGACCACTATACTAACGAGGAACTGATTGAATGAGAATGAGCCGTGGGGTGCCAGTATTCCTTGACCTGAGTAAATACTTTGAGTCCTGCAGGTGTTAATGTGTGTTGGACAAATTGTATGAGCTAACATTATTCAACAATCAAGCATTGGTGTTTCAGTGGTAGAGTTCTCGCCTGCCACGTGGGAGGCCCGGGTTCGATTCCCGGCCAATGCAAGGCACACTTCAGATCAGTTTTAAAATGTATCTTCAACATTATGTGTGCTGTCACCTCTTTCTTGCAGCACCACTTTCAGTGCAAAAGAAATTCTTCGACAAATGATTGAGAAGACAACAAAAGAGGTCTGCAATACCTTGAGATGATTCTGTGAATGTGTCATTAAAAAAGATTTATTGGCTTCTTAAGCAAATGCTATTGTGAGAGAATGTTACACAAAACACGGTACAGCTGGGATTTCAACCCAGGATCTCATGTTTACTAGGCAACCATTTGGCCAAGCTTGATCTACTTATTCAGTCTTTGACAACAATTTGGGATGACTTGTTCATTTGAGAGATGCATATGTGTACCATTTGAAGAGAGACCCATAGAGCCATCTGAAGGACCCACATCCACAACTGCCGAGTGTAGGTGTGCTATGCCACACACTACGTATACAAATATGGTTGGACCCGTCTTTATTAAACACTTGCACTGCGTATAATGACGCTCGTTTCTAAGACAAAGCCAGATGTGGGGCTCGAACCCACGTCCCTGAGATTAAAAGTCTCATGCTCTACCGACTGAGCTAACCAGGCATGTTTTAAGCATTGCGCGACTATAAAGAATAAGAACTGGTAAAGACCAAGTGAAAGGTTCAACATAAGCCAGACTGCTGTGTATGCCAAAACACTTTGTGTTGATAAGCGCAGGGCCATGAAACTGCAATAGATATGTGGCAAAGAATCGCAACTTCTGTGTGGCACCCTAACCTTCAAATCCTCACAAACTCTTGAGTCACGCCCAGATATTCTTTCGCAGAGGTGATATTGTAGTCTGTGAAGGACAACTAAGATGTGACTATTGCTGGTTGAAAATTTAACCCACTACCCTGCCAGAATGATTTGGAAATACTCAGCCATATCAATTTTTGCCTGTCTCCATGGGGACTTGAATCATTGTGAAAAACACAATCATGTAATGGCATGTAATGAAAGAAAGCTGTGTAAGGCTGTATTGTATTTTGCTTTCCCCCCTCAACCAAGAATGGAAAACAAATTGCCGTGACTATAGTGGACAAACAGTTGGCATTGTAGAAATGTCTATTGCATTGATAGTTTGCACATTTACAATCACTAGCAAAATTGCCAAAGAAATAGCAAAATACAATGTATTGTTGTGATTTGAACCCAGCATCTTCTGTTTACTAGACTACCAAGTGAACCAGCTATGCCACAGCACTACTTTCAGTGCAAAATAAGTGCTTTGACAAATGATTGAAAGTGATCTGCAATACCATGACATGATTCTGTGGATGTGTGATAAGAGAAACATAATTGCTGTCTTAAGCAAATGCTAATAAGGGAGCATGTTACACAGAACAATATACTGCTGGTATTTCAACCCAAGATCTACTGTGTAATACACAACCACTTGGCCAGGCTTGATCTACTTCAGTCTTTGACATCGGTTCGTGATGACTCATTCATTTGAGATGTTCAGTCGCGAGATGCATATGTGTACCATTTAAAGGAAGACCCAAAGAGCGATTAAATGTGTATCAGGCCACTCACTATGTATACAAACATAGTTGGTACAATCTGTACTGAACGCTTGCTCTGTGTATAAAGGCAATGGCTTCCAAGGCACAGCGCAATGTGAGGCTCGAACCCACAACCCTCAGATTAAGAGTCTCATGCTACATATGCTCTATTGTCGGGAAGATTCATGCCTGCATAGGGACACACCAATGGTTTTTGAGTCCATTGCCTTCAACACTTGGACATAACAACCCTTGTCATCAGATCAGATTAATAAAAGTAGGGGATGTAGCTCAGTGGTAGAGCGCATGCTTTGCATGTATGAGGCCCTGGGTTCAATCCCCTGAATCTCCAGTCTTTGATGCAACGTTTGCACAGTGAACCTTTTATCAAAGGTAGTTCAGACAAAGCATACCTTAAATGTTGCAGACTGTTACAATTAAAACAACTGACAGACTTGAAGCTGATACCCACTTGTTGTCGTGGCCGAGTGGTTAAGGTGATGGACTAGAAATCCATTGGGGTCTCCCCGCGCAGGTTCGAATCCTGCCGACAACGGTTGCAGGTTAAACTGAACAGCTTTTATCATACCCTTGTGCCAGTCAACACATTCTACAGCATATAGTACAGTGAAGATGCATTTATTGCGTGGGTTCAGTCTCTGGCATCTGCTAGATTAGGTCAAAGCATCCATTGTTTATAACAGGGTGTTTTCCCAACCTGAACATATGTGTTCTGTTACTGTTCAAAGGACCGATTGATCTGATGACTAGAGTTGTCATGTCCAAGTGTTGAAGTCAATGTAGCTCAGTGGTGGAGTGCATGCCTTGCTTGTATGAGGCCCAGCGTTTAATCCCTGGTATCTCTACAATGTTGCGAAAGCAAGGCATTGTACTTTATATAAAGTAGAAGTAAACTATAATTCAATCATGAAACAGTGCAGAATGTGACTCTTTGAACAACCGATTGACTTCCAAACAACCTTATGTGCTGTTGTGGCTAAGGCAATGGACTACAGATCCATTGTGCTCTCCATCTGCAGATGTGAAATGTAAGATTTACGACAGTAAGGGGATGTAGCTCAGTGGTAGAGCGCATGCTTTGCATGTATGAGGCCCTGGGTTCAATCCCTGGAATCTCAGGTCTTTGATGCAACATTTGCACAGTGATCTTTTTATCAAAGGTAGTTCAGACAAAGCATACCTTAAATGTTGCAGACTGTTATTGTTAAAACAACTGACAGACTTGAAGCTAATATCAGGATATGCATATGTGTACCATTTGAAAAGAGACCCATAGAGCGATCTCGAGGACTCACATTCACACCTGACGAGTATAAGTGTATTAGGCCATTCCCTATGTATGCAAATATTGTTTGAGCCATCTGTACTGAACACTTGTGCTGTGTATAAAGATAGCCATTTACAAGGCACAGCCCAATGTGGTAAAGTCTAAATGAGTGGTTCAACATAACCTAGACTGCTTTGTATGCCATTTAACTTTGTGTTCATAAGTGAAGGACCATGAAACTACAATATAAATTTGGCAAAGAATCACACCTTCTGTGTAGAACCCAAACCTTCAAATCCTAACAAACTCTTAAGTCACGGCAAGATATTATTTCGCAGAAGCAATATCTTACTCTGTGAAGGACAACTAAGACGCATTTTGCTTTCCCCTTCCTAAACCAAGAATGGAAAACAAATTGCCGTTACTAGAGGACATACAAATGGCATTGAAGAAAACTATACTGCATTGATAGTTTGCACATTTACAACCACTAGCAAAATGGCCAGTTAAGACAATTCCACTTTTTTTAAAGAAAAACTGGTATAAAATTGTACACCACTTTATTCTTATGCATAATTAGAGGTACTGCTGGGAGTTGAACCCAGTGTCTCCTGTTTACAAGACAGGTGATTTGACCAGCTAAGCCACAGTACCACTTGCTATGAATTCGTGAGAAAACAATGAAATAGGTCTTATGTAGCATGACCTGATCATTTATGTTGAAAGATAATAGAACTGGCAGCTAAGCCGCAACACAATGTGGGCTGAAGTGGCGCAGTGGCACCATCCTCCTTTCCTTTATTTTTTTAAATCTTTTTAATGTTTTTTTTCAATTAACAATTTTACAAAGTCTACTACCACAGAATTGAAAAAACACTCCTAACATTATACAATATTGAATACAAAAACATCTTTACACACTGACACTGTTAAATCACTGCCGTATTCCACAAAATTTGACACACTGGAAGGAGCGGAATATTTCCAAGTCATTTATGACCGTCAAGTCAGAGTATGCCGGTTGTGCATACAAGCAGGACATATCATGAGAGATTGCCCACAATTTACATGTCATGGATGTCAGATGCAGGGGCATTACGTGTGGCAATGCCCGATGCGTGGATTGAGAGAAGGAGACCGAGCAGAAGGAGAGTCATGAAGCATGGCGGGGCAGCGGATCGGGGGCGGTCGCAGTGGTGCTGGAGGCGGAGACGGTGGCAGAGGCAGAGACAGCGGTGGTGCTGGAGGCGGAGACGGCGGCAGAGGCAGAGACAGCAGTGATGCTGGAGGCGGAGACGGTGGCAGAGGCAGAGACAGCAGTGGTGCTGGAGGCGGAGACGGCGGCAGAGGCAGAGACAGCAGTGGTGCTGGAGGCGGAGACCGCGGCAGAGACAGCAGTGGTGCTGGAGGCGGAGACGGCGGCAGTTTTGGCGGCAGTGGTGGCAGCGGAGGTGGGGCCACATAACATTTTATGTGTTGGGTAAGGACCAAATACTCCCCGTCGGGGCATTGAACCACTGTCTCTCACGTGAGACAGTGGCAGGTATGCTGACCACCATACTAACAAGCTTTGACAATACCTCAACATTAAGAAGCACATTGACGTCTACAGGTGTACATTTCTGTCAGACAAATTCAATTCTGGGAGCCCTAATTCTTGAGAAGGCAAGCATTGATAACGAGGAGCCATGGGGTTCCAGTATTCTTTGACCTGAGTAAATACTTTGAGTCCTGCAGGTGTTAATGTGTGTTGGACAAATTGTGTGAGCCAAAATGCCTTCAGCGCATTCAGTGGTAGAATTCTTGCCTGCCACGCGGGAGGCCCGGGTTCAATTCCCGGCCAATGCAAGGCACACTTAAGATCAGTTCTGAACTAGAACTTAAACACTGTGTGTGAGGTGAACTCTTTCTAAACATCTAACTGATGAGGACGAACTAAATTTCGATGGGCTTTTGATATCTAAAGGTTATTTCGATAGTGTATTCGCATGTCCTTAGTCGTTCTCAAAACTTCTGTCAGAAGTGGGATTTGAACCCACGCCTCCACAGGAGACTGCAACCTGAACGCAGCGCCTTAGACCGCTCGGCCATCCTGACACAGAAAAGAAATTGTCCAAGAGTGGATCGTTGCATGAATTTCGTTGCTTTTGTCATGTACATTGAAGATCGCTTCTTGCTCACAGAAACTGAGTGCTACTAAAGGAACACAACGTTGGTGACTGTGGGTTAATGTCAAGTACTCATCATCACGGAATTGAACCCCGGTCTCCGGTGTGATAGGCTGGGATACTTTAAAAAATATATATTTTTAATGTTTTTTTCAATTCACAAATTGACAAAGTCATATATACAATTTATACAGATCAAGACATCCCCAATCAAAATTCAAAAACAAAGTCTACTAATGCAGAATTGAAAAAACACTGATAACATTATACAATATTGAATACAAAAACATATTTACACACACAAAGGATACTTGCTCACCCTGAGGGGAAAGCACAATAAAGCAAACAGGATACAAATTCCTACGTGCTGCCGTGCCCCCCCTCCCACAGGGAGGCGAGGCCCCGCCCCACGACCGGAGCGAACGACCCAAAGGCCCCCCGAGAGCGACGGCAACACCGACCCACAGAGGCCGTGGTATAGTGGTGAGCATAGCTGCCGTCCAAGCAGTTGACCCGGGTTCGATTCCTGGCCAATGCATCTATATCTTCTTGCCATTGCCACAGTGATTAAGGTTGCCACTAGGTGATTGTCTGGATTTTATTTGCAGGGGTAAGGACAGCCACATGACTATGATTCATCAGATCTACTACATGAAAAGGACAGTGATGTGTGAATGGTGCAAACGATGAGGATGGGATTCGAACCCACGCGTGCAGAGCACAATGGATTAGCAACCCATCGCCTTAACCACTCGGCCACCCCATCAGCCAACTTAAGTATAAAACACTTTGAATTTGTTAAGAAATGTGATCTAGACTACATTTAAGCAACACAGAAATTTCGAACTGTGTTGAACATTTGGGAAGCGAATTACGGATGTGAGAAAGCCTGCAGAGATGTCTTCCGAAGGTACACAGTGCAAATAGGTTCCACCGAGATTTGAAGTCGGATCGCTGAATTCAGAGTCCAGAGTGGTAATGGATTGCCATGGATCAATTTCCAGCACTTATGTTTAAATAGAGAGTCCATAACAACTATATTTCAAACCTGGAGGACTATGATCTTTAGCAACTACTCTGAAACTTGGTTGAATTCATGGTGTCTATTATCATTCAGTTATTGGCTGCCGAAAGCATTGGTGGATTAGATGTTAGCATTGCTGTCTTCCAAGTAGTTGTTCTTAAAACAACATATAAGTGAAGCTGAAAAATTTAACACTGGTTCAGAGGATTGAGAAAGATCAAGACCCTTAATGTCTAGAGTTATTCTAGGAGGCTTGCAAGCAATCTAGTTTCCACCTTGATTTGAGGTCGGTTCAGACGATTCAGAGTAGAGAATGTCTCAGGCCAGAATTGGTGGTATAGTGGTGAGCATAGCTGCCTTCCAAGCATTTGACCCGGGTTCGTTTCCCGGCCAATGCATCATTATCTATTTACCAATGCCACAGTGAGTTAGGACTTTCGAGATCATTGTCTGGATTTATTTGCTTTAAATGTTGTGTTGATGAGCGTTATTCAATGAAAATGAGAAGCTTTTGGTTTTCGTTTCCTGGAAGTATTGTCGTACATATTCACAGGGAGTGGTTCCTCTATGCAACAGAGCCTGCCAAGTTTCTACAGTAGCCCAGAATGGACAAACAGCTGTAGAAAGGACGCCTTTTTAAATTAACATCATAATTGCTATCAGCACGCGTCAGTCTCATAATCTGAAGGTTGTGAGTTCGACCCTCACATGGGTCACAGAGTTTTAGAAACGACAAAGAATCACACTTTGTAAAATCATCAACCAAATCGGATGCCAGAACCCTGTTTGAAGAAGCTGGATTTCTAGGATAACTGAATATGTTAACGGTGTGTTATGAGAGAATCTAGTAGCTTCTAGCAGAAAATACCTGACTTACATAAAATATGAAAGTCCTACGTATGTTTAAATGAGCGTGTTATTCAATGAAAATTTGAAGCTTTTGGGTTTCGTTTCCTGGAAAGATTGTTGTACTTACACATAGGGCGTGGTTCCTCTATGCCACTAAGACCACCGTTTTTCTACAGTAGCCCAGAACGGCCAAATTAATGTAGAAAGGATGCCTTTTTTAATTAACATCATATTTGCTATCTGACTTGCAAGCTATGGCCTATAGTCTGACAGTCTAAATTACTAAATAAAATAACAATTCAAGCAAGGAACCTTATCCTTTCATATTTTGCTACTCGATGCTGTGGTGGACGATGCCATCATTTTGGATTTCCCTACAGGCACCTAACAGGACAGTACAGTCCATCGTAGTTCCTCCTACGTCGTTGGAAAGGGAGCGGAGAGGAGGGAGTATAAAGTTGGTTGCATTCTGCAACCCCAACACTAGGTGGCACTAAATCCCACACACTGCACATTTGTCAAAACCATATTCAATAGGAGTGATATTTTTCAATAAAATGTATCTATAAAATGTAACCTTATAACATCAAGTTTTACTGTACTTAAAATCTATTTCAACCGCAATTTTGGACTATACTGGACTCCTAACTGGCCTCCTAGCTGCCTCGTTGGCGCAGTAGGTCACATCTAGATGATGAGGGCGAACTAAACCTTCATGGATTTTTGATATATAAAGGTCATTTCAATAGTGATTTTGCATGACCTTAGCCATTCTCAAAGCTTCTGTCAGAAGTAGGATTTGAACCAACGCCTCCAGAGGAGACTGCGACCTTAACGCAGCGCCTTAGACCACTCGGCCATCCTGACACTTATGAGAAATTGTCCAAGAGTTCATTGTTGCATGAATTTCATTAAGTTTGTCATGTACATCAAAGAGCACTTCTTGCTCACAGAAACTGACTGCTCCTAAAGGAACACAATGTTGATGACTGTTGGTTGATGTCAAGTAATCCTCGTCAGGGAATTGAACGCCGGTCTCCCGCGTGACAGGCAGGGATACTGACCACTATACTACCGAGGAACTGTGGCATTAAGAATACATAAACATTAGTAAGCGCATTGATGTCTACAGGTGTTTATTGTTGTCACACAAATTAAATTCTGGGAGCCCAAATTGTAGAGAAAGCAAGCACGGATAACGAGGAGCCGTGGGGTTCCAGTATTCCTTGACCTGAGTAAATAATTTGAGTCCTGCAGGTGTAAATGTGTGTTGTACAAATTGTGTGAGCCAAAATGCTGCATCAATCAAGCATTGGTGGTTCAGTGGTAGAATTCTCACCTGCCACGCGGGAGGCCCGGGTTCGATTCCCGGCCAATGCAAGGCACACTTTAGATCAGCAATAAAAATATCTTAGTTGTCCTTCACATACTACGATATTGCTTCTGCAAAGGAATATCTGGGCGTGACTCAAGAGTTTGTTAGGATTTGAAGGGTTGGGTTCCACACAGAAGGTGTGATTCTTTGGCAAATTTCTATTGCAGTTTCATGGTCCATCGCTTATCAACACAAAGTGATATGGCATACAAAGCAGTCTAGGTTACTTTAAACCACTCATTTAAACTTTACCAGTTCTTATTCTTTGTTGTCAAGATATGCCTAAGACATGCCTGGTTAGCTCAGTCGGTAGAGTATGAGACTTTTAATCTCAGGGTCGTGGGTTCGAGCCCCACATTGGGGTGTGCCTTGGAAGCCAGTGTCTTTATACACAGCGCAAGCGTTCAGTACAGATGGGTCCAACCATGTTTGTATACATGGTGAGTTGCCTAATACACCTACAGTCTCTCTTTGGGTCTCCCTTCAAATGGTACACATGCATCTCGTGACTGAACATCTCAAATGAACGAGTCATCACGAATCGTTGTCAAAGACTGAAGAAGTAGATCAAGCTTGGCCAAATGGTTTACTAGTAAACATGAGATCCTGGGTTGAAATGCCAGCTGTACAGTGTTTTGTGTAACAAACTCCCACAATAGCATTTGCTTAAGAAGCCAATTCTTTTTTTCTCACGACACATCCACAGAAATATCTCAAGGTATTGCAGACCTCTTTTGTTGTCTTCTCAATCATTTGTCGAAGAATTTATTTTGCAGTGAAAGTGGTGCTGCGGCTTAGCTGGCAGTTATATTATCTTTCAACATAAATGATCAGGTCATGCTACATAAGACCTATTTCATTGTTTTCTCAAGAATGCATAGCAAGTGGTAATGTGGCTTAGCTGGTCAAAGCACCTGTCTTGTAAACAGGAGACCCTGGGTTCAACTCCCAGCAGTACCTCCAATTATGCATAAGAATAAAGTGGTGTACAATTTTATACCAGTTTTTCTTTAAAAAAAGCGGAATTGTCTTAACCGACCATTTTGCTAGTGGTTTTAAATGTGCAAACTATCAATGCAGTATAGTTTTCTTCAATGCCATTTGTATGTCCTCCAGTAACGGCAATTTGTTTTCCATTCTTGGTTTAGGAAAGGGAAAGCAAAATGCGTCTTAGTTGTCCTTCACAGAGTAAGATATTGCTTCTGCGAAAGAATATCTTGCCGTGACTTAAGAGTTTGTTAGGATTTGAAGGTTTGGGCTCTACACAGAAGGTGTGATTCTTTGACAAATTTATATTGCAGTTTCATGGTCCTTCACTTATGAACACAAAGTTATATGGCATACAAAGCAGTCTAGGTTATGTTGAACCACTCATTTAAACTTTACCACATTGGGCTGTGCCTTGTAAATGGCTATCTTTATACACAGCACAAGTGTTCAGTACAGATGGATCAAACAATATTTGCATTCATAGGGAATGGCCTAATACACTTACACTCGTCAGGTGTGAATGTGAGTCCTCGAGATCGCTCTATGGGTCTCTTTTCAAATGGTACACATATGCATATCCTGATATTAGCTTCAAGTCTGTCAGTTGTTTTAATAATAACAGTCTGCAACATTTAAGGTATGCTTTGTCTGAGCTACCTTTGATAAAAAGATCACTGTGCAAACATTGCATCAAAGACTGGAGATGCCAGGGATTGAACCCAGGGCCTCATACATGCAAAGCATGCGCTCTACCACTGAGCTACATCCCCTTGCTATCATAAACCTTACATTTCACATCTGCAGATGGAGAGCACAATGGATTTGTAGTCCATTGCCTTAGCCACAACAGCACATAAGGTTGTGTGGAAGTCAATCGGTTGTTCAAAGAGTAACATTCTGCAATGTTTCATGATTGAATTATAGTTTACTTCTACTTTATATAAAGTACAATGCCTTGCTTTCGCAACATTGTAGAGATACCAGGGTTTAAACGCTGGGCCTCATACAAGCAAACCATGCACTCCACCACTGAGCTACATTGACTTCAACACTTGGACATGACAACTCTAGTCATCAGATCAATCGGTCCTTTGAACAGTAACAGAACGCATATGTTCAGGTTGGGAGAACATCTTGTTATAAACATTGGATGATTTGACCTAATCTAGCAGATGCCAGAGACTGAACCCACGCAATAAATTCATCTTCACTGTACTATATGCTGTAGAATGTGTTGACTGGCACAAGGGTATGATAAAAGCTGCTCAGTTTAACCTGCAACCGTTGTCGGCAGGATCCGAACCTGCGCGGGGAGACCCCAATGGATTTCTAGTCCATCGCCTTAACCACTCGACCACGACAACACGTGGGCGTTAGCTTCAAGTCTGTCATCTGTTTTAATAGCAACAGTCTGCAACATTTAAGGTATGCATTGTCAGATATTGTACTGAGAATGTAACTATTCTACTGAATACATATTGTACTGAGAATGTACCTATTCTACTGAATACATATTGTACTGAGAATGTACCTATTCTACGAAATACATATTGTAGAGACCGTAGCTATTCCACAGAAAATGACCCCATTTTACTTTTTGTACATTTTTATTGAAATAGAAAGTGTAAAAACATTTGATTATGTTGTCATTCATAATTCTGAAATATAAACTAAGATATTCTTTACATTTTCTACTTGCTGCAAACGTTTACAATTTCGTATTGTTAAATGTATACAAAACATTCAGCAAAAATCAGACATTGATCAATATAGAATATGCAGAGGTGGGTAGAGTAGCCAAAAATTGTACTAAAGTAAAAGTACTGTTACTTCAGAATAATATGACTCAAGTAAAAGTAAAAAGTAGTCATCCAAATAATTACTTGAGAAAGAGTAAAAAAGTACTTGGTGAAAAAACTACTCAAGTACTGAGTAACTGTTGAGTAACGTCTGATTTATTTTTTAACACAAGACAACAATCAAACAGACAAAAATAATACAAAATAATCATCTTTAGGCAAATTATAGTTAATCCAATCAATAAAATACATTTAAATATAGAAATAAATTACAAAATAGCTTAAATTCAAATAATTCAGGTAAATTAAAAAATACAATAAATAAAATAATAAAAAATAATAAATAAATAAGCACAAGTAACACAAATTTCCAAACCTTTATACTTTTTTTACCAGGCAGAACTAGAACGAGGCAGCCCATAAACTCTCATAAACTGTGTGTGTGTGTCTCCAGTGACAGAACAACAGAAGGTAACACACACACATTTCATACCAGGCATGCTGAACAGAAAAAGCATCTCAAAACTCCCACAGATAGATAACAGATTTGGCAATATTCTAACCTTTAGGCTGACACTGGCACTTTACATAGCGGAGTCAACACTCCAGGAACTCTTTGGCACAGTAACATGAGAACCCTTTTATACTGAAGGCCCCACTGGGTGGGTGTGTGTGTGTGTGTGTGTGTGTGTGTGTGTGTGTGTGTGTGTGTGTGTGTGTGTGTGTGTGTGTGTGTGTGTGTGTGTGTGTGTGTGTGTGTGTCAAAACATGCAGAAACAAACTATTTCACCAAAGAATCACTCAGTGATGTCACTATTAAGCTTCAACAGTAGCTGGCTCTAAAGGTTCTTGCTGTGAAGCTGTGATCGTTTAGCAGTGAACAGGAGTCCTGCATGACTGAAAAGTCTCTCACAGGCTGCAGATGCAGGAAGACCTGTGTTGACTTTGAGTGACAGCTTCTTGATGCGAGGAAAGGTGTGGAGTAGATCCATACCTGCAGGGGACAGACATGAAAGGTACCTCTCCAGCTCTCCTACTTGTGATTTTCCCAAATCCATGGATGCAAAGATGTCGTCTTCATCAGAGAGGCCGCTGTTTGCGCTGGTGACATCATCCAAGTCGGTGTGGAGGTGATTTCTGATGTAGTCAAGGCCTGTGGGATTTAAGGGAAGATAAATCATTTTTAGAACGAATTAAGTCTGCACATTATTCTTACCCTTCTACTGTATAGGCTCTCAAGCTGCTACTGTTTGACATTAAAAGCTACCTGAGCTTCTAACTATATTGCCACCCTGTGGTTTGTCACTGACACACTATAATCCTAAATAACAGTAATATTATACAGAGTTGTATAGGTCAATGTCTACTGCTTCACATTTGAATTGATAAACAAGTATATTTACCAGCATTTAAGATGTTCTCCTCTGTGGTCCAGGAGGTTCTGAATCTTGGTAGGAGTATTGCTGCTGCAATCAGCTCAGGCTCTTTCATGACGTCTCCAAAACGTTTCTGGATCCCTTGCTGCAGGGCGTGAACAAGAGGTGTACACATTTTGCAAGCTGACTCCAACCTCTTCAGCTTGTCCCACAACTGGTAAAGTGTTGGCAGCAGGAGGCCCATACGCACAGATGATTCCCCTTGGAGGATATTAAGGGCCATGGCAACAGGCTTCATCACAGCAGCATACTCGACCAAAAACCCCATTTCAACTGGATTGAACCTATAAAAGGTGTAACGATAAAAAAATTACTTATAGCTATTTCTGGTACAATGTCTTCATTATGCATTGTACACGTTAAATACACAAATAAATATAAATAAATTAGTTAAATTATCCCCTTGCTCTAACAGAGTAGGAGTGTGGCAGGGGGGTGGTACAGGCCTGGACGCCACTCGTCAGCGTAGCGTCACTGCCCCTCCGAGGGGTTGGTCCAGCTTCTCGTTCCGGGTAGCTGCGCTCCAACGTCCGTTCCCCAGGGCGGCTCCGGTTCTAGGGAAGAGGAGGGAAACGGTCCTCTACCCGCGAGCATCCTCTCCCCCAGGCTGTTGGGTGTTCGTGGCGTTAGGCTGCGTTCTCCGCTCTGCGACACGCGACACACACACGCAGCCCGTTTACACGTTTGGCAGGACAAACCTTAAAACAAGTCACCCCGAGTCCCGTGTCTGCTGGCGTTCCTCCTCCTCCTCCTCCTCCGTCGCAGGTGTTTCCCATGGCGCTGAGCGGGGCCAGCGCTAATGCGCTCCCAGGGGCCAGCTGGGGGAGAGCGGCGGTCTGGTCCGTCTACCAGCGCTCCCCTGGGCCGTCTGGGCCGCTGCGCTGGAGCCGGGCTGACACAATGTCTTGAAACACATCTCTAGTGGGACTGCTGATGTCTTCTGTGTCTCTCTCCATTTCTGTCTGACCAAAGACATCCTGCAGAGAGAGAGAGAGAGAGAGAGAGAGAGAGAGAGAGAGAGAGAGAGAGAGAGAGAGAGAGAGAGAGAGATTATTCAGTACAATACAGATTGAGAGAGAGAGAGATTATTCAGTACAATACAGATTGAGAACATAGGTATTCTACTAAATACATATTGTAGAGAATGCTCCTTTTCCACTGAATATGTCCCATTCTACTTTTGTAAATTTGAATTGAAATCAAAAAGGTTTACAAACATTTTATTACGTTATCAAAATGAACACTTCACATTGTCAATATTTTCTACTTCCTGTAGTCGTTTATTTTGATATCATTAAACGTATAAAACACAGGAACAAGAGGAGAGGGGACAGAGAGATGGAGAGAGAAATGAACTTTAACTGAACATTTAGATTGGAAGACACAGGCCCAATGCTGTTGATACAGAGACATCGATGACAGTCAGCTTCACTGTAGGAGAGAGGGAGGGAGAGGGAGAGGGGAGGACAGAGTGAGAGAGAGAAAGGGAAGGTGGGAGAGAGAGAGGGGGAGGGAGGGAGGGAGAGAGAGAATCACGAGTCAGGATTGAGGGAACGAAGAAACTACCTGGTGGAGAGTAACAACGAACTGGCGTCGGCTGCTAGGAAGCGCGATGGAGAAATAGGGAGCGTAGATTGGTGATTGCTGGCAGTGTGTGTAAACAGAAGCACGTGGAGAAGTGGCAGCCGGCGCCCGCTAGGTGGCGGCAGTGGACGGAGTGACACACAGAACCAATGCTGTTGACAGAGACATCGATGACAGTCAGCTTCACTGTAGGAGAGAGGGAGGGAGAGGGAGGGAGGGGGGAAGAGGGAAGGTGGAGAGAGAGAGAGAGAGAGAGAGGGAAAGGGAGGGGAAAAGAGGTGAAGAGACACTAAGAGGGAAGGAAAGAGGGAGGGAGAGTGAGAGGAGGGGAAGAGAATGAGAGAATGAGGGGGAGAGAGCGAAGGAGAGTAAGGAGAATGCACCTGTTCTACTGAATACATATTGTAGAGAATGTACCTATTCTACTGAATACATATTGTTCTGAGAATGTACCTGTTCAACTGAATACATATTATACCGTAAATGTACCTATTCCACAGAAAATGACCCCATTCTACCTTTTGTAAAATTTTATTGAAATAAAAAAGTGTACAAACATTTGATTGTTGTCATTCATATTTCAGAAGTATAAACTAATATACTCGTTTTGTTTAAGAAACTAGAGACTTTTAACATGCACCTGCAACTGTTTACAATTTCATGTTGTTAAATGTGTAAAAAACATTCAGCAGTAATCAGATATTGATCAATATAGTATATGTAATCGAATCACGTATCATGGGTTATATTTTACAATAGTCAAGGGTTCTTTTCCGAATGAATTCCTTCTTGTCAAATGAAAGCAGTACAACATTAATGCAGTTCTCTCAGATCTCACATAGTAGATATTATAATTCATGAAACAACATTAGTGGTTTTGGTCGTTTGATTATTTTATTATCAAACAAAGGCCCTAGTCTGTATGATTGACAGGTGAGATGATCAGGGGGGCAGAGTTTTTACCTTTATAAACATAGATCCCTGGACCGAGGAATGGATAGAGAGGCTCACTAAAGGTGCAGCCAGTAGCAGAGTAGATATGAACCTTGGCCTCCACATCATAGAAGGAGACCAGACCCTCATCATAATCAACAAACACCCCCACCTTCTGGAGCTCAGCTCTCAGAGGGAGAGAGACTTCAGGGTTACCATTAAATGTCAACACATCCTTGATGAAGATAAGAGTCCAGTAACCTGTCTCAGGGGTCAACATGATCTGATCTTTTCTGTTGATGGACTCTCTGGCCACTCCTAAACACCATTTAGTCTTGTCTTTAACCTTGACCTCAAAGTAAAATCTTCCTGAGGAGAAGCTCTGCCTCGTGAGAACACATAGATACCGTGTAAATCTCTTAGGGTTGTCTGGGAGGGTCTTCACTACACCTCCATCATGGACTTGTTTCCCATCCTCAGACAGGATGAGCTGGGGTGGAGCTGTATCAGGATCCAGAGTAACATCTACTTCATACTGCTGGACCCTCTTCAGTTCAGCAGCACGCAGCTTCTTCATCTCCATGTTCAGTGTCTCCTCCAGCTGATCCAGGGATCTCCTCAAGGTCCCTACGTGTGACGGAGGACGGACATCCACCGTTGTCCAGTCCCTGATGGGTGGAGGATTCTTCAGGGATCTGAAGGTCTGGAGGAAGTGGAGGTGGTCTTTAGTGTGTGAGAGCTGCTTCACCTCTGAGCTTCTATTGGTTAGATCTTCTATTTCCTGCTCTAGCTCTTTGATGAGGTCTTCAACTTCTTTCTCTGTGGATTTCAGTCTCTCTTTAACCGTTTGGTTGAACTCATCCTGCCACTTTTCAATAGAGCGCTTCAGAGCAGTGAAGACCTGCACACCATCGGCTATCTCTCTGTCTGCGTCTTTCTTGCTCAATTCTACTGTGTCTTTGATCTCCTTAATCTTTAGTTTTCTCTCCTGGATCATCTGCTGAACTTCAGTCTCTATCTTGCCCAGCTGGGCCGTCTTCACTTCATATTCCTCCTTTAGAGGTACAACAAGATGGGACTTGTGGTCTGTCTCTGTGCAGAACTGACACACACACACCTGTTCAGTCTGGCAGAAGAGCTCCAGAAGTCGGTCGTGTTTCTTACACATCCTGTCTTCCAGACGGTCCATAGCCTCGACCAGCCGATGTTTCTTCAGGCCTGCGACTCTCTGATGTGGCTCCAGGTGGGTTTGGCAGAAAGAGGTAAAACACACTAGGCAGGACTTCACCGCCTTCAGCTGGGTCCCAGTACAGACATCACAGGGAACTTCTACTGGTTCAACACAAGGCTGCTCTGTGACTCGTACAGAACTTTTAAACTGATCAACCATCTCTGATATGAAGGTATTGACCTGTACATCAGGTCTTGTCTGGAACAGCTTGTTACAAACAGGACATTTATACTGGACTTGGCCATCCCAGTGTGTTGTTATACAGGTTCTGCAGAAGTTGTGTCCACATGGTGTGGTGACTGGGCTGTTGAGTACATCCAGACAGATGGGACATGAAAAGATATCCTCAGACCAGGAAGAATTGGACGCCATTCCTAGAAAAAAAATATGAAAATTAAATTACCATTTAAACTATACGTTATATGTTGTATACATGTAATAATGTGTTAATATTCATAAATGTGTTGTTGTTTCAAGCAAAGCTCTTGAGCCAACAGGTCGGTACAACAGCACTGAACATAAACACACTGGTCACTATCGACTCTCACACCGCTACCACCGCGAATGAAGGAGCCAACTGCACTCACACACATGGAAGATTCTAACGCCACTACTACTCTGATCCATACTGCTTATCCTGCCGCTACTTTAACGCTACTCTTATCGCTTCTTTTAGAAGAAGACAAGTTAAGAACAAGACATCTTTCTTCAACAGCAACACCGTACACAGGTTTTGAATATATAACTATTATAGACTCTATACTATTGAGAGAATTGAAATGTGATACAAACAAAAAGAAATCAATAAACAAGAGAAAAGAAAAGACAGTGACATAGAGCAACAGGGATGGGGTGTGCATGCAGCTGGGCCTCAAAAAGGCCTGAAGCCTTATCTGAACAGTTCTTCTGGAGGAAGACCTGCTTTTTTTTCCTTTCCTGGTAATCATTCTGGATGAACGATCACCAGGAAACGACAAATGGCAGATCTTCCTTCAGAAGAACTGTTCAAATAAAACTTCAGGCCTTCTTGCATTTAAACTGTACTCCACAATAAAATGCATTAATATACAACCAGAGGTGGGTAGAGTAGCCAAAAATGTTACTCAAGTAAAAGTACTGTTACTTCAGAATAATATGACTCAAGTAAAAGTGAAAAGTAGTCATCCAAATAATTACTTAAGTAAGAGTAAAACAGTACTTGGTGAAAAAACGACTCAAGTACTGAGTAACTGTTGAGTAACATCTGATTCATTTTTTAACACAAAACAACAAATCAGACAAACAAAAATACAAAATAATCATCTTTAGGCAAATAATAGTTCATCCAATCAATAAAATAAATTAAAACAAATTACAAAATAGCTTCAATCTATCTTTAAAAATAAAACATAATAATAAGAATAATAAATAACCACAAGTAACACAAATTTCCAGGCTGAACTAGAACGAGGCAGCCAATAAACTGTGTGTGTGTGTGTGTGTGTGTGTGTGTGTGTGTGTGTGTGTGTGTGTGTGTGTGTGTGTGTGTGTGTGTGTGTGTGTGTGTGTGTGTGTGTGTGTGTGTGTGTGTGTGTCCACAGTGACAGAACAACAGAAGCAAACACACACACATTAAATACCAGGCATGCTGAACAGAAAACTGCACACCAGAAGGAAGCGGTCAACGTAAAATAACCAATAGGTGTTGATTAGGCCTACTCAGTACCTTTGTATTGCATGGCAAGCAACAGCCCTTTTTCTGTGTGTCTAGAAATTAATACTCTGATCTGTGATTAGGCCACACTGCACATCTCACTGAGCACAGGAAAAGAGCAGCAGTACACATCAACTGAAAAAGCACCAGTCCATAATAGATGGCCAAATAAAACAATTTTGCAGGCCTAGTATCCCAGAACACAAATTAAGCTGAATGCATGTTCTTTAAAAGGCATCAGAGGAGAGTGGTGTAGTTGTAGATGGGGTATTATGTTTACTTCCAGTTCCAATATCTAACAAGAAAAGTCAGCAAATAAGTCACAATTGTCTCCCCCCCCCCTTCTGCGTACAGAGCGCGGCCCCGCGTGCCTGCGCCGCGCTCCAAACAGGACGCCGAGCACGCGCTGGTGGAACCCGACGAGGCGACACAATAGAGCACGTGAAGGTTGGTTTAGCTAAGCATCAACATCACGTGTTCACACGGAGCGCAGGAGACCCGTGTGGGGCTAACGCTACAGTACAACATGGCGCCCTGCGGACAGGACAATGAGGATTAGAGGTTCAATGTGTTGGACCCACCTTGGAATGTTTCTGTCCCGGCTCTCTGCTTTAAAACGTGTTGTTCTTCGTCTCCGGAGAGACTAACGCGTCCATGTTGTCTCTTCGTCATGTCGTCCCTTAGTCTGCTGGATTTGCGTAAACTTCCGTTTCCTGAACAAGCGAGAGGGGTCTTTCTACAGAGCTCCAGGCTCGGGCCCGCCCCCTCGGTAGCCTTCTGACACGCTCACAGACACAGCCACGCGCAGACACAGCCGCGCGCGCACACACATACATACACACACACACACAAACACACACACAGCGCTGCTTGCGCCTCTACTTCCTACTCTGACTGAATCCGCTGTCTGCTGCTCTCATAGCTCTGCTGCTCGTGTGTGCACTGTGCGCGTGCATGCCGGGGTGAGTTCCTGCAGCGAGCGTAGCGGCAATAAACACATCTGTTCTATTTCATCTAGGCTTCGCCTTATGGGCTTGTGCCTTGGACCGCTGAGTGTGTCTTTGGCTCCGTGCTTTTATATGCTTTACTGCGGAGCCCTAACTGCGGACCAATAGAAACGGGCAGGGATTACGCACACACCTACTCGAGCTGCTGAGAAGGATTCTCCGTCGGCAGGCCGACACTTTTTTTCTTTCCTGGTGGAATTCTGCATTCTAGTGCATTTGCAAGGGTGGAAATACCAGAATAATTAGCACATAGAACATCGGTTTGAAAAATGATGTGTATTCCTAAAAAATAAAAAAGTATTTATATATATATATATATATATATATATATATATATATACTTTTTTTCTTTCCTGGTGGAACATGGGTTGTGAGTGCAGCTCACACATAAATGGCAGACAATACAGAACACACACACAATAACCACAACACTCAAAGTTAAAACAGTTCACACACTTTGCTGAACTGTACTGAATTTAAATAAGGTAACTTAGAAAATGCTGAATTGATTTGATAGATTTACTGTAGTGTTTATAACTGTATGGTGGGGATCAAGAGGAGCAGCGACATGTGAGGACGCGTTTTTCCGAGCTCTGCACGTGGAGAACTTTATTTACAAATTAAATTGATGATACCCCCCCCTCAATTCAAATATTCCTTCACTAGTCATATTTAAGTTCTTAAAAACTGTGTGGAGAAATCTAAAAATATGATGTTGATGATGAAGTCATAATAACAATAAACTAATCTAATAGTTTTCTACAATCTCGGCCATATTCTGGTTCAACATGTCCCCAGGTACCTCTGTGATGATTTTCAAGCGTTGTCACTGGAGCATTTTTTAATAATGTGTTACTGCTGCGTTCCGACGCCCCGCCCTCATGTGTAAAACCCTTCCTGTATTTGACAGTTGTATGCAAATTACCATGTGTCGTTCCCCATATGTGATTGTCCCACAAATATGTTAATTCTGATGTGTGGTTCCCCGGACGTGATTGGTTCCTGCATAGGAAACGCAGAGGATCCTGATTAGCGCGGAACCAGTCATCGTCCAATCCGGAGCGAGCAATGCGGGGACCGAAGAGCGCTAAAGAGCGGCCAGCTCAACAGGCGGAGCAGCTAGGACTTTGAGCTCGGCCACTGAGCCTCTCTCTTATGTCGGTAGAGACGGTGAGACCTTAATGAGTGGAAATGAGGAAAGTGAGCCACGTGTTAGCTAGCTGGGGACTGGGCCAGGATAAGAGCTCAAAGCAAACTGAAACACACGCAGCCTTTTCTTTGTCAGCGACACTAGGAGCAGGGCTGCTGTTTCAACTGTGTATTTTGGAGTCCTCCTTTAGTTGGATTTGTTTCTTTGATCTGAACAGCATCCAAATGGCCCCTTTTTCCCCTTTGTAGTTCGCCTCCTCTATTTGTGTGTGTGTGGTTGGTTATCCAAGTTCCTTGTTAATAAATAACATTGCCAAAAATACCTGGTTTTTTGTTGCATCCCCTTTCCCTAGCGAGCTGGGACGTAACACGTTAGATGTTGAAGTCATCCCAACACATTTCAATTGTTTTTGGCTTTGTCTCGCTTGCTGTTTATATATTATGTGAATAAATAAGTAGGCCCACTACATTTACAATGGTTAAAATAGCGAGTACAAAACAGAAATAATAAGCATTAACCAACACTTAACTGTGAAAACAAAAGACCCTTTTGAAATTAATGAAATAATCAAACAGTCACAGAAATACCAGTTCGGTTTAGAATTTATTGTCGTCTCGCCTTTACACCAAATTACAGAAAAGTATCAACCTTTATGAAAGTAGCACAACTATTGAATAAAAAGAGTTACATTTACAATCAATCAGACTAATTTTAAATTTTGTAGAACCAGCTCAGTTAACCCTATGGAAGATCTTAAAAGACACTACCTCTTATTGTACATCCATAGGTCCAGATGCATGTATTCCAAATGTACATCCAGATAACTGGTCATCATCAATGAACTTTTCATCAAGAATTATAACCTGCATGCAAATCTCAGTCAGTCGGTCTATGTGTGTGGCTACAACCGACACAGAGACACTGAGGCACCACCCCCCCCTAACACAAACCCAGGGTGGAGGTCCTCCTGGGTGAAGGTGGCCTGGAAGGTGTAGATGTGTGTCAGTGTGTCTGAGGACCCTCCTACATCTGGGGACACTCTGTAGAAGGACAGAGTGCCAGCAGGCCGGTCCAGATACACTCCTACTCTTTTAGAAGGCTCAGGGAGATGCAGGACTGTTCCAATACCGTTGTGCCAGGCAGTGTAACCACTTTCATGACAATAAAGAATCCAGGAATTGTGATTCCTTCCAAGCCTGCTTTCACCAGCACTTCCTCTTCTTGAGATTCCTCTGTATGTCACGCCTATCTCAAAACGTTGTTCTCTCTGTACCTCCCAGTAACAGCGGCCAGTCAGAGCCTCTCTACACAACACATGGTACCAGTATTCAAATCTCTCTGGGTGATCAGGATACGACTTCTCCTTTCTAACCAGCGTCACCTTTCTGTTGTCCTCAGACAGAGAGAGTTGTCTGTGGGCTGTGTTTGGGTCCAGTGTGAGTTCACAGGCATCTGACGGGGGGGGGGGGGGGGGGGAAGACATAATTAGAATAATTATCATTATTATACACACACTTTAACTTTTAAAAAGGTTCCAATACAGACATTGTAATACACCTTCAAAGAGACACCTGTACGTACCCATAAGTATACATACGTACAATTTCAAATCAGGATTTTTTTCCCTAGTTCTAATAAAGACCATCACCACTAATAGTAGTTTAAATCAGATATGAAATAAATGCATCGTTATAATAATTGTATAAATATGTTATGTCCAATATGATAGTAATAATTAAATTAATAAAGATTATATATCACCACAAATTATAGTAATTATTACATTCATAATAATAAATAGGACTAGTAAGAATGATGATAATAAAACAGTAGTCTAGAGTGCAATCTACAATACACACAATTTTTTTTTTATTAAAGTTTGTATCATGACTGATTTTGTCTAATAACAACCACGCTACTATTTATCATAATTAATAAATAACACTAACAATACCTATTGTTTTACGGACTTCACCTACTGCTGTGTGGATGGACTTTCCATCTAAACAGTTGGTGTGTGTTGTGATGAGTCAAACGGATAAGACACTTACACTTCTTTAGAGTTGATTTCAGGACATGCAGCTTCTTCATCTCCATGTTCAGTGTCTCCTCCAGCTGATCCAGGGATCTCCTCAAGGTCCCTACGTATGACGGAGGAAGGAACTCCAGCGTCGTCCAGTCCCTGGTGGGTGGAGGATTCTTCAGGGATCTGAAGGCCTGGAGGAAGTGGAGGTGGTCTTCAGTGTGTGAGAGCTGCTTCACCTCTGAGATTCTATTGGTCAGATCTCCTATTTCCTGCTCCAGCTCTTTGATGAGGTCTTCAACTTGTTTCTCTGTGGATTTCAGTTTCTCTTTAACCGTTTGGTTGAACTCATCCTGCCACTTTTCAATAGAGCGCTTCAGAGCAGTGAAGACCTGCACACCATCAGCTATCTCTCTGTCTGCGTCTTTCTTGCTCAATTCTACTGTGTCTTTGATCTCCTTAATCTTTAGTTTTCTCTCCTGGATCATCTGCTGAAAATCAGTCTCTGTCTTCCCCAGCTGGGCCGTATTTACTTCATATTCCTCTTTTAGAGGTACAACAGGATGGAACTTGTGGTCTGTCTCTGTACAGAACAGACACACACACACTTGTTCAGTCTGGCAGAAGAGCTCCAGAAGTCGATCGTGTTTCTTACACATCCTGTCTTCCAGACGGTCCATAGGGTCGACCAGCCGATGTCTCTTCAGGCCTGCAACTCTCTGATGTGGCTCCAGGTGGGTTTGGCAGTAAGAGGTAAAACACACTAGGCAGGACTTCACAGCCTTCAGCTGGGTCCCAGTACAGACGTCACAGGGAACTTCTACTGGTTCAACACAAGGCTGCTCTGTGACTCGTACAGAACTTTTAAACTGATCAACCATCTCTGATATGAAGGTATTGACCTGTACATCAGGTCTTGTCTGGAACAGCTTGTTACAAACAGGACATTTATACTGGACTTGGCCATCCCAGCATGTTGTAATACAGGTTCTGCAGAAGTTGTGTCCACATGGTGTGGAAACTGGGCTGTTGAGCACATCCAGACAGATGGGACATGAAAATATATCCTTACACCAGGAAGAGTCGGACGCCATTCCTAGAAAAAAGAAATTACAATTGAATTACCATTTTAACTATACGTTATTTGTTGTATACATGTAATAATGTGTTAATATTCATAAATGTGTTGTTATTTCAAGCAAAGCTCTTGAGCCAACAGGTCGGTACAACAGCACTGAACATAAACACACTGGTCACTATCGACTCTCACACCGCTACCACCGCGAATGAAGGAGCCAACTGCACTCACACACAGGGAAGATTCTAACGCCACTACTACTCTGATCCATACTGCTTATCCAGCCGCTACTTTAACGCTACTCTTATCGCTTCTTTTAGAAGAAGACAAGTTAAGAACAAGACATCTTTCTTCAACAGCAACACCGTACACAGGTTTTTAATATATAACTATTATAGACTCTATACTATTGAGAGAATTGAAATGTGATAAACAAAAAGAAATCAATAAACAAGAGAAAAGAAAAGACAGTGGCATAGAGCAACAGGGATGGGGTCTGCATGCAGCTGGGCCTCAAAAAGGCCTGAAGCCTTATCTGAATAGTTCTTCTGAAGGAAGATCTGCTTTTTTTCCTTTCCTGGTAATCATTCTGGATGAACGATCACCAGGAAACGACAAATGGCAGATCTTCCTTCAGAAGAACTGTTCAAATAAAGCTTCAGGCCTTCTTGCATTTAAATTGTACTCCACAATTAAATGAATTAATATACAACCAGAGGTGGGTAGAGTAGCCAAGAATTTTACTCAAGTAAAAGTACTGTTACTTCAGAATAATATGACTCAAGTAAAAGTAAAAAGTAGTCATCCAAATAATTACTTGAGTAAGAGTAAAAAAGTACTTGGTGAAAAAACTACTCAAGTACTGAGTAACTGTTGAGTAACGTCTGATTCGTTTTTTAACACAAGACAACAAATCAGACAGACAAAAATACAAAATAGTCATCTTTAGGCAAATTATAGTTCATCCAATCAATAAAATAAATTAAAACAAATTACAAAATAGCTTAAATCAAAATAATTCTGGTAAATTCAAGTACTTAAAAAATAAAACATAATAATAAGAATAATAAATAAGCACAAGTAACACAAATTTCCAGGCTGAACTAGAACGAGGCAGCCCATAAACTGTGTGTGTGTGTGTGTGTGTGTGTGTGTGTGTGTGTGTGTGTGTGTGTGTGTGTGTGTGTGTGTGTGTGTGTGTGTGTGTGTGTGTGTGTGTGTGTGTGTGTCCACTGTGACAGAACAACAGAAGCAAACACACACACATTTCATACCAGGCATGCTGAACAGAAAACTGCACACCAGAAGGAAGCGGTCAACGTAAAATAATCAATAGGTGTTGATTAGGCCTACTCAGTACCTTTGTATTGCATGGCAAGCAACAGCCCTTTTTCTGTGTGTCTAGAAATTAATACTCTGATCTGTGATTAGGCCACACTGCACATCTCACTGAGCAGAGGAAAAGAGCAGCAGTACACATCAACTGAAAAAGCACCAGTCCATAATAGATGGCCAAATAAAACAATATGAAGGCCTAGTATCCCAGAACACAAATTAAGCTGAATGCATGTTCTTTAAAAGGCATCAGAGGAGAGTGATGTAGTTGTAGATGGGGCATTATGTTTACTTCCAGTTCCAATATCTAACAAGAAAAGTCAGCAAAAAGTCACAATTGTCTCCCCCCCCCCCCCCCCCCCCCCCTCCGCGTACAGAGCGCGGCCCCGCGTGCCTGCGCCGCGCTCCAAACAGGACGCCGAGCACCGAGCACGCGCTGGTGGAATCCGACGAGGCGACACAATAGAGCACGTGAAGGTTGGTTTAGCTAAGCATCAACATCACGTGTTCACACGGAGCGCAGGAGACCCGTGTGGGGCTAACGCTACAGTACAACATGGCGCCCTGGGGACAGGACGGCAACAATGAGGATTAGAGGTTCAATGTGTTGGACCCACCTTGGAATGTTTCTGTCCCGGCTCTCTGCTTTAAAACGTCTTGTTCTTCGTCTCCGGAGAGACTAACGCGTCCATGTTGTCTCTTCGTCATGTCGTCCCTTCGTCTGTTGGATTTGCGTAAACTTCCGTTTCCTGAACAAGCGAGAGGGGTCTTTCTACAGAGCACCAGGCTCGGGCCCGCCCCCTCGGTAGCCTTCTGACATGCTCACAGACACAGCCACGCGCAGATACAGCCGCGCGCACACACACACACACACACACACACACACACACACACACACACACACACACACACACACACACATATACACACGCACACAGTGCTGCTTGCGCCTCTACTTGCTACTCTGACTGAATCCGCTGTCTGCTGCTCTCATAGCTCTGCTGCTCGTGCGTGCACTGTGCGCGTGCTCGCCGGGGCGCATTCCTGCAGCGAGCGTAGCGGCAATAAACACATCTGTTCTATTTCATCTAGGCTTCGCCTTATGGGCTTGTGCCTTGGACCGCTGAGTGTGTATTTGGCTCCGTGCTTTTATATGCTTTACTGCGGAGCCCTAACTGCGGACCAATAGAAACGGGCAGGGATTACGCACACACCTACTCGAGCTGCTGAGAAGGATTCTCCGTCGGCAGGCCGACACTTTTTTTCTTTCCTGGTGGAATTCTGCATTCTAGTGCATTTGTAAGGGTGGAAAGACCAGAGTAAGAAGCACATAGAACATCGGTTTGAAAAATGATGTGTATTCCTAAAAAATAAAAAAGTATATATTTATATATATACTTTTTTTCTTTCCTGGTGGAACAAGGGTTGTGAGTGCAGCTCACACATCAATGGCAGACAATACATTACCTGTGCATTGGAACACACACACACAATAACCACAACACTCAAAGTTAAAACAGTTCACACACTTTGCTGTACTGTACTGAATTAAAATAAGGTAACCTAGAAAATGCTGAATTGATTTGATAGATTTACTGTATTGTTTATAACTGCATGGTGAGGATCAAGAGGAGCAGCCACACGTGAGGACGCGTTTTATCGAGCTCTGCACGTGGAGAACTTTATTTACAAATTAAATTGATGATATAACCCCCCCTCCCACCCATACAAATATTTCTTCACTAGTCATATTTAACACCTTAATAACTGTATGGAGAAAACGAAAAACATGATGTTGATGATGAAGAAGTCATAATAATTATAAACAAATCAAATAGTTTTCTACAATCTCGGCCATATTCTGGTTCAACATGTCCCCAGGTACCTCTGAGATGATTTTCAAGTGTTTTCACTGGAGCATTTTTTAATAATGTGATACTGCTGCGTTCCGACGCCCCGCCCTCATGTGTAAAACCCTCCCTGTGTTTGACAGCTGTATGCAAATTACCATGTTTCGTTCCCCGTATGTGATTGTCCCACAAATATGTAAATTAAGATGTGTGATTCCCCGGACGTGGAATTCCTGAGGATCCTGATTGGCGCGGAACCTGTCATCGTCCAATCCGGAGCGAGCAATGCGGGGACCGAAGAGCGCTAAAGAGCGACCAGCTCAACAGGCGGGGCAGCTAGGACTTTGAGCTCGGCCACTGAGCCTCTCTCTTATGTCGGTAGAGACGGTGAGACCTTAATGAGTGGAAATGAGGAAAGTGAGCCACGTGTTAGCTAGCTGGGGACTGGGCCAGGATAAGAGCTCAAAGCAAACTGAAACGCACGCAGCCTTTTCTTTGTCAGCGACACTAGGAGCAGGGCTGCTGTTTCAACTGTGTATTTTGGAGTCCTCCTTTAGTTGGATTTGTTTCTTTGATCTGAACAGCATCCACATGGCACCTTTTTCCCCTTTGAAGTTCGCCTCCTCTATTTGTGTGTGGTTGGTTATCCAAGTTCCTTGTTAATTAATAACTTTGCCAAAAGTACCTGGTTTTATGTTGCCTCCCCTTTCCCTAGCGAACTGGGACGTAACACATTAGATGTTGAAGTCATCCCAACACATTTCCATTGTTTTTGGCTTTGTCTCGCTTGCTGTCTATATATTATGTGAATAAATAAGTAGGCCCACTACATTTATAATGGTTAAAATAGCGTGTACAAAACTCTGTTAATAAGCATTAACCAACGCTTAGCTTTGAAAACAAAATACCCTTTTGAAATTAATGAAATAATCAAACAGTCACAGAAATACCAGTTCGGTTTAGAATTTATTGTCATCTCGCCTTTACACCAAATTACAGAAAACTATCAATGCATCAATGAAAGTATCAAAACTACTGAATAAAAACAGTTACATTTACAATCAATCAACATCACAAATTTTAACTTTGTAGAACCAGCTCAGTTAACCCTATGGAAGATCTTAAAAGACACTTCCTCTCATTGTACATCCATAGGTCCAGATGCATGTATTCCAAATGTACATCCAGATTACTGGTCATCATCAACAAACGTTTCATCAAGAATTATAACCTGCATGATAACCTCAGTCAGCCGGTCTATGTGTGTGGCTACAACCGACACAGAGACACTGAGGCACTTTTAGTGCATAACCCAACTCCAAGATAGAGGTCCTCCTGGGTGAAGGTGGCCTGGAAGGTGTGGATGTGTGTCAGTGTGTCTGAGGACCCTCCTACATCTGGGGACACTCTGTAGAAGGACAGAGTGCCAGCAGGCCGGTCCAGATACACTCCTACTCTTTTAGAAGGCTCAGGGAGATGCAGGACTGTTCCAATACCGTTGTGCCAGGCAGTGTAACCACTTTCATGACAATAAAGAATCCAGGAATTGTGATTCCTTCCAAGCCTGCTTTCACCAGCACTTCCTCTTCTTTTGATTCCTCTGTATGTTACGCCTATCTCAACACGTTGTTTCCTCTCTACCTCCCAGTAACAGCGGCCAGTCAGAGCCTCTCTACACAACACCTGTGGACAAGAGTCAAATCTCTCTGGGTGATCAGGATACGACTGGTCCTCTCCAAACCACTTCACCTTTCTGTTGTCCTCAGACAGAGAGAGTTGTCTGTGGGCTGTGTTTAGGTCCAGTGTGAGTTCACAGGCATCTGACGGGGGGGAAAAAAAGACATAATTAGAATAATTACCATTATTATACACACTTTACCATTTAAAAAGGTTCCAATGCAGACATTGTAATACACCTTCAAAAAGACACCTGTACGTACCCATAAGTACCCATACAATTTCAAATCAGGATTTTCCCCCCTAGTTCTAATAAAGACCATCACCACTAATAGTAGTTTAAATCCGATATGAAATAAATGCATCGTTATAATCATTTTATAAATATGTTATGTCTAATATTATAGTAATAAATAAATTAATAAAGATTATATATCACCACAAATTATAGTAATTAATACATTCATAATAATAAATAGGACTAGTAAGAATGATGATAATAAAACAGTAGTCTAGAGTGCAATTTACAATACACACAAAATAAAACATTTATTAAAGTTTTTATCATGACTGATTTTGTCTAATAACAACCACGCTACTATTTATCATAATTAATAAATAACAATAACAATACCTATTGTTTTACGGACTTCACCTACTGCTGTGTGGATGGACTTTCCATCTAAACAGTTGGTGTGTGTTGTGATGAGTCAAATGGATAAGACACTTACACTTCATTAGAGTTGATTTCAGGACAGGAAGATTCTCCATCTCCATGTTCACTGTCTCTTCCAGCTGATCCAGGGATCTCCTCAAGGTCCCTACGTATGACGGAGGACGGACCTCCACCGTCGTCCAGTCCCTGGTGGGTGGAGGATTCTTCAGGGATCTGAAGGTCTGGAGGAAGTGGAGGTGGTCTTCAGTGTGTGAGAGCTGCTTCACCTCTGAGAATCTATTGTTCAGATCTTCTATTTCCTGCTCCAGCTCTTTGATGAGGTCTTCAACTTGTTTCTCTGTGGATTGCTGTCTCTCTTTAACCGTTTGGTTGAACTCATCCTGCCACTTTTCAATAGAGCGCTTCAGAGCAGTGAATACCTGCACACCATCAGCTATCTCTCTGTCTGCGTCTGCTTTGCTGCGGTCCACTGTGTCTTTAATCTCCTGAATCTTTCGTTGTCTCTCCTGGATCATCTGCTGAACTTCAGACTCTATCTTCACCAGCTGGGCCGTATTCACTTCATATTCCTCCTTTAGAGGTACAACAGGATGGAACTTGTGGTCTGTCTCTGTGCAGCACAGACACACACACACCTGTTCAGTCTGGCAGAAGAGCTCCAGAAGTCTGTCGTGTTTCTTACACATCCTGTCTTCCAAACGGTCCACAGGGTCGCCCAGCCGATGTCTCTTCAGGCCTGTGACTCTCTGATGAGGCTCCAGGTGGGTTTGGCAGTAAGAGGTAAAACACACTAGGCAGGACTTCACAGCCTTCAGCTGGGTCCCAGTACAGACGTCACAGGGAACTTCTCCTGGTTCAACACAAGGCTGCTCTGTGACTCGTACAGACCTTCTAAACTGATCAGCCATCTCTGATATGAAGGTATTGACCTGTAAATCAGGTCTTGTCTGGAACAGCTTGTTGCAAACAGGACATTTGTTCTGGACTTGGTCATCCCAGAACTTTGTAATACAGGTTCTACAGAAGTTGTGTCCACATGGTGTGGTGACTGGGCTGTTGAACACATCCAGACAGATGGGACATGAAAAGTTCTCTTCAGACCAGGAAGTAGCAGAGGCCATTCCTAGACACAGACGACAAGGTTTATGTATTGAGCAATTACATTATTTTTCTAATTCCAAAAAGGGAAGAGAGGTTCTAAAGTTGTGCTGTTTTACTCACCTTGTAGTGGTTACAGTCTGTCAGACTATTCGTCTCAAAATGTGTTTTATATTTCTAATGCAAGAGAGAACTGCTTCCTCGTCGGGTTTCTGTGAACGTTAAGTTTCGTTTCCTGAACAACACGTCCTCTCCTCTCCTCCCCTAACTCCTGGCTCCTCCCCTAACTCCTGGCTCCGCCCCCACAGACACACATTTCACCACAGTTCAACTTCCCACTCTGACTGTGGGGCGTTCCCGCACCGTGAAGGCTCCTTCAAATGCGTTGATGTGTGTTCTCCTCTTCTCTGTGGAGTTAGAAGAGAGCCGGTGCAAACCGAGAGACACTGTGGTGATGTAGTGGTTATTTGCGACTGTAACTGGGATGCATTGGGGTTGATCGACCCTGGTTTCCGGGGCTTCCCCACATACTATTTATCCAGCCCCGATCCAATGTTCAACACTACAATAAATCAAAGATGTGTTTATTGCCACTACGTTCGCTGCAGGAACTCGCCCCGGCGTGCACGCGCACAGTGCACACACGAGCAGCAGAGCTATGAGAGCAGCAGACAGCGGATTCAGTCAGAGTAGGAAGTAGAGGCGCAAGCAGCGCTGCGTGTGTGTGTGTGTGTGTGTGTGTGTGTGTGTGTGTGTGTGTGTGTGTGTGTGTGTGTGTGTGTGTGTGTGTGTGTGTGTGTGTGTGTGTGTAAAACAGACTTCCTGTCCTCCCCTAACCACGGATGTTTCATAACAACCTGTGGCTCCCAACTTTAAACACAGATTAGCGTCTGCTTTGCATGAACACTCGTATTTGAGCACTTTGTATGAGTCGATGTGTCCTCGTATATAACTAGAATCAATACGATGGATGACAGTTACCATCACTGTGGAAAAGTCTCTCTGGTGATGGAACATTCCGACCACCCCCACGGCTAGCGAAGTGGTTCTGCCACACACACACACACACACACACACACACACACACACACACACACACACACACACACACACACACACACACACACACACACACACACACACACACTTCGGTGTAATGAAACAAGAAATTACAATGATCAAAAGTCTAACCTGTATAACACTTTCATAAACACCATGGATCACACCAGGAACAATATTGGATGTCTGTTGAAGTCATTCAAATAATCAACACTTAATCAGAATTTGCTTTATTGCCAACGATTGTAACAAGGAATGTACAAGGAATTTGTCTTGGTATTTTGTGCAAGCAATAACAACAACAATAAATATGAAAATAGAAACATTTGCAATTAGAAATAATATATAAAATATAAACTGACTATATAAAAAATACAGAATATACAGAGTATGTTTTAAAAATGAATGTGCAAAATATGACCATGGAATGTGCAATTGTTCACAGTATTAAGTTGAACAACATGTGCAATGTGCAAGAAACTAAAAGATGAAAGGCTGTGCATCGCTGCACCTGTCCTCCACACTTCACACACCTCCACCCAACGCTGAACACCAACTTAATGGTGTGGAAATGCAAGACGCAGTGTAGTGACAACAAGTGTCTCCAATTCTCATAGATTTTATAGATTTGAACTCTGGAGACATTATAAACACGCTTTGCACATCCCGTCATGACAAAACCCGCATCAATAAACAGGATGTAGAAGCGTTTCACTGATTCTAAAGGTGAACTGCATGTGATTGACGCGTTTCAGCGTGTAGAACAAACGCAGCAGCGTTTAGTGGAGCAGTGAACATGCAGCAGCGAGTCGGCCTGCCGACGGAGAATCCTTCTCAGCAGCTCCAGTAGGTGTGTGCGTAATCCCTGCCCGTTTCTATTGGTCCGCAGTTAGGGCTCCGCAGTAAAGCATATAAAAGCACGGAGCCAAAGACACACTCAGCGGTCCAAGGCACAAGCCCATAAGGCGAAGCCTAGATGAAATAGAACAGATGTGTTTATTGCCGCTACGCTCGCTGCAGGAACTCACCCCGGCGTGCACGCGCACAGTGCACACACGAGCAGCAGAGCTATGAGAGCAGCAGACAGCGGATTCAGTCAGAGTAGCAAGTAGAGGCGCAAGCAGCACTGTGTGTGTGTGTGTGTGTGTGTGTGTGTGTGTGTGTGTGTGTGTGTGTGTGTGTGTGTGTGTGTGTGTGTGTGTGTGTGTGTGTGTGTGTGTGTGTGTGTGTGTGTGTGTGTGTGTGTGTGTGTGCGCGCGCGCGGCTGTGTCTGCGCGTGGCTGTGTCTGTGAGCGTGTCAGAAGGCTACCGAGGGGGCGGGCCCGAGCCTGGA
Organism: Lota lota; assembly: GCA_026745465.1. Lineage (NCBI taxonomy): Eukaryota > Metazoa > Chordata > Actinopteri > Gadiformes > Lotidae > Lota > Lota lota. The sequence goes on from JACYXH010000607.1 coordinate 51,568, forward strand.
GCTCTGTATAAAGACCCCTCGCTCTTGTTCAGGAAACGGAAGTTTACGGAAATCCAACAGACGAAGGGACGACATGACGAAGAGACAACATGGACGCGTTAGTCTCTCCGGAGACGAAGAACAAGACGTTTTAAAGCAGAGAGCCGGTGTTACACCGTATTCTGTGACCCACCGTATTCTGTGACCCCAGGGGTCGCTGTTGCACATTTTCTGCAACATGCACGAGTTTGAAGGCATAAAGTTGTTCATGTGCGGGAACATGCACAAGCTTCAAAGTAAACATCGTGTCGCCATCGCTCACTCGGGATGGGTTAGCTCGTTTTGTAAAGCCCGCTGAGTGGATGGAGCAAAGCGGTTGGTTTGGCTCTGTGGTGGCACGATGATGACGGGTCCTTCTTTCTTGATGCAAACGTGAATATAGAAACGGTGTTGGTCAATTCTAAACAGCATTTTACACAGTAGCATATAGTAGGAAATACTCAAAGGTAAATCAACGTAATTAAACGCTGATTGTTGCTTCTTATGGGGAAAGAAGCAACGTTGGTGGATCGTAGTAAACGCCCCATCCATAGTATGTGTCTGTAAAATGCTAATCAAATCAAATGTATTTATAAAGCACATTTAATTACAAGTGGATGGGGGAGAGATCTTTCTTCATTACGAGTCCCTCTCTGATTGCTCAAAGTGTGGTTGTTTTTGTTATAATGCCCACCGTTTTTTGATTACTGCAGTTTATGAAATAATGCCTGTATGGGCGTGAAGTGTGCGTGATTGCAGTGACTTGGGTGATTTGCAGCGTAAGGGTGATTTTAGTGACCTAAGAGCACAATTTTTAAAAAGCCGACAGTATTGCGCCCTGAGTATGGTGGCCACTGAAGAGGCAGTAGCCTATAGTTCCAGTGGAGGCACGGCGGGACGAAGCACCCGACAGCAACCTGTTTTTCATTTGTCATCCTGTATAATTATTCATGTCTGCGATCATCACAGAGTCCACACGCAACAGGAAACCATCCACGATAGGTCACAATCCATGATAGCTGGCCGTCGTTTTCTGTGACCCCACTGTAAATGCGATTTTTATTTACTTAAACCCCAACCAAATGTGTTCAGGTCATTTGGCATCCTCATATCTGTATGTGTACAACATTATTCACGTCTGCGATCATCACAGAGGCCACACGCAACAGGAAACCATCCACGATAGCATTTACAGTGGGGTCACAGAATACGACGGCCAGCTATCATAGATTGTGACCTACCGTAATTGGTTTCCTGTTACGTGTGGACTCTGTGATGATCACATACGTGAATAATGTTGTACACATACAGATATGAGGATCCCAAATGACCTGAACACATTTGGTTGGGGTTTAAGTAAATAAAAATCGCATTTACAGTGGGGTCACAGAAAACGACGGCCAGCTATCATGGATTGTGACCTATCGTGGATGGTTTCCTGTTGCGTGTGGACTCTGTGATGATCGCAGACATGAATAATTATACAGGATGACAAATGAAAAACAGGTTGCTGTCGGGTGCTTCGTCCCGCCGTGCTTCCACTGGAACTATAGGCTACTGCCTCTTCGGTGGCCACCATACTCAGGGCGCAATACTGTCGGCTTTTTAAAAATTGTGCTCTTAGGTCACTAAAATCACCCTTACGCTGCAAATCCACCCAAGTCACTGCAATCACGCACACTTCACGCCCATACAGGCATTAGTTCATAGTTTATTTCATAAACTGCAGTAATCAAAAAACGGTGGGCATTATAACAAAAACAACCACAGTTTGAGCAATCAGAGAGGGACTCGTAATGAAGAAAGATCTCTCCCCCACCCCCTTGTAATTAAATGTGCTTTATAAATACATTTGATTTGATTAGCATTTTACAGACACATACTATGGATGGGGCGTTTACTACGATCCACCAACGTTGCTTCTTTCCCCATAAGAAGCAACAATCAGCGTTTAATTACGTTGATTTACCTTTGAGTCTTTCCTACTATAGGCTACTGTGTAAAATGCTGTTTAGAATTGACCAACACCGTTTCTATAGTCACGTTTGCATCAAGAAAGAAGGACCCGTCATCATCGTGCCACCACAGAGCCAAACCAACCGCTTTGCTCCATCCACTCAGCGGGCTTTACAAAACGAGCTAACCCATCCCGAGTGAGCGATGGCGATACGATGTTTACTTTTAAGCTCGTGCATGTTTCCGCACATGAACGAGTTTATGCCTTCAAACTCGTGCATGTTGCAGAAAATGTGCAACAGCGACCCCTGGGGTCACAAAATACGGTGGGTCACAGAATACGGTGTAACACCGGGTACGTCGGAGCTCATCGATACTTAGAATAGATTACACTTTATATACTACGGTGTGTATCCCTACTCACGCATGCGTCCTCCTCGTGAAGAACGCCGTGATGCTTCAACACCAAACTAACTTTGTTAAAGTCCCGTGTTGGCCTCGCCTGGTCGGGTTCAACCAAAGCGTACAGAGCGCGGCCCCGCGTGTGGCGCCGCGCTCCAAACAGGACGCCGAGCACCGAGCACGCGCTGGTGGAACCCGACGAGGCGACACAATAGAGCACGTGAAGGTTGGTTTCGCTAAGCATCAACATCACGTGTTCACACGGAGCGCAGGAGACCCGTGTGGGGCTAACGCTACAGTACAACATGGCGCCCTGCAGACAGGACGGCAACAATGAGGATTAGAGGTTCAATGTGTTGGACCCACCTTGGAATGTTTCGTCTTCGGAGAGGCTAACGCGTCCACGCCGTCTCTTCGTCATGTCGTCGGTTGGATTTCCGTAAACTTCCGTTTCCTGAACAAGAGAGAGGGCTCTTTATACAGAGCTCCAGGCTCGGGGCCGCCCCCTCGGTAGCCTTCTGACACGCTCACAGACACAGCCGCGCGCTGACACAGCCGCGCGCAGACACAGCCGCGCGCGAGCGCACACAAACACACACACACACACACACACACACACACACACACACACACACACACACACACGCACACACAGTGCTGCTTGCGCCTCTACTTCCTACTCTGACTGAATACGCTGTCTGCTGCTCTCATAGCTCTGCTGCTCGTGTGTGCATTGTGCGCGTGCACGCTGGGGCGCGTTCCTGCAGCGAGTGTAGCGGCAATAAACACTTCTGTTATAGTTCATGTAGGCTACGCCGTCTAGGCTTCGCCTTATGGGCTTGTGCCTTGGACCGCTGAGTGTGTCTTTGGTTCAGCGCTTTTATATGCTTTACTGCGGAGCCCTTCACCTTTAGAATCAGTGAAACGCTTCTACATCTTGTTTATTGATGCGGGTTTTGTCATGACGGGATGTGCAAAGCGTGTTTATAATGTCTCCAGAGTTCAAATCTATAAAAGCTATGAGAATTGGAGACACTTGTTGTAACTACACTGCGTCTTGCATTTCCACACCATTAAGTTGGTGTTCAGCGTTGGGTGGAGGTGTGTGAAGTGTGGAGGACAGGTGCAGCGATGCACAGCCTTTCATCTTTTAGTTTCTCACACATTGCACATTTTGTTCAACTTAATATTGTGAACATTTGCACATTCCATGGTCATATTTTGCACATTCCTGCACAACTGTACAGCTACATTTTTAAAACATACTCTGTATATTCTGTCTTTTTTATATAGTCAGTTTATATTTTATATATTATTTCTAATTGCAAATGTTTCTATTTTCATATTTATGTTTTGTTGTTGTTATTGCTTGCACAAAATACCAAGACAAATTCCTTGTACGTGTTACACTTCGTTGGCAATAAAGCAAATTCTGATTCTGATTAAATATTGATTATTTGAATGACTTCAACAGATATCCAATATTGTTCCTGGTCTGTTTCCTGGTTTGATCCATGGTGTTTATGAAAGTGTTTTACAGGTTAGACTTTTGATCATTGTGATTTCTTGTTTCATTACACCGAAGTGTGTGTGTGTGTGTGTGTGTGTGTGTGTGTGTGTGTGTGTGTGTGTGTGTGTGTGTGTGTGTGTGTGTGTGTGTGTGTGTGTGTGTGTGTGTGTGTGTGTGTGTGGCAGAACCACTTCACTAGCTGTGGGGTGGTCGGAATGTTCCATCACCAGAGAGCCTTTTCCACAGTGATGGTAACTGTCATCCATCGTATTGATTCTAGTTATATATGTGGACACATCGACTCATACAAAGTGCTCAAATACGAGTGTTCATGCAAACCAGACGCTAATCTGTGTTTAAAGTTGGGAGCCACAGGTTGTTATGAAACATCCGTGGTTAGGGGAGGACAGGAAGTCTGGTTCAGGTAACAAAAGTAAAAAATAATGTTTTACACACACACACACACACACACACACACACACATACATACATACACACACACACACACACACACACACACACACACACACACACACACACACACACACACACACACACACACACACATGCAGCGCTGCTTGCGCCTCTACTTCCTACTCTGACTGAATCCGCTGTCTGCTGCTCTCGTAGCTCTGCTGCTAGTGTGTGCACTGTGCGCATGCACGCGGGGGAGAGTTCCTGCAGCGATTTATTTATTTTCTTGTTGAATATTGAATCGGGGCTGGGTAAATAGTATGCGGGGAAGCCCCGGAAACCAGGATCGATCAACGTCAATGAATCCCAGTTACAGTCGCAAATAACCACTAAATCAGCACATTGTCTCTCGGTTTGCACCGGCTCTCTTATAACTCCACAGAGAAGAGGAGAACACACATCAACGCATTTGAAGGAGCCTTCACGGTGCGGGAACGCCCCACAGTCAGAGTGGGAAGTTGAACGGCGGTGAAATGTGTGTCCGTGGGGGCGGAGCCAGGAGTTAGGGGAGGAGCCAGGAGTTAGGGGAGGAGAGTAGAGGACGTGTTGTTCAGGAAACGAAACTTAACGTTCATAGAAACCCGACGAGGAAGCAGTTCTCTCTTTCAGGAGAAATATAAAACACATTTTGGGACAAATAGTCTGACAGACAGTAACCACAAATAGGTGAGTAAAACAACACAACTTTAGAACCTCTCTTCTCTTTTTGGAATTAGAAAAAGAATGGAATTGCTCAATACTTAAACCTTGTCGTCTGTGTCTAGGAATGGCCTCTGCTACTTCCTGGTCTGAAGGGAACTTTTCATGTTCCATCTGTCTGGATGTGTTCAGCAGCCCAGTCACCACACCATGTGGACACAACTTCTGTAGAACCTGTATTACAAGGTTCTGGGATGACCAAGTCCAGTACAAATGTCCTGTTTGCAACAAGCTATTCCAGACAAGACCTGATTTACAGGTCAATACTCTCTGTTCAGAGATGATTGATCAGTTTAGAAGTTCTGTACGAGTCAAAGAGCAGCCTTGTGTTGAACCAGCAGAAGTTCCCTGTGACGTCTGTACTGGGACCCAGCTGAAGGCTGTGAAGTCCTGCCTAGTGTGTTTTACCTCTTACTGCCAAACCCACCTGGAGCCACATCAGAGAGTCGCAGGCCTGAAGAGACATCGGCTGGTCGAGCCTATTGACCGTCTGGAAGACAGGATGTGTAAGAAACACGACCGACTTCTGGAGCTCTTCTGCCAGACTGAACAGGTGTGTGTGTGTCTGTGCTGCACAGTGACGGACCACAAGTCCCATCCTGTTGTGTCTCTAAAGGAGGAATATGAAGTGAAGACGGCCCAGCTGGGGAAGATAGAGTCTGAAGTTCAGCAGATGATCCAGGAGAGACAACGAAAGATTCAGGAGATTTCAGATACAGTGGACCGCAGCAAAGCAGACGCAGACAAAGAGATAGCTGATGGTGTGCAGGTCCTCACTGCTCTGAAGCGCTCGATTGAAAAGTGGCAGGATGATCTCAACAAAACGGTTAAAGAGAAACTGAAATCCACAGAGAAACAAGCTGACGGCCTCATCGAAGAGCTGGAGCAGGAAATAAAAGATCTGACCAATAGAAGCTCAGAGGTGAAGCAGCTCTCACACACTGAAGACCACCTCCACTTCCTCCAGACCTTCAGATCCCTGAAGAATCCTCAACCCACCAGGGACTGGACAACGGTGGAGGTCCGTCCTCCGTCATACGTACGGACCTTGTGGGGATCCCTGGATCAGCTGGAGGAGACACTGAACATTGAGATGAAGAAGCTGCGTGCTGCTGAACTGAAGAGGATTCAGCAGTATGAAGTAGATGTGACTCTGGATCCTGATACAGCTTATCCCAGTCTCATCCTGTCTGAGGATGGGAAACAAGTACATCATGGAGGTGTATGGAAGACACTCCCAGACAACCCTAAGAGATTTACACAGAAGCTAAATGTTCTCACGCGGCAGAGCTTCTCCTCAGGAAGATTTTACTTTGAGGTCCAGGTTAAAGACAAGACTGAATGGTGTTTAGGAGTGGTCAGAGAGTCCATCGGCAGAAACGGTGGGATCAAACCAATCCCTAAGAATGGTTACTGGACTATTTTATTCAACAAGGAAAGTTTGGTATTTAGAGGTAACCCTGATGTCCGTCTCCCTCTGAGAGCTGAGCTCCAGAAGGTGGGGGTGTTTGTTGATTATGATGAGGGTCTGGTCTCCTTCTATGATGTGGAAGCCAGGGTTCATATCTACTCTGCTACTGGCTGCACCTTTAGTGAGCTTCTCTATCCATTCCTCAATCCAGGGATCTATGTTTATAAAGGTAAAAACTCTGCCCCCCTGATCATCTCACCTGTCAATCAAACAGACTAGGACCTTTGTTTGATAGTAAAATAATCAAACGACCAAAACCACTGATGTTGTTTCCTGCATGGGAATCTCTACTATGTTGATCTGAGAGAACTGCATTAATGTTGTACTGCTTTCATTTGACAAGAAGGAATTCCTTCGGAAAAGAACCCTGACTATTGTCAAATATAACCCATGATACATGATTCGATTACATACACTATATTGATCAATATCTGATTACTGCTGAATGTTTTTTACACATTGAACAATATGAAATTGTAAACATTTGCAGGTGCATGTTAAAAATCTCAAGTTTCTTAAACAAAACGAGTTTATTAGTTTATACTTCTGAAATATGAATGACATCAAATGTTTGTACACTTTTTTATTTCAATAAAAATGTACAAAAGGTAGAATGGGGTAATTTTCTGTGGAATAGTTACATTCTCTACAATAATTACTCAGTAGAATAGGTACATTCTCTGCAATATGTATTCAGTAGACTAGGTACATTCTCAGAACAATATGTATTCAGTAGAATAGCTATATTCTCAGTACAATAATTAGTCAGTAGAATATGTACATTCTCAGTACAATATGTATTCAGTAGAAAAACTACATTCTCAGTACAATATGTATTCAATAGAATAGGTACATTCTCTACAATATGTATTCAGTAGAACAGGTACATTCTTTACAATATGTATTCAGTAGAATAGGTACATTCTCTACAATATGTATTCAGTAGAATAGGTACATTCTTCTTCGCTCTCTCCCCCTCCTTCCCTCATTCTCTTCCCCTCTTCTCACTCTCTCCCTGCCTCTCCTTCCCTCTCAGTGTCTCTTCTCTCTCTTCAACTCTTTTCCCCTCCCTTTCCCTCTCTCCCTCCTCTCTCTCCCACCTTCCCTCTTCCCCCATCCCTCCCTCTCCCTCCCTCTCTCCTACAGTGAAGCTGACTGTCATCGATGTCTCTGTGTCAACAGCATTGGGCCTGTGTGTCACTCCGTCCACTGCCGCCACCTAGTGGGCGCCGGCTGCCACTTCTCCAAGTGCTTCTGTTTACACACTGCCAGCAATCACCAATCTACGCTCCCTATTTCTCCACCGAGCTTCCTAGCAGCCGGCGCCAGTTCGTTGTTACTCTCCACCCGGTAGTATCTTCGTTCCCGCAATCCTGACTCTCGTGATTCTCTCTCTCTCTGCCTGTCCCTAGCTTACCCTCTTCCTGTGTCCAGCTTCCCTCCGGATTCCGGTACCTGCTGTGACCTTGGCCTGCCCGACCACCCGCCTATCGCCCAGCCCCTGTCCGCCTGACTGTCCGCCTGCCGCCCAACTCTTGCCTGCCTGACCGCGACTAGCCCAGCCCCTGTCTGCTTCCCATGAATAAATCCCTTTGAACCCTCCTTCGTCTCTGTCTCCTGTGTCCTGCATTTGGGTCCCTCGTTCCGTACTAAAACACTGTGTCTTCCATGTTCAGTTAAAGTTCATATCTCTCTCCCTCCCCCTCTCTCTCTCCCACATTCCCTCTTCCCCCCTCCATCCCTCTCTTTTTCCTACAGTGAAGCTGACTGTCATCGATGTCTCTGTGTCAACAGCATTGGGCCTGTGTCTTCCAATCTAAATGTTCAGTTAAAGTTCATATCTCTCTCCATCTCTCAGTCCCCTCTCCTTTAGTTTTGTTTTTTTATATGTTTAATGCTATCAAATTGCAAATGCTTACAGGAAATAGAAAATATTGACAATGTGAAGTGTTCATTTTGATAACGTAATAAAATGGTTATAAACTTTTTTGATTTCAATTCAAATTTACAAAAGTAGAATGGGACATATTCAGTGGAAAAGGAGCCCTCTCTACAATATGTATTCAGTAGAATAACTATATTCTAAATCTGTATTGTACTGAATAATCTCTCTCTCTCTCTCTCTCTCTCTCTCTCTCTCTCTCTCTCTCTCTTTCTGCAGGATGTCTTTGGTCAGACAGAAATGGAGAGAGACAGAGAAGACATCAGCAGTCCCACTAGAGATGTGTTTCAAGACATTGTGTCAGCCCGGCTCCAGCGCAGCGGCCCAGACGGCCCAGGGGAGCGCTGGTAGACGGAGCAGACCGCCGCTCTCCCCCAGCTGGCCCCCGGGAGCGCATTAGCGCTGGCCCCACTCAGCGCCATGGCAAGTGTTGTCAAGTGTTGAATATAAAATTAACACCTGTAGATGTCAATGCGCTTACTAATTTCGAGGGGTTCTCATTCCAACAGGTCCTCGTTAGTATAGTGGTCAGTATCCCTGCCTGTCACGCGGGAGACCGGGGTTCAATTCATCGACGGGGAGTGTTTGACATTAACCCACAGTCACCAATATAATCAAAGTCGAGTTATTTTAGGAGCAGTCGGTGTCTGTGAGCAAAAAGCGATCTTTGAAATACATGACAAACGTAACACTATTCATGCAACGATCCACTCTTGGACAATTTATATTATGAGTCAGGGTGGCAGAGCGGTATAAGGCGCTGCGTTCAGGTCACAGTCACCTCTGGAGGCGTGGGTTCAAATCCCACTTCTGACACAAGTTTTGAGGACACCTAACGACAAGCAAAATCACCATCATGATGTCCTTTTGACATCAAAAGACAATCGAAGTTTAGTTCGTCCGCATCAGCTAGATGTTCAGAAAGAGGTGACCTCACACACAGGGTTCAAGTTGCGGTTTAATGTTATAGTGGTCAGTATCCCCGCGGGAGACCGGGGTTCAATTCCCCGACGGGGAGTTTTTTACATATACCCACAGTCACCAACGTTGTGTTCCTTTAGACGTGCTCCACCTCCCTGTGTGTGTGTGTGTGTGTGTGTGTGTGTGTGTGTGTGTGTGTGTGTGTGTGTGTGTGTGTGTGTGGTGGGGGGAGCACGGCAGCACGTAGGAAGTTGTGTCCCGTTTGCTCGATTGTGCTTTCCCCTCAGGGTGAACAGGTATCCTTTGTGTGTGTAAATATGGTTTTGTATTTAATATTGTATAATGTTATGAGTGTTTTTTTCAATTCTACAGTAGTAGAAGTTGTTTTTGAATTTTGATTGGGGATGTCTTGATTTGTATATATTGTATACATTGTATATATGACTTTGTAAATTTGTGAATTGAAATAACAGTAAAATAAAAAAAAAGAAAAGAAAAATAAGCAATCTTGACTCTGAATCCAGCGATCTGAGTTCAAATCGCGGTGGAACCTATTGGCACTTTGTACCTTCGGAAGACATCTCTGCTGGCTTTCTCACATCCGTAATTCACTACCCAAATCTTCAACTCAGTCCCAAATTCCTGTGTTGCTTAAATGTAGTCTAGATCACATTTCTTAAAAAAATCACTTATAGGTAGTTTTAAGAACGACTACTTGGAAGGCAGCAATCCTAACATCTAATCCACCAATGCTTTCGGCAGCCAATAACTGAATGATAATAGACACCATGAATTCAACCAAGTTTCAGAGTAGTCGCTAAAGATCACAGTCCTCCAGGTTTGGAATATAGTTGTTATGGACTCTCTATTGAGACACTTGTGCTGGAAATGGTTCCATGGTGTAATGGTTAGCACTCTGGACTCTGAATCCAGCGATCCGAGTTCAAATCTCGGTGGAACCTATTGGCACTGTGTACCTTCGGAAGACATCTCTGCAGGCTTTCTCACATCAGTAATTAACTACCCAAATGTTCAACACAGTTGCAAACTTTGATTTGAAACCAGAACCTTTAAATTCATCTTTGTTCCATTATTTTGATAAGTTAATGACCATGAACTGCAATGGAAACATTGCATTCAATGTGGCAAAGCTTCACACTGTCCTTGTGGAACCCTAACCTTCAAATCGTAAGATTATACTGGGCCACAGCTACTTACTATTTCGCAGAGGCAACATCGTAGTCAGTGAAGTACAACTGAGACATGATATTTGCTGAAAAGGATGACTTGAAAAGAGTCACCCATGGCAATTTTTGCCAGTCTCCAAGGGGACTTGTAAAGCGGTCAAAAACACAGTCATGTAATGGCATAAAGTGAAAGCAAGCTGTTTAAGCCCATTGCTGCATTGCCCTACTCACCCAAGAGCGGACAACACATTGCTTTGACCTAGCGGACGTACAGTTGATGTCGGAGGAAATCAATTGCATTGATACTTTGCAGGTTTACAACCACTAGCAAAGTTACCAGTAAGACAAGACGTTTTTTGGTGCTGCAAGTGAAGCTTGTATTAAAATGTACACCAGTTAATAATGATGCAGAGTTGCAGGTACTGCTGGGATTCGAACCCAGGATCTCCTGTTTACTAGACAGGCACTTTTCCAACTAAGCCACAGCACCACTTTGGCAGTATAGCTTCACCGAATTCTTGAGAGAACAGCAAACAAAGGCTGCACTATTCTGTGGCTGTGTGAAAAGAGAAACAAGATTGTCATCTTATGCCAATGCTATTGTGGGAGTATGTTACACCACACCCTGAACTTCTAGCATTTCAACACATGATCTCCTGTTTACTGGACATAGATTTGGCCGGGCTTGATCTTCTTCAGTCTTTTATGAATATTACCAAAGACTTAATCATGAAAGATGTTTATTCAAGAAACACCTATGTGTACCATTTGAAAGAAGACCCATAAAGCCATCTGGAATACTCACATTAACACCTTAAGAGGGAATGTGTGCTTTGACACTCACAATGTATGCAATGCTGCACAATTACAAACAGAACACTTAAACTGCGTCCCAAGACTAGAACACCCAATGTGGGGCTCGAACCCACGACCCTGAGATTAAGAGTCTAATGCTCTACTGACTGAGCTAACCGGGTATGTACACCAGTTCATCCCTGACAATTATAAATCAAAATTGGCCAAGACAAAGAAAGTGATTGAACTTTATCAAGAATGCTTTGTATGCCATATAATAGACTGCTCAAAAAAATAAAGGGAACACTAAAATAACACATCCTAGATCTGAATGAATGAAATAATCTTCTTAAAAACGTTTTTCTTTACATAGTTGAATGTGCTGACAACAAAATCACACAAAGATTATCAATGGAAATCAAATTTATCAACCCATGGAGGTCTGGATTTGGAGTCACACTCAAAATTAAAATGGAAAACCACACTACAGGCTGATCGAACTTTGATGTAATGTCCTTAAAACAAGTCAAAATGAGGCTCAGTAGTGTGTGTGGCCTCCACGTGCCTGTAAGACCTCCCTACAACACCTGGGCATGCTCCTGATGAGGTGGCGGATGGTCTCCTGAGGGATCTCCTCCCAGACCTGGACTAAAGCATCCGCTAACTCCTGGACAGTCTGTGGTGCAACGTGGCGTTGGTGGATGGAGCGAGACATGATGTCCCAGATGTGCTCAATTGGATTCAGGTCTGGGGAACGGGCGGGCCAGTCCATAGCATCAATGCCCTCCTCTTGCAGGAACTGCTGACACACTCCAGCCATATGAGGTCTAGCATTGTCTTGCATTAGGAGGAACCCAGGGCCAACCGCACCAGCATATGGTCTCACAAGGGGTCTGAGGATGTCAACTCGGTACCTAATGGCAGTCAGGCTACCTCTGGCGAGCACATGGAGGGCTGTGCGGCCCCCCAAAGAAATGCCACCCCACACCATGACTGACCCACCGCCAAACCGGTCATGCTGGAGGATGTTGCAGGCAGCAGAACGTTCTCCACGGCGTCTCCAGACTCTGTCACGTCTGTCACATGTGCTCAGTGTGAACCTGCTTTCATCTGTGAAGAGCACAGGGTGCCAGTGGCGAATTTGCCAATCTTGGTGTTCTCTGGCAAATGCCAAACGTCCTGCACGGTGTTGGGCTGTAAGCACAACCCCCACCTGTGGACGTCAGGCCCTCATACCACCCTCATGGAGTCTGTTTCTGACCGTTTGAGCAGACACATGCACATTTGTGGCCTGCTGGAGGTCATTTTGCAAGGCTCTGGCAGTGCTCCTCCTGCTCCTCCTTGCACAAAGGCAGAGGTAGCGGTCCTGCTGCTGGGTTGTTGCCCTCCTACGGACTCCTCCACGTCTCCTGATGTACTGGCCTGTCTCCTGGTAGCGCCTCCATGCTTTGGACACTACACTGACAGACACAGCAAACCTTCTTGCCACAGCTCGCATTGATGTGCCATCCTGGATGAGCTGCACTACCTGAGCCACTTGTGTGGGTTGTAGACTCCGTCTCATGCTACCACTAGAGTGAAAGCACCGCCAGCATTCAAAAGTGACCAAAACATCAGCCAGGAAGCATAGGAACTGAGAAGTGGTCTGTGGTCACCACCTGCAGAACCTCTTTCATGTACTTCAGTAACTTTTTGAATATATTACTTTTAAGAGTCGTTTTATTGTAACATCCTTTATTGGGGGTGTCTTGCTAATTGCCTATAATTTCCCCGTGTTGTCTATTCCATTTGCACAACAGCACGTGAAATTTATTGTCAATCAGTGTTGCTTCCTAAGTGGACAGTTTGATTTCACAGAAGTGTGATTGACTTGGAGTTACATTGTGTTGTTTAAGTGTTCCCTTTATATTTTTGAACAGTGTATTTAGACTCATGCAGGAAGACAGTAACAGACTCTTAGGTATCCCTTTCCTGTGGCCCTGTGTGTATATAGATATATATACCTACACACATATATATATATATATTTACATAACTATAGATATATAAAGCCTCGAT
>JACYXH010000607.1:70000-167111 GCA_026745465.1 Lota lota
CAGCTGGTTGAATCCTTGTAGGAGACATTGTCCCTGAGTGGTGAGCTGTGTGATGGAAAAATTACCTCAGGCCCTATTCCAAAGTTAACTCGCTTCAACTAGTTGGTTTGGTTTAGGCACTCAAGTTGTTGTGAGCACATTATAGTGTGCTATTTGTTTTCTTTTAATTATCTACCTCCTCACAGTTGCCTGTTCCTTGCATTCCTGTATGGTGCTTTGTTCTATGAGAGAAACTCCAGAGCAAGTTTCTCTCATCTATTATGTGCCTGTTGTCCTGACCGCACAGTGGACCCGCCATAAAACCTAGGTGGCGCCATATATGTTAAGCTACGACCAGAGGTCTGGCTTTAGCTGTGCATTGAACCAGTTATAGATGGTAGAGGACGCCATCTAGTGTTACGTTTAAATGATTCTTTGTTGTACTCTACAAAAGACCGTCCTTCCTTTGCTCGGCGCGCCTTTTCTCGAGAACTCTGCCCAGTGTGGAGTTGCCTTTGAAACTGCGTCTTTTGTATGCTGCAGCGTATGAAATAAACCAACTACGGATATCCATTTGTCTTAGCCTTTTGAATCAGTCCAGCCACGAGTTGTAACATTTGCTACGACAGCTGTCCTCTCCATACCTGAGAGTGTCCAGTCTCCAGCGTGGATCCTCCAGTCCAGCAGAGAGCAGCGTAACTCCTGAGTCTCCTGGGTGATTGTAGCTCAGGTCCAGCTCTCTCAGATGGGAGGGGTTGGAGCTCAGAGCTGAGGCCAGAGAAGCACAGCCTTCCTGTGTGACCATGCAGCCAGACAAGCTACACACACACACACACACACACACACACACACACACTTACTTTTCTGGATGTAAATCTATCTGTTCACTGTCCTCTGATATTGAACCTCGTGGTGTAACTGTTTATTGAGTCAAACTGACCTGAGAGTTTCCAGTGTACAGTGTGGACTCCCCAGTCCAGCAGAGAGCAGCTTCACTCCTGAATCCTGCAGATCATTGGTACTCAGGTCCAGCTCTCTCAGACTAGAGGAGTTGGAGCTGAGAACTGAGGCCAGAGCTTCCCAGCATCTCTCTGACAGATGACAGCCATTCAGCCTTCACACAAAATAAACACAACACGTTAGGAACTGGGTTTAAAAGGATTTAAAGATCAGTCATACCGTCCATCCACAAAGATTTGTATGGAAAAAGATCAGAGCGAGCAGAAAAACACTTTGCGTGCACAAGAGCAAAGACAGCATTTGTGCGCACGGGGGCGTCAGTTGCGTGCTGCTTCACTTCACGTGCGCTCAATGAATCGTTTCTTCCTCACAGGCTTTATTATTGCTCTCGCGATCAGAGAAATACTGAGCGCGAGTGCAGTTAGTGTTTACAATAATGATTTGTCTGCACAGCTCAGTGTCACAACACGAGAGACTGTTCGCTCTTAACGTGAGCAAAACAAAGTCCCGGTACCGTTACAGGGAGAGGAGACGACGGATGAAGAAACTGGAATCCCGGGATGATCTTCGTCAGGGGAACCGCGCGCTACCTGACCCCCTGCTGTGGACTATCCTCGTGCGCTACTCTGATGATTTATATCCCGTTCAGAGGATGCTAAGGCGGTTAGCAAACCAAGCTAGCTTTACAGGAAACGTAAACATCCCGACACGAACAGAAACACGAATAAAACAATCCCCAAATCCACTCTCTCCCGTCCTCATTTAACCGTCAAACAACTAATAAGTAAATGTTTAAATATAATTTAGCTGGTCGATCTCTACAGAGAATAAAGTACTCTCCTCCTTTGTCCTCGTCTCTTCCCTCTCTCTCCTTTTTCCCGCTCGCTCGTGACCTCTCACCCTTCCCCAAATGACATGGAAGTCTCTATATCAACCCTTCCTATTGGTTAAACCCAAATAGAGTCAATTTAACCAAAGGTACTGAACAAGGTTAAAATGTTTTACAATAGTGGGTTAACTTGTTTTAATAACGAATGTTATTTATGAATGTATCCTACATTTCAACAATAACTTACTTATAGCTATATATCTGAATACAGCTGTATTTTAATATAATAAACTGTTATTATTAATTCTTGGTTCTCCTTATTATTTATTAATTCATAAAAATACAGTTATTATGACTTTGTCTCTTCTATAACAATATTTTTCTGTAGCCTGTTCATATTTGTGAATAAATGTTTAGCAATTTGAATAATGAATATTGAACATAGTATGCTTCTAAAAGTACATTTTGTGTGACAATTGCAAGTTTCTAATAATTTTTTTAAGGACTTTTTCCAGAGCCCCTCCAAAATGTTGCTGTTGAGGCTTTCAGAGGGTCTTAAGTGTCTAACTAGGGGTCTCAGACCCTCCCAAGACCCCCTGTATTTCACCCTGCTCTTAACTATCACCGTCTCGTATACGGGGGACATTGGGGGGTGGGGGGGGGGGGCACTAGTATTATATGTTGTGTTCATGTTTATATTTATAATTGAAAGGTTGAAGGCTTATGGATGTATTAGAATTTCAACTTTAACAACAAGGTGTAACATTTCCAATGATACCAAAGTCATGAATGTGGTCATCACAGGTACTGAGTTATATAAATGTCCTCTGATATTGAACTTCTGGTGTAACTGTGTAACTGTTTATTGAGTCAAACTGACCTGAGAGTTTCCAGTGTACAGTGTGGACTCCCCAGTCCAGCAGAGAGCAGCTTCACTCCTGAATCCTGCACATCATTGGTACTCAGGTCCAGCTCTCTCAGACTAGAGGAGTTGGAGCTGAGAACTGAGGCCAGAGCTTCACAGCATCTCTCTGACAGATGACAGCCATTCAGCCTTCACACAAAATAAACACAACAAGTTAAGAAGTGTGATTAAAATACTTTTCATCTTTTACTTTTAAAATAATGAAGGAATTGTGTTCAAATCATTTATTAGAGATGTTTTATTAATTTAACTAATATGTACTAGTCAATACATTAGATCCTTATTTTCATTCAATATTAGGTGTAAATTGTATAATATTGAATAGTTGTTTGGTAGTGTTTGAAATGGTTTTGTATATTAATATTACTTAATTATTGTAAAATAATGTATATTATATATTATAATACAGGTTAGTAGTACACCTACAGAGATGTTTTGTATAGTATTATAAGGTATATTCCAATAGTATGTATTTTGTGTTGAGAGCGAGCAGGAAAACACTGCGAGCACGAGAGCAAAGACAGCATTTGTGTGCACTGGGGCGTCAGTTGCGTGCTGCTTCACTTCACGTGAGCGCTCAATGAATCGTTTCTTCCTCACAGGCTTTATTATTGCTCTCGCCATCAGAGAACTACTGAGCGCGAGAGCAGTTAGTGTTTACAATAATGATTTGTGCGCGCGTGCAAAGTTATATTTACTTGCAACTTTTGTCCCTGATATGCCGCCATAAACGTTGCAGGCCTGTACGGCTCGGTGTCACAACACGATAGACTGTTCGCTCTTAACGTGAGCAAAACAAAGTCCCGGTACCGTTATAGGGAGAGGAGACGACGGATGAAGAAACTGGAATCCCGGGAGGATCTTCGTCAGGGGAACCGCGCGCGCTACCTGACCCCCTGCTGTGGACTTTCCTCGTGCGCTACTCTGATGATTTATATCCCGTTCAGAGGATGCTAAGGCGGTTAGCAAACCAAGCTAGCTTTACACGAAACGTCCAAAACATCCCCGACACGAACAGAAACACGAATAAAACAATCCCCAAATCCACTCTCTCCCGTACTCATTTAACCGTCAAACAACTAATAAGTAAATGTTTAAATATAATTTAGCTGGGCGATCTCTACAGAGAATAAAGTACTCTCCTCCTTTGTCCTCGTCTCTTCCCTCTCTTTCCTTTTTCCCGCTCGCTCCTGACCTCTCACCCTTCCCCAAATGACCAGGAAGTCTCTATATCAACCCTTCCTATTGGTTAAACCCAAATAGAGTCAATTTAACCAAAGGTACTGAACAAGGTTAACATGTTTTAAAATAGTGAGTTAACTGTTACTAACAATGAACGTATTTTTATGAATGTATCCTACATTTTAACAATAACTTAGTTATAAATATAGCTATATATTTGAATACAGCTGTATTTAATAAACACATATTATATATTCTTGGCTTTCCTTATTTATTATTTCAGAACAAATATAGCTTTTATGAGTTTGTCTCTTCACTCTGGTTACAAATTATAACAATATTTTTCTGTGGCCTATTCATATTTGGGAATAAATGTTTAGGAATTTGAATAATGAATACTGAACATAGTAAGCTTCTAAAAATATATTTTGTGTGACAATTGCAAGTTTCAAATACATTTTTTAAGATTTTCCCAGAGACCCTCCAAAATGTTGCTGTTGAGGCTTTCAGGGGGAATTAGGTGTCCAACTAGGGGTCTCAGACCCTCCCAGGACCCCCTGTATTTCACCCTGTTCTTAACTATCAATGTCCCGAATACGGGGGATGGTGGTGGGCACTATTATTATAATGTGTTCATATTTAAATTGATAATTGAAAAGTTGCAAGCATATGGATCCATTACAATATTCATCTAAACAACAAGGTGTAACATTTCCAATGATACCAAAGTCATGAATGTGGTCATCGCAGGTACTGAGTTATAAGCTGATTCCTCTGAAATTGAGCTTGTGGTGTAACTGTGTAACTGCACATTGAGTAAAACTGACCTGAGAGTTTCCAGTGTACAGTGTGGACTCCCCAGTCCAGCAGAGAGCAGCTTCACTCCTGAATCCTGCACATCATTGGTACTCAGGTCCAGCTCTCTCAGACTAGAGGAGTTGGAGCTGAGAACTGAGGCCAGAGCTTCACAGCATCTCTCTGACAGATGACAGCCATTCAGCCTTCACACAAAGTAAACAGAACATGTTAGGAACTGTGATTAAATGTTTAATTATAATTAAAACAAAGTATTTTTACATGCATGCAAAAAATTATAAGTAATGTTAATGAACTGCATGTTTGAATATTAAGATATTGATGTCACATATATGTTCAATTATTAAAACACAAATTATTATTATATTTCCCTTAAAAGAGTTTTATGAAGAAATCCACCTTACTGTCTGACTACATGATGAGTGGAATAATAATACAACATACAGCTTGTAGCATATCCCACCTAAAGATGGTCTGACACCTGAACCGATGATTTTAGATTTATTAGAAATCCCAAAAACCAACGTAAGAGCTGGTTACAAAACACAAAACAACAATATATAAGCTACCTTAATTACCATATAAACCAACGTAAGAGCTGGTTACAAAACACAAAACAACAATATATAAGCTACCTTAATTACCATATAAACCAACGTAAGAGCTGGTTACAAAACACAAAACAACAATATATAAGCTACCTTAATTACCATACAAACCAACGTAAGAGCTGGTTACAAAACAATATATAAGTTACCTTAATTACCATACAACCCAACGTAAGAGCTGGTTACAAAACACAAAACCACAATATATAAGCTAACTTAATTACCATACAACCCAACGTAAGAGCTGGTTACAAAACACAAAACAACAACATATAAGCTAGCTTAATTAGCATAAAAACCAACATAAGAGCTGGTTACAAAACACAAAACAACAATATATAAGCTAGCTTAGTTAGCATACAGTTCAGAGCATTAGCATAGCCTAGCACTAACGTTAGCTCAACTAAACAAACCGTAAGGAAGAGTTATTATAGTTCAAACTACTTTAAGACACAAACCACATGTTAACATTACAGTATTACAACAAATACTAAGCTTGTGCCTCTTCGGGGGGTGAATATACATTAAATAATTCACTGTTTGACTTTTCATTTGACCGTTTTTCCTCTCTACTAAAGAGCGGTTAAGTATCCGCGATTCACTTTCACAATAAAAGCCCTTCTAATCAAAACAGGAAATAAGACACTAAAGGTTTAAAATAGGTAGAAATACATAATGAAGGAACATAAATGACGCTTCAACAGGGCTATCTGTTGTCTAGGGCTAAAACATAATAGGGTTATTTACACAACTAAATCCATTGTAATAATCTTTAGAAATGTGGTGTTAAATACTCAATTCTGATTGGTCATTCACAGCAATCTATGGTCAGTTATTTCTGTGTATCAAACGGTTGCTATGATTAACACACCGTTGCTGTGGACGCTATTCCCAACCTTAGAATCTAACAATTTTCTTTTTTTGATTAATAAAATAATTGATTGATTAAAATGTATTTTGGGTGAGGGTCCTGCATCACCCTGTTGGGTTAATTTCACAATAATGACTGGCTAGCTGTACATTATCCCTTAAATAACATTTCCTTTATACTGTCATGCAAACACAAAGAATATGTTGCGTTATTCTTATGAAAGAATATATTCATGCCTATTGACTTTTTGGATGTAAATCTGTCAAATGTCTTCTGATATGAACCTTGTGGAGTAATTGTTTGCACATTGAGTCAAACTGACCTGAGAGTTTCCAGTGTACAGTGTGGACTCCCCAGTCCAGCAGAGAGCAGCTTCACTCCTGAATCCTGCAGATCATTGGTACTCAGGTCCAGCTCTCTCAGACTAGAGGAGATGGAGCTGAGAACTGAGGCCAGAGCTTTACAGCATCTCTCTGACAGATGACAGCCATTCAGCCTTCACACAAAATAAACACAAATCGTTAGTAAGGAACTGTGATTCAATGTTTTATAAGAATTGTAACCAATTCATACATGACAAATTAAAAAAAAAGAGTAATAACCTAGATCTTTAAATATTAAGAGATAATTTAACATATATGTGACATCTATTAAACAAAGGTTATCATTATACTTCACTTAAAAATACAGTTTTATGAATAGGCAGTTATTCAACTTTACTAATCAACTCTAAACCCCACCTTACTGTCTGACTACATGATAATCACAATAAGAATGTAATACAACATACACATTAAACCATCACAAACAAACTAAGAATATAATGTATACCTATACTGTCATGGCCACACAAATATAAATATGTTGAATTATTCTTAGAAAAATATACTCATGCCTAATAACTTTTATGTATGTAAATCTGTAAAATGTCCTCTGATATGAACCTTGTGGTGTAACTGTTTGCACATTGAGTCAAACTGACCAGAGAGTTTCCAGTGTACAGTGTGGACTCCCCAGTCCAGCAGAGAGCAGCTTCACTCCTGAATCCTGCAGATCATTGGTACTCAGGTCCAGCTCTCTCAGACTAGAGGAGTTGGAGCTGAGAACTGAGGCCAGAGCTTCACAGCATCTCTCTGACAGATGACAGCCATTCAGCCTTCACACAAAATAAACAGGAACATGTCACTGTGTTTAAAATAAGTCTTTAACTTTTTCCATAATAAAGGCATTATGTTGAAATCTTTAATTAGAAATGTTTTATTACTTAAATCTAACATGCACTAGTTTATACATTAGATCTTTAAATAATTATTATGATTGGGTGTACAATCTTGAATACTGAATAGTTGTTTGGCCTTTTTTGAAATTGTTTTTTATATTAATATTACTTTTACATTATTGTATTATGATTATTGGGGTTCTTGTATTGTAATATGTTGTTAGTGAACCTACATACATGTTTTGTTTATTATAATTGTATATTCTAGTATTATTTATACTGTGATGTTCGTATCGTAATACATGTTATAAGTGCACCTACAGAGATATTTTGTATATTATTATAACTTTTATATACTTGTTTTATGTATATTTTGTTATGTATTGTAATACATGTTATTAGCGCACCTACAGAGATGTACCTTTTTGTGTGTTGTGTCATTAGTGCACTTACACAGATGTTTTGGAGGCTTTGACCACTGGCAGCAGCCTCAGAAGACCCTCCTCTGAAGCAGAGTATTTCTTCAGGTCAAACACGTCCAGCTCCTCTTCTGATGACAGTAAGATGAAGACCAGAGCTGACCACTGAGCAGGAGAGAGAGATTCTCTGGAGAGTCTTCCTGATGTCAGGTGCTTTTGGATCTCCTTCACTAGAGAATGGTCGTTCAGCTCATTCAGACAGTGGAACAGATTGATGTTTCTCTCGGGAGAGAGATCTCCATTTATCTTCTTCTTGATGTAACGGACTGTTCTCTGATTGGT
Source organism: Lota lota (assembly GCA_026745465.1). Classification (NCBI taxonomy): domain Eukaryota; kingdom Metazoa; phylum Chordata; class Actinopteri; order Gadiformes; family Lotidae; genus Lota; species Lota lota. The sequence goes on from JACYXH010000607.1 coordinate 78,151, forward strand.
CTGTGAGCTACTTTCTGTCAGTCCCAGCAGACCTTGTTTAATCTGAGTGGTCAGTGATCGACTTCCTGTCTGTCCCAGTAGACCTCGTAGGAGAATCTGATTGGTCTCCAGAGAGAGGCCCAGGAGGAAGCGGAGGAACAAGTCCAGGTGTCCGTTCTCACTCTGTAAGGCATTGTCCACAGCAGTCTTGTAGAGGAGGAATTTATCTTTCCTGGAGGTTGGTTTATCTTCTGAGAGCAGATTGACACCAGTGTCGATGAAGGACAGAAAGACATAAAGGGCAGCCAGAAACTCCTGGATGCTCAGATGGACAAAGCAGAACACCTTGTCCTGGTACAGCCCACACTCCTCTTTAAAGATCTGGGTGAACACTCCTGTGTACTCTGAGGCTGCTCTGATATCAATGCTACACTCTGCCAGGTCTGCCTTGTAGAAGATCAGGTTGCCTTTCTCCAGCTGGTTAAAAGCCAGTTTTCCAAGAGAAATTATGATCTCCCTGCTCTCTGAACTCCAGTGTGGATCTGATTCAGCTCTCCCATGATACTTCCTGTCCCCCTGTACGGACTGGACCCTCAGGAAGTGGATGTACATCTGAGTAACGGTCTTGGGCATCTTTTTACCTCTCTGGGATGTTTTGAAGAAGTCCTCCAGAACTGTAGCAGTGATCCAACAGAAGACTGGGATGTGACACATGATGTGGAGGCTTCGTGATTTCTTGACGTGGGAGATGATTGTGCTGGCCAGCGTCTCCTCTCTGAATCTCTTCCTGAAGTACTCCTCCTTCTGTGGGTCGGTGAACCCTCTCACCTCTGTCACCATGTCAACACACTCAGCAGGGATCTGATTGGCTGCCGCAGGGCGTGTGGTTATCCAGATGTGAGCAGAGGGAAGCAGGTAGCCCCTGATGAGGTTTGTCAGAAGCACGTCCACCGAGGTGGACTCTGTGACATCAGTCCAGATAGGGTTGTTCTGGAAGTCCAGAGGAAGTCGACACTCATCCAGACCATCCAAGATGAAGACAACTTTGAACCGGTCGTATCTGCAGATTCCTGCTTCTTTGGTCTCAATAAAGAAATGATGAAGAAGTTCAACCAAGCTAAACTCTTTCCCTTTCAGTAAATTCAGCTCTCTGAAAGTGAAGTGAAATGTGAAGTCTATGTCGTGGTTGGTTTTGCCTTCAGCCCAGTCCAGAGTGAACTTGTGTGTTAAGACGGTTTTACCAATGCCGGCCACTCCAGTTGTCATTATTGTTCTGATTGGTTGATCTTGTCCAGGTAAGGGTTTAAAGATGTCTTCACATTTGATTGGTGTTTCCTCCTTGGCTGGTTTCCTGGAAGCTGTTTCAATCAGTCTGACCTCATGTTCCTTGTTGACCTCTCCACAGCCTCTCTCTGTGATGAAGAGCTCTGTGTAGAAGTCATTCAGACCTGTTGGCTGTCCTGCTTTAGGGATTCCCTCAAACACACACCTGAACTTCTCCTTCAAATGAGACTTGACTTTATGTTGGCACTCGACAGCAGCAGGTCCTAAATGAGAAAACAGCAGAAGACATCAGTTAGTGGATGGTGACATCAGTGGATACATGTCAATATTGCCTGTAAAATGATTAACTTCATGATGTTTAGTGGCTTCATAACTTGTGGTCTGAGAAGCTGGTTATGACAAGGACTGCATGTTACAGATTCAAAAATGTTGAGGACAATTTCGTTATTTTCACAGCAATATGATTGGTCTAATGTTAGGAATAATGATAGTGAATCAGTGGAAAGTGGCTTGCTAAGCTGATATAACAAGATAGTGTTCTATCTCTTCCACAAAACAACAGAAGACATCAGTTAGTGGATGGTGACATCAGTGGAAACCGATGTCCACACTGAGATGAACCTTGTTTACCTAACAGACTTCAAGTGGATCCCTAAAACTATAAACCCCGCTATACCTGGCTCACCTCACCCTGACAGGAAACCACGGGGAGGGTTTTATGAGGGCCACAAAGAAGCAAGGAGCCCCCTGCATTCTTTCTCTCACTTTATTTATACTGACTTATTTGTTAAAGTTAACTAGTTAATACTACAGTCAAAGTCAAACACAACCTGCTTTATGAGTGTATTAAACAATCACAAACAGTGATATTGTTGTCAATTGTTTGAATGCATGCTTATTGTCTGAGTATAAGTGATTGTTATTGTGCTCATGCATGTCACATCTTTATATTAACTCATATATGTGGTATAGGCATTTGTTCACTTTGATTATACTTTGTTACTGCACTCAAGCTTGTGTTCAAACATGTAAACTACCTCAAGCCAGGGATGGTTGACAGACAATTTAATCTCATAAGCACATGTGGTTTATGTCTGTTTTATATCAGTTTAATTAATAAGGTGACAAGTGAGAGTGCATCACTGCTCTACATATGATATAACTGTAATGTTTAAGAGTCCTTTAGGTTTTATTCTACTGTGAATCAGGAGAAAGAGGATAAGTGCATTTTCAGTTAATGGGGAACTGGGGTGGGGGACATAGGAGAGGGGCATAATTTCTAGGCCCGATGCATAGGGTGTTGTGATTGGCCAGTGCATGTAGGAGGAATCCACACATACTGAGAATATAACTTGAAGCCTGATTCCAAACCAACTAAGGTTTTGTTGTGACTTGTTACAAGTGATAATAAAGTCTAAATCTTTCAAACTTTGGCTTTTCTCGACCTCTCTTAGTTAAAATGTTGTGTTTTATCCACGACAGTAGACCCACAATAACCCTACATATCTGGATCAAACCATTTAACCTGATAGATCCAAAATAACCCTACATATCTGGATCAAACCATTTCACCTGATAAACCCACAATAACCTTACATATCTTGATCAAACCATTTAACCTGATACCCCCACAATAACCCGACATATCTGGAACAAACCATTTAACCTGAGTCGGTTTCTACCTTTTCAAAATAACAGTATTTTCAGTTTTCAAAATAAGAGTACCTTACCGGCCCACAATGTGTCGGCCAGTTCCTCCTGGTTCATCTCCATCAGGCAGAGCTTTGTGATGTCTACCACTCCCTCTATGGCGCGCCTCCTCTGCTCCTCGTTCTTACCATCCACTTCCTCCTCCCTCTGACACTCTGAGCATTGTGGGTAATCTGGGAAGAGAACCCTCCAGAGCTTCTTCAGCTCCTTGTCTAGAAAAGCGTGTGCGTTCTCCTCAGCCCTCTGGAACAGAACAAACATCAAGGAGAACTTTACTCTGAACTAACTGAGGACATCAGAATCACCTGTCCTAGATTACCGTCCCGCTGGTCTAAAGAGGGAAGCATGGAGACTATTAGCACCACAAGAGATGCTTTTTAATGTTCATGTAGAGCTAAAGTCAAATGTCTTGTTGGACATTTACACACCTTGATCAGCTTTGTTTGATGCTGCTGCACAGACTGACCACTGGTAACCTTTGACCTCTCCTGGTGTTGTCTGTGGAGAACACACACACACACACAGGATATATTGTATTTTTCTGACTTGTAAACATAAGTACCAGTAGAGTCTAATCACAACTAACTGGTCTGTTTTCATCATCTGTTTGAAACTCTGCTGCTGCCTTGTGCTTCAACACAACACACACACAGCTTTTACTCCTTCACCTGCACCACCCAGTCAACCACATCACTAAAACAGCCTTATCCCTCCTCTCATTCACACCATGTCAACCACATCACTAAAACAGCCTTATCCCTCCTCTCATTCACACCATGTCAACCACATCACTAAAACAGCCTTATCCCTCCTCTCATTCACACCATGTCAACCACATCACTAAAACAGCCTTATCCCTCCTCTCATTCACACCATGTCAACCACATCACTAAAACAGCCTTATCCCTCCTCTCATTCACACCATGTCAACCACATCACTAAAACAGCCTTATCCCTCCTCTCATTCACACCATGTCAACCACATCACTAAAACAGCCTTATCCCTCCTCTCATTCACACCATGTCAACCACATCACTAAAACAGCCTTATCCCTCCTCTCATTCACACCATGTCAACCACATCACTAAAACAGCCTTATCCCTCCTCTCATTCACACCATGTCAACCACATCACTAAAACAGCCTTATCCCTCCTCTCATTCACACCATGTCAACCACATCACTAAAACAGCCTTTATCAACCTAAAAACCATCTCCCACCTTCGACCTCTCGACCCTTCACCACTGAAGAAACCCTCATTCATATCTCCAACAGGTTACTCTATAAACCTCACCTCTTCTCAATAGACTGATTTCCATCTTTAAAGTTAACAGGTAGACGCATAGACCAGTCACTCTTCATGGAGACACAGCTGGGTCCAGGGGAGTCTGCTCTCTCCTGCTGTACTCTTCTAGAAAAACAAGAACCACGATTTATGGACATTTATTAGATATATTTAGTATCTTTATAATCTCTAAACAATCCTTACCTTTTCTCGTCTCCTTACCTACATCACTAAAACAGCCTTATCCCTCCTCTCATTCACACCATGTCAACCACATCGCTAAAACAGCCTTATCCCTCCTCTCATTCACACCGTGTCAACCACATCACTAAAACAGCCTTATCCCTCCTCTCATTCACACCATGTCAACCACATCACTAAAACAGCCTTATCCCTCCTCTCATTCACACCATGTCAACCACATCACTAAAACAGCCTTATCCCTCCTCTCATTCACACCATGTCAACCACATCACTAAAACAGCCTTATCCCTCCTCTCATTCACACCATGTCAACCACATCACTAAAACAGCCTTATCCCTCCTCTCATTCACACCATGTCAACCACATCACTAAAACAGCCTTATCCCTCCTCTCATTCACACCATGTCAACCACATCACTAAAACAGCCTTTATCAACCTAAAAACCATCTCCCACCTTCGACCTCTCGACCCTTCACCACTGAAGAAACCCTCATTCATATCTCCAACAGGTTACTCTATAAACCTCACCTCTTCTCAATAGACTGATTTCCATCTTTAAAGTTAACAGGTAGACGCATAGACCAGTCACTCTTCATGGAGACACAGCTGGGTCCAGGGGAGTCTGCTCTCTCCTGCTGTACTCTTCTAGAAAAACAAGAACCACGATTTATGGACATTTATTAGATATATTTAGTATCTTTATAATCTCTAAACAATCCTTACCTTTTCTCGTCTCCTTACCTACATCACTAAAACAGCATTATCCCTCCTCTCATTCACACCATGTCAACCACATCGCTAAAACAGCCTTATCCCTCCTCTCATTCACACCATGTCAACCACATCACTAAAACAGCCTTATCCCTCCTCTCATTCACACCATGTCAACCACATCACTAAAACAGCCTTATCCCTCCTCTCATTCACACCATGTCAACCACATCACTAAAACAGCCTTATCCCTCCTCTCATTCACACCATGTCAACCACATCACTAAAACAGCCTTATCCCTCCTCTCATTCACACCATGTTAACCACATCACTAAAACAGCATTTTTCCTCCCAAAGAACATTGCCTACCTCCCCCCCCCCCCCCCCCCCCGATCTTTCACTGCTGAAGAAACCCTCATCCATGTCTCAGACCAGTCACTCTTTAAAACCTCACCTCTTCTCAATAGACTGAGTTCCATCTTTAAACTCAACAGGTAGAGCCATAGACCAGTCACTCTTCATGGAGACACAGCTGGGTCCAGGGGAGTCTGCTCTCTCCTGCTGGACTCTTCTAGAAAAACAAGAACCAGGATTCATGGATGTTAGATAAACATGCTGTATTTCAAAAATATAATCACACACACACACACACACACACACACACACACACACACACACACACACACACACACACACACCATGTCAACCACATCAACAGCTTTTTCCACCTAATCAGTTATATGAATGTATAGACGTCTGATAAATGCTGTATCTTTATAATATCCAATCAATCCTTACCTCTCCTCAATAGACTGATTTCCATCTTCAAACACTTCAGGTAGAGCCATAGAGCGGTCACTCTTCATGGAGACACAGCTGGGTCCAGGGGAGTCTGCTCTCTCCTGCTGCTCTGGGCTTCAACACACACACACACAGCTTTTACTCAGACTAATGATGGAGTCATGATATATCACTGCTGAGCTCTGAGATGGACAACAGTCACAGACAGTGAGAGATCCTCTTCTTACCTCTTAGCTTTGCTCTGGTGGCCATGTTCCCCAGACAGAGTGGTTTTAGAGGTAGGACCCCCCTCCTCTCTCTCCTCATTCATAGTAGACTGGAGACCTGGACATAAACACAACTCATTGATCACTTGAACGTTAGCTGTTAATTGAGAGAGTAGATCATTGTAACTACATCACACTAAAGCGTTATAGACGTCATAGACCATCAATATTAACCCCACAACATAACCACACTGACCTCACTACAGTACAGATGTGTACAGCAGATTAGAAGATTAAACACCTTGGAGACTGTTACTGTGCTCACGAACAATGGACTCTAGCGGCCTGTTGTCTGTCTGTCTGCTGTCTGTCTGTCTGCTGTCTGACTGCCTAATGTCTGTCTGTCTGTCTGTCTTCTGCCTGCGTGCTGCCTGTCTGCCTGCTACCCGTCTGTCTGCTGCCTGTCTACCTGTCTGCTGCCTGTTGCCTGTCTGCTGCCTGTTATGGGAGACATTTACTATAACATTTAAAGGAAAATTAGAATCATTATCTTGCCTATATGCTCATTGAGTCTAATAAGTGTGGAGAAAAGCACAAGACTCATTAAGGGACCACATTCTGTCTGCTCACACACTACTGAACACCTCCATGTAGAATCCTCCTCTAGCTGTCTGAGCTCTGTCTGCTCACACACTACTGAACACCTCCATGTAGAATCCTCCTCTAGCTGTCTGAGCTCTGTCTGCTCACACACTACTGAACACCTCCATGTAGAATCCTCCTCTAGCTGTCTGAGCTCTGTCTGCTCACACACTACTGAACACCTCCATGTAGAATCCTCCTCTAGCTGTCTGAGCTCTGTCTGCTCACACACTACTAAACACCTCCATGTAGAATCCTCCTCTAGCTGTCTGAGCTCTGTCTGCTCACACACTACTGAACACCTCCATGTAGAATCCTCCTCTAGCTGTCTGAGCTCTGTCTGCTCACACACTACTGAACACCTCCATGTAGAATCCTCCTCTAGCTGTCTGAGCTCTGTCTGCTCACACACTACTGAACACCTCCATGTAGAATCCTCCTCTAGCTGTCTGAGCTCTGTCTGCTCACACACTACTGAACACCTCCATGTAGAATCCTCCTCTAGCTGTCTGAGCTCTGTCTGCTCACACACTACTGAACACCTCCATGTAGAATCCTCCTCTAGCTGTCTGAGCTCTGTCTGCTCACACACTACTGAACACTTCAGTTGTTTTTTAAAGAAAATCACCGGGCACCATTCCTCATTTTCTGCCTTGAGGTAATAGATGAACAAATAAATAAATAAATAAATATGCTTTGCACCTCTGTTACTCACAATGTTTCATCTGCCGTGGCAAGGTGCACTTGTACCCCCCCCCCCCCCCTCAAACCCCAATTCACTCTTAAGCCAACAGCAGCCACATATAGTCACACTACTAGTATATGTTGGGAGTGTATCACATCTCACTAGCTCTACCGCACACTCTCTCTCTACCCCTCACTCTCTATCTACCCCTCAATCTCTCTACCCCTCACTCTATCTACCCCTCACTCTCTCTACCCCTCACTCTCTCTACCCCTCACTCTCTCTACCCTTCACTCTATCTACCCTTTTCTCCGTCTCACGATCTCTTTCTGCCTCTCTCTCTACCCCTCTCTGTATCTCCATCTCTCTCAGTACCCCTCTCTCAGTCTCTTTATCTCTCTCTCTTGCCCTACCCTTCTATCTCTCTCTGTGTCTCTCTCTCTCTCTCTCTGTCTCATCGTGGTTCCTGTAACACACACACACACACACACACACACACACACACACACACACACATACGCTGCTGATAAATTAGTTTTCACACAAACCTCAAGTCACTCTTGAGACAACAGCATGTTTACACACTACTAGTATGTGTAGGAGTGTATCACATCTCACTAGCTCTACTGCACACTCTATCTACAGTTCTCTCTCTCGCAACACCCCACTCTCTACTTCCCTCTCTACACCTTTCTCTCCGTCTCACGACCTCTTTCTGCCTCTCTCTCTGCCCCTCTCTGTATCTCCACCTCTCTCAGTACCCCTCTCTTGTCCTGTTTATCTTTCTCTCTTGCCCTACCCTTCTCTCTCTCTCTCTCTCTGTATCTCTCTCTCTCTCTGTCTCATCATGGTTCCTGTAACACACACACACACACACACACACACACACACACACACACACACACCTGTCTGTGGTGTTAACTTGTCAAGAGGAAACCACTAACATTTCCTCCACAGCGTCTAACATTGTGTTGTTTGACTCATCATGGCCACTCTGACTGCTGCAGTGACTTAATACTTAACTCTGTTTCTATTGGTTGATGCCCGCGCCTTGGAAGAGAAGTGACTTATTTAACAAATTAGCATTGTTTATTTGTTTCGACACACGCACGCCCATGTGCGCGCACACACACACACACACACTCTCTGCATCTCTCTCTCTGTCTCTTTGTGCCTCTCTCTCTGTCTCTCTCTGTCTGTGTGTGTGTGTGTGTGTGTGTGTGTGTGTGTGTGTGTGTGTGTTTCTGTCTATATCCCTCTCTGTCTTTGTGTGTGTCTCTGTCTCTCTCTGTCTCTCTCTGTCGTCTAACTACTGACTTTGTTAATAATTGTGTCAAACCTGCACATAACCTATCAAGGAAAAATATTGCTTCTATAGTCTAATCTAAGTTCTTAATGTTCTCTGCAAACAGGACATAATCTGAATGAAGATTCAAATGAACAGTCCGCAAAGTTGTCTTTTCTTTCTCACCGTTATCTCCTATACTCCTTGTTTATCGCCAAAGTATGTTGTGCAGCTTTAATAGTGCTTTTGGTTAGTTTACATATTTGTAAAAATAGATGTAATATAATATTATTATATAATTTGAAAAGCACAATAGTGAAAAATTAAACTAACGTTGTAGTTCTCTAAAGTGAACTTTCTTTAATTGACACATTTCCTGAGATGAGATCATTATATTACACCAATAACCTAAAGACAATATAAACTGTAGTAAACTGTAGGCTTACCGTATCTATTCCGTGATTAAAATGTGCTCTGCACCATACGGTATAAAGTTATAAAAGTTGAAGGTTGAAGTGTTCCTTAAACAAGTAAATCAGGGAAATTTAAATGATAAAATACTGTAATTATTAATAGATTAAAAGTGGATCTAGAGAAAGATTGAGCTTCACGGCTGCTCACTGCGTAAGACTGAAGTTCAAATGAGGAAGTAGACTTTAACGTCTCAGAGGAAGCGATGTTTTCGTCATCTCTCACCACGTGTTTACAGGGAAAGATTTTGAAGACTTCAGACACGCAAGCATGCACACACAAAGACACACACTCAAACAAAGTCAGTTGGATACACCACCCAAACAAAGTCAGTTGGAGACACCACCCAAACATAGTCAGTTGGACACACCACCCAAACATAGATAGTTGGAGACACCACCCAAATGTAGTCAGTTAGAGACCCCATCCAAACATACAGTCGGTTGGAGACACCATCCAAACATACAGTCAGTTGGAGACACCACCCAAACATACAGTCAGTTGGAGACACCACCCAAACATACATGGGTTGGTGACACCACCCAAACATTGTCAGTTGGAGACACCACCCAAACATACTTCAGACCAGGAAGAGTTAGCAGAGGCCATTCCAAGAAAACATTTGTTTTATTAAGTAAAAAATATCACATTATTTTTTATATTCTTTGGACTCATCTTATAAAGTTTCTGTACGACTATTTAGTAAAAAAAAATGCTCTTTGTCTCCAGAAAGAGCGAAGTGCCTCCACTTTGTGTGACATTGGTTTGGGTTTAAAGCGTAACTTTCGTTTCCTGAACAAGACTTCCTGTCCTCCCCTGCTAGCTAGCGCAGTGGTTTTTAGCAAGAGCAAGAGCAAACCACCAACATTGTCTCCACAGCGTCTAACATTGTGTTGTTTGACTCAACATGGCCACTCTGACTGCTGCAGTGGCTCAAATGCTTCACTCTGTTTCTAATGGTTGATGCCCGCGCCTTGGAAGAGAAGTGACTTATTTAACTAATTAGCACTATTTATTTAATAGACACACACACAGAGTAATATATACACACATATATATATATATATATATATTCATACTGCACTCACACTCTCAGCAGAATTTAAATGTTTTGAGTGCAAAGAAAACTAAATATGAAAATGTAATCATTTAAATAAGAAACAATATATGAAATACATACAGACTATATAAAGAATACAGAATATATAGTTAGTCTCTTTTTAAAATGCAGCTGTGCAATTGTGCAGGAATGTGCAAAATATCACCATTGAATGTCACTTTACTGAACACACACACATACATACACCCCCCCCCCGACACACACACACACACACACACCAAACCCGGAGCTTCCTCTACTTCCTACTCTGACTGAATCCGCTGTCTGCTGCTCTCATAGCTCTGCTGCTCGTGTGTGCACTGTGCGCGTGCACGCCGGGGCGCGTTCCTGCAGCGAGCGTAGGGTCAATAAACACATCTGTTCTCTCTTCTTCTTTTGTTGAATGTTGGATCGGGGCTGGATGAATAGTATTCGGGGAAGCCCCGGAAACCAGCGTCGATCCACGCCGATGAATCCCAGTTCCAGTGGCAAATAACCACTACATCTCACCATTTTAGAGAAGTTATTGTGCAACTATTCAATTGTTTTCCACTGTGAACCAACGGAGAGAGAGAGAGAGAGAGAGAGAGAGAGAGAGAGAGAGAGAGAGAGAGAGAGAGAGAGAGAGAGAGAGAGAGAGAGAGAGAGAGAGAGAGAGAGAGAGAGAGAGAGAGAGAGAGAGAGAGATTTCTTGTGACTGTATTTGCCTTCATTCATGTTATTTTGTAAAGATGTAATGTGTCATTGTGTGTTGTTTTATTTAAAGGGATACACGCGGAACAGAGCGAGGGGCCCCAAACGCTCGACACAGGGAGGCGGAGAGGTACAAAGGGAGTTTACTGGGAGCGAGAAACAGGCAAGCCGGGGGGCTAAGCAGGCAGAGAGCGGTCAGACAGGCAGGGTCCGGCAACGGGCAGGAAATCAGGCGGACAGCGAGGCAAAGGGAGAGAACGGGTCACAGGCAGGAACAGGGAAAGGACCAGTACTCTAGAGCCGGGAACCAAGACACTGACGGGAGCAGAGTGAACCACGAACCAGCGCCGGCTGCTCGGAGATCCAGGGGAGGAATGGGGGCGGTGATTGGTGGTTGACGGCCGGTGTGGAGACAGGGGGAAAGTCAACGTTTATTTTATTTATTTACTAATATCGTGGTGATCATCATTTTTTTTCTATATTAATGTAACACACACACACACACACACACACTTTGTCTTTATTCAAATCAGTAAAGTGTACAAACATTGTAACATGCTATTCAGTATTCATCAGCTTAAAATTAAAGAAATAGACTATTATTATTGTGTTATCAAAATGGATCCTTTGAACATTTCTACATGAATGCAACTGTTGATGTTATAGCATTAAAGGTTATAAAAGGCGTTGAGGAGAAAACAGACAGTGAACAGTACAGTATATGTAATGTAATAATTTATAATGGGTTATGTTTCTATAAAAGGCAGGGCGATTTTCATTCACACGTTACAGGAAGGTATTCAGAAAGACACACACACACATACAGATTAATCATATCTATATTGATGCAACACACACACACACACACACACACACACACACACACATACAGCTTAATCATGTCTATATTGATGCAACACACACACACACACAGACACACACAGACACACAGACACACACACAGACACACACAGACACACACACACACACACACACACACACACACACACACACACACACAAGGGTCTGTATGGGCAGGAGAGCCCTTCACCGGGGAGTGTCGCTCGAGGAGGGAGGAGCCGTGAGCTGTACAGGTCCGGACACACGGCTCTTCCGCTCTCACCGCTCGCTGTCCATGTTCCCTCGTGAAGAGTCTGGAGCCTTCCGCCCCGTCAGCCTCCGCAGTCCAGTCAGCCTCCGCACCGCGCGGAGCGTCGTGTTGACGCTGAGTGAACTGTCTCTCCGCCCCCACGGGCCACGCCCCCTCTCGCCGTATGAACCAGGTGTGTCGCATTAGTCGTTCACCTCGTCCGACCCGGAAGTAGACTCTGTTCACCACAGTACGATTTGGGCTGAGGACACTCAGCGGGGGGTAGGGGGAGGGAGGGAGAGGGGGAGGGGGGGGGAGGGGTTATCCCCATGGTTACGACCCACGGCCACTTTGTGATGCTCTTCTTTACAGTCGCTGAGTGGGAGCGTCACCATGAGCGATGTTGGATATGAAACGCACCACACACCGTGGCCTTATCCTACAAGTGTCCGAGAAGCTTCATGAACCTTCTCGGACCCCAACAAGAACCGCTCCCCAGATGGAGCTGACGTTGTGACGTCACGGGGCCTCCGAAAGGACCCGTAGACATCCCGGAAAGAACCGGACCGGAGTTCAGAGCAGCGTGGAACGGGTTTCTTTCTGCATTATGTGATTATTCTAGTAACGTTGACTAAAGAGCATAGGTTACTAAGTTTAAGATCATAGAAGACATACTAAGACGGAACAAGATAAGGGTTTATATTGGTAATGATAAGAATTGTAGGTAATATAATTATATAGAATAATGAGCACTGTTATTAACCTCTCATTTATAACAGCCTGCTTTTATATATAACAAGTATTTATTAAAAGTAATAATAACTCAAGTAGAAGTAAGAGTAGTCATCAGATAATAGCTTGAGGAAGAGTAAGAAAGTATCTAGTGAAAAGACTACTCAAGTACTGAGTTATTTAAAACCAAATGATTTATTGTTGTAATAAGCAGAGCAAGATGAACGTAAATAGACACATATTACATTGTATATGCTTGTCTAATAGACATTAACAACATATAAAATAGCATGTATCCCATCAAATAAAACAACACACAATAACATATTAAACGTTTACAAAATAACATGAATGAAGACAAATACAGACACAAGAAAGCTCTCTCTCTCGCTCTCTCTTTCTGTGTGTTTGCATGTGTGTGTGTGTGTGTGTGTGTGTGTGTGTGTGTGTGTGTTGTTTGTTAATGATCAGAAGAATACAGCCCTCCCTCCCTCATATGAGACCACGTCAGTCCTGTAACTACAAACACCAGCAGCCCTATAATGACCATCATCTTTATTCAAATATGAGATTAGTTGGCACACAAAGACCAACGATAACAACCAAAGTCCACCATGTAGTCTGCTTCACTGCCATAGGCAGAGAGAAAATATGAATCAAAAAGAACAAAACATGAGCTGTGAAGCTGCTCAACAGTTGGGGTTGGAGCCAACCACTCGACCACAAGGGCCCTCGGGGTGTGTGTGTGTGTTTGTGTGTGTGTGTTTGTGCATGCGTGCGAGTGTGTGCATGCATGCGTGCATGTGTGTGCGTGCATGTGTGTGCGTGTGTGTGCATGCGTGTTTGTGTGTGTGTTTGTGTGTGTGTGTGCGTGCATATGTGTGTGTGTGTGTGTGTATGGTAGGAGGAAGTTGGCGGCAGGGGTTTAATATGAATGTTGAACAGGTTGAGACGATCTAGCACATCTGGGGAACGTGATTAACTGTCCTTAGGAACATGCAACACTGGCGAACGGAGGAAGGATTAAAGGGCTGTGTCAGACAGAAAAGAAGTCCTTATATAGAGCATGTCCAACATCCATACCTTCAGATTGGTGCCACAGCAGTGAGGATCGCATATCGCCGATATGGGCTGGACCATCTGTGAGGCAGCAGGGGTGTCAGACAGACAAGGCAACCAAAAGTTAAAATGTCTGGATTCTGTCCAAACCTCCACGGCCCACACCCCCTCCTCTGAGCTGATGAACTATTGATCTTGTCCGTTGTTTCTTTCAGTTCAAAGTTGTCTTTTATAGAAGTAAAGGGGGGGACGGTTAGATTAATCTGTAAATTATCTTATGTTGGCATACTGTATGTTTGTTTGCTTATGAAAGGTCTCCAAAAACGAAGCAACGTGGGAAAAACCAACAGGGAATGTAGAGCATCATGTGCTGTTCTGGCCAGAGTACGTGGTCAGTTTACCCAAAATCCCAAATATCCTCCCACTTCTTACCAAAACAACCAGGTGGTTTATATGGGGTTTCTTTGAAAAACGGCCTCATATCTTAATATTTAGTCTTTTATCAGACGCAGTGATCCAAAGCTATGTAGTGAATAGATACACATAGGCGTTAAAAGTATGATGCTAAGGGTGCTGCAGCACCCCCATTTTGAAATAATGTTGTAAATAATATTGTAGTTTTTTTTTTTAAATACTTTCTGATTTATATATATTCTTCTTAAGGCCCTTGTGTTAGCATTAGTATGTATTAAAACTAAAATAATTATTGGCTGAATACACGAGAACATTCAGTTGAATCCACTGTTTATTACCATGATGCTTCATTAACAAATGCAACAGAAAAATAGTCCCTTACATGTACACAATAACTAAAATAATAGAAGTAGCAGACATTACAAACCATAAACAGGTGTGCACATATCTTGAATAACTGAACATATTCTGCTGCCGTTTTGTTCCCAACAGAACACAAGGAATCAATATTCAGTTTAAAGTTATTTACAACATGAACATTACCCCATAGTCCATAGTTGGTCTAATGAATAAAATATAATATGTGATTTACCATCAACAGTTATTTAAATACATTTCAAATTTAAAAAAAGTGTCTTTGTAAAACCTGCTTAGCTAACTATGAAAGATCTTAAGTCTCTTCCATTCATGGTTTGTCAAGATAAACCTTTCTGAAGCCCAATAAAATGTAGCATTTGGAGTTTAGTTGAGTACTTGTTTTAAATCAACCAGAATACAAAAGTCTTGAATTTGAGGAAACACTGATACGAGTATCATTCATAGTGACGTCACGCTCAGCCACGCGTTTACCTTCTCAACAGCGTCAAAAATAATAACCACCGATTCATTCATTCATTCATTCTGTGTGTTAGAACCGACGCAGAGACACTGAGGCACCACCCCATAACACAAACCCAGGGAGGAGGTCCTCCTGGGTGAAGGTGGACTGGAAGGTGTGGATGTGTGTCAGTGTGTCTGAGGACCCTCCTACATCTGGGGACACTCTGTAGAAGGACAGAGTGCCAGCAGGCCGGTCCAGATACACTCCTACTCTGTTAGAGCCAGTGGGGGGGAGACGTATGTCTGTTCTACTACCGTTGTACCATGCAGAGTAACTAACATCAGCATCATCATCATCATCATCATCAGTATCAGCATCACAATAAAGACTCCAGGACTTGTTGTTCATTCCAAGCCAGCTATCATCACCACTTCCTCTCCTTGTGATTCCTCTGTATGTCACTCCTATAACAACAAGTCCTTCCCACTCTACCTCCCAGTAACAGCGGCAAGTCAGCTCTTCTCTACACAACACCTGGTACCAGGAGTCAAATCTCTCTGGGTGATCAGGATACGACTGATCCTCTCTAACCCACGTCACCTTTCTGTTGTCCTCAGACAGAGAGAGTCGTCTGTGGGCTGTGTTTGGGTCCAGTGTGAGTTCACAGGCATCTGATGGGAGAACAAGACATGATTAGCTGCTGAATCAATCTTCATCATGTTCATCATAATCATCACTAGTACTGTTGTCTTGCATACTTATTCCTGTCCTTTTTCACATGCCCTCTACTCTACAAACTAACGTAGAAAGACAAAATCATATCGTATGATAGGTACTATAGTGGACTAGTGTACTATAGCTTTAGAAATTGTGCATATTGTTTAAGATAATTAAAGTTCAACTTAACAGTAAATCCCATGTATGTGAGTGGCTGTGAGTGGTTTGTTACATTTCAGTTTAAAAAGAGACCATTGACTTGTGTTCACAGGGGGAAGGCGGGCCACATATACATACAATATTCTTCTACACTTACTTGAAATAATAAAATAAAAATTATTTATATTTTAACAATATTGGATTATTTAATGTACATTTGACAGCCCTAAATCAAACTAAACAGACACTTACACTTCTTTAGAGCTGATCTCAGGTCAGGCAGTTTCTTCATCTCCATGTTCAGTGTCTTCTCCAGCTGATCCAGGGATCTCCTCAAGGTCCCTATGTATGACGGAGGATGGACCTCCACCGTTGTCCAGTCCCTGGTGGGTGGAGGATTCTTCAGGGATCTGAAGGTCTGGAGGAAGTGGAGGTGGTCTTCAGTGCGTGAGAGCTGCTTCACCTCTGTGCTTCTATTGGTCAGATCTATTATTTCCTGCTCCAGCTCTTTGATGAGGCCTTCAGCTTCTTTCTCTGTGGATTTTAGTTTCCCTGGCACTTTTCAATAGAGCGTTTCAGAGCATTGAGGACCTGCACACCATCGGCTATCTCTCTGTCGGCATCTGGTTTGCTGCGATCTATTGTGTCTTTCATCTCCTGAATCTTTCTATGTATATCCTGGATCATCTGATGAACTTCAGACTCCATCTTCCCCAGCTGGGCCGCCTTTACCTCATATTCCTCCTTTAGAGGTACAACAGGATGGGACTTGTGGTCTGTCTCTGTGCAGAACAGACACACACACACCTGCTCAGTCTGGCAGAAGAGCTCCAGAATTAGGTCGTGTTTCTTACACATCCTGTCTTCCAGACGGTCCATAGGCTCGACCAGCCGATGTCTCTTCAGGACTGCGACTCTCTGATGTGGCTCCAGGTGGGTTTGGCAGTAAGAGGTAAAACACACTAGGCAGGACTTCACAGCCTTCAGCTGGGTCCCAGTACAGACGTCACAGGGAACTTCTCCTGGTTCAACACAAGGCTGCTCTTTGACACGTACAGAACTTCTAAACCGATCAACCATCTCTGATATGAAGGTATTGACCTGTACATCAGGTCTTGTGAGGTAAAGCTCGTTGCAAACAGGACATTTGCACTGGACTTTGTCATCCCAGAACGATGTAATACAGGTTCTACAGAAGTTGTGTCCACATGGAGTGGAAACTGGGCTGTTGAACACATCCCGACAGATGGAACATGAAAAGTTCTCTTCAGACCAGGAAGTGTTGGACGCCATTCCTAGAAGAGATACATAATATTAAAAAAAAAAGATTATGAAAAAAAAAAAAGACATTCATTTTCTAACGGTAAAACAACAGTTTATAACTAGTTATAATGCATCTATACTCATACATGCGTTGTTATTACAAGCAGAGCCCTTCATCCAACAGGTCGGTACAGCATCAATCCCAACATGTGCCTCCTGCTCCGTATGAACACACACGTCGCTATAGACTCTCACACCGCTACCAACGCGGACGAAAGAGCCCGCTGCCCTCACGCATGCGTCCTCCTCATGAAGACTGATACTGTAATAGCTGCGCATGCGTCCTCCTCATGAAGATCGATACTTTAATAGAAGTGAAACCAACGTTACAATTCCATTGTTGTCCCGCCACGTCGGATTCAACCAACACATCCAGAGCTGCGCTCCAAACAGCACGTCACCCACCAAGGATGTGTTGGTATAACCCGACGAGGCGACACAACAAGTGGATTTAAAGGCTTGTTTCGCTGCGCATCCACAAAGTCTCAGCGCGTTTTTCCATGAGGACACATACGTTAGCTCAGTGATCTCTTTTAAATCACCGATTCCGCATTGCAAAGTGGTTTTAAAGACTAAAAGAGTAGTTTGGAAACAGAGTAAGTCCATAGCCACGTGTGTTGATACGGAGCACAGGAGTACAGCACGCTACAGTACAACATGGCGCCCTGCAGACAGGACGGCTTCAACGAGGATTATGGCTCAACATGTTGGACTCACCTTGTAATGTTTCCGTCTGAATATTCCCTTTAAAAAGGCTTCTTTGTCTCCGGAGCGTGAGAAGGGCCGACACGTGGAGTTTCTTCGCTTTGCTTTCAGTGAACTACCGTCTCCTGAACAAGGGAGAACTTGTATATAGAGCTACGGCTCGGCCACGCCCCTCCGTCGGACCATTTCCGGTCCTGAGCTTGGACAAGGAAGTGACGTCTGAAATTGTGAACGCCAGAAGGGACGATACGATCGGCCCATACACATCCATCTACTGTAGGTTTCATCAGGTCATTTTACATCAAGCACGGAACGAATAAATGGCACGAAAAACTGATGAAATAATTCGGACTGACAAAATGGCGTCAACTTTACATCAGTTACGACGCGAATATGCGGCATTTTCCAGTAGGAATCGCACAGTGAAATAATTCAACCCTCAACCTAGTCAATGCTCTGTCATTTCATCTAAATATCCTATGTATTTAGAGGACTCAATTAGAATGGAGTTTCCCTTTTTAATCCAAGTGTAAAATAGTAAAACAATCACCCCCAATACTAATAATAGTATAGTTTGAATTAGTTTGAATCTAATATGAAATACATGTATCATTATAATCATGTTATGATTATTATGTTTACGTCTTATATAATAATCTGATTTAAATCAGAATAAAAATAACACAAATAATTCCCCTTTTAACCCAAGTGTAAAATAGTGTAGAGAATGGCAGCTTCTGGATGAAGGCTTCTGTTTGATAACTGAAAGGCGGCTATCACACACAAAATATCCGTGTTTTGAGGTTGGGTTGGACGATTCAGAGTACGAGTCTCTTGCAAGCATTGGTGGTATAGTGGTGAGCATAGCTGCCTTCCAAGCAGTTGACCCGGGTTCTATTCCCGGCCAATGCATCGCTATCTATTTACCAATCCCAAAGTGATTTAGGACTTTCGAGATTGTTGTTTGGATTTATTTGCAGTAATTGTTGTTCTCTGGACTACATTTAAGTGAAATTGAAACATTTAACAGTGGTTCAGACCATAGAGAATGAAGAAGACCCTTAATGTCTAGAGTTGTCCTAGGAAGCTCACCAGCAAATTAGGTTACTCTGTGTTTTAAGTTCAGGTTCTGAACAAAATGCAGCAATTTCTCACTGCTGCATTGGTGTTATAGTGGTAAGCATAGCTGCCTTCCAAGCAGTTGACCCGGGTTCGGTTCCTGGCCAATGCATCGATATCTTCTTACCATTGCCACAGCGATTAAAGTCTTTGTAAGTGAGGGTCTGGATTTTCTTTGCAGGGTAAAGGACAGCCGCATGACTATGATTCATCACATTTACTACATGAAAAGGACGTTGATGTGTGAATGATGCAAACGATGAGGATGGGATTCAAACCCACACGTGCAGAGCACAAAGGACTAGCAGTCCATCACCTTAACCACTTGGCCACCCCAACAGCCGACTTAAGTATAAAACATTTTGAATTTGTTAAGAAATGTGATCTAGACCACATTTAAGCAACACAGGAATTTTGAACTGTGTTGAACATTTGGGTAGTGAATTACGGATGTGAGAAAGCAAACTGAGACGTCTTCCAAAGGTACACAGTACCAATAGGTTCCACCGAGATTTGAACTCGGATCACTGGATTCAGAGTCCAGAGTGCTAACCATTACACCATGGAACCATTTCCAGCACATGTGTTTCAATAGAGACTCCATAACAAATATATTTCAAACCTGGAGGACTGTGATTTTTAGCGACTACTCTGAAACTTGGTTGAATTCATGGTCTATTATCGTTCAGTTATTGGCTGAGTTATTCTAGGAGGCTTGCAAGCAATCTAGTTTCCACCTTGATTTGAGGTCAGTTCAGACGATTCAGAGTAGAGAATGTCTCAAGCCAGCATTGGTGGTATAGTGGTGAGCATAGCTGCCTTCCAAGCAGTTGACCCGGGTTAGATTCCCGGCCAATGCATCGGTATCTAGTTACCAATGCCAAAGTTAGTTAGGACTTTCGAGATCATTGTCTGGATTTATTTGCCTTAAATGTTGTGTTGATGAGTGTTATTCAATGAAAATTGGAAGCTTTTCGTTTCCTGGAAAGATTGTCGTACATATTCACAGGGAGTGGTTCCTCTATGCCACAGAGCCTGCCAAGTTTCTACAGTAGCCCAGAATGGACAAACAGCTGTAGAAAGGACACCTTTTTTAATTAACATCATATTCGCTATCTTACTTGCAAGCTATGGCCTATAGTCTGACAGTCTAAATTACTAAATAAAATTACATATCAAGCAAGGAACCTTATCCTTTCATATTTTACTACACGATGCTGTGGTGGACGATGCCCTCATTTTGGATTTCCCTACAGGCACCTAACAGGACAGTACAGTCCATCATAGTTCCTCCTACGTCGTTGGAAAGGGAGCGGAGAGGAAGGAGTATAAAGTTGGTTGCATTCTGCAACCCCAACACTAGGTGGCACTAAATCCCACACACTGCACATTCGTCAAAACCATATTCAATAGGAGTGATATTTTTCATTAAAATGTATCTATAAAATGTAACCTTGTATCATCGAGTTTTATTGTACTTAAACTCTATTTAAGCCCCAATTTTGGACTATACTGGACTCCTGCATCTTCTTAGCAGCCTCGTTGGCGCAGTTGGCAGCGCGTCAGTCTCATAATCTGAAGGTCGTGAGTTCGACCCTCACACGGGGCACAGGGTTTTAGAAACGACAAAGAATCACACTTTGTAAAATCATCAACCAAATCGGATGCCAGAACCCTGTTTGAAGAAGCTGGATTTCTAGGATAACTGAATATGCTAATGGTGTGTTATGAGAGAATCTAGTAGCTTCTAAAAGAAAAGACTTGTAATGACCTACATGCAATATGAAAATCCTACGTATGTTTAAATGAGCGTGTTATTCAATGAAAATTAGAAGAGGTGGCACTAAATCACACACCCTGCACATTTGTCAAAACCGTATTCAATAGGAGTGATCTTTTTCATTAAAATGTATATATTAAATGTAACCTTATAACATCAAGTTTTACTGTACTTATAATCTATTTCAGCCCCAATTTTGGAATATACTGGACTCCTGTGGCCTCTTAGCTGCGTCGTTGGTGCAGTAGGTGTGTGAGGTCACATCTAGATGATGAGGGCAAACTAAACTTCGATGGGCTTTTGACATCTAAAGGTCATTTCGATAGTGATTTCGCATGTCCTTAGCCGTCCTCAAAAGTTCTGTCAGAAGTGGGATTTGAACCCACGCCTCCAGAGGAGACTGCGACCTGAACGCAGCGCCTTAGACCGCTCGGCCATCCTGACATATAACTGAAAATGTTAAAGAGTGGATCGTTGCGTGAATTTTGTTACGTTTGTCATGTATTTCAAATTCAAAGATCGCTTCTTGCTCACAGACACCAACTGCTCCTAAAATAACTAAGCTTTAATTATATTGGTGACTGTTGATTAATGTCAAATACTCCCCGTCTGGGAATTGAACCCCGGTCTCCCGAGTGACAGGCGGGGATACTGACCACTATACTAACGAGGACCTGTTGGAAAGAGAATACCTCAACATTAGTAAGCGCATTGACGTCCACAGGTGTTTATTTTTGTCCGACAAATTCAATTCTGGGATCCCAAATTCTTGAGAAAGCAAGCATTGATAACGAGGAGCCGTGGGGTTCCAGTGTTCCTTGACCTGAGTAAATACTTTGAGTCCTGCAGGTGTAAATGTGTGTTGGACAAATTGTGTGAGCCAAAATGCTTCAACAATCAGGCATTTGTGGTTCAGTGGTAGAATTCTCGCCTGCCACGTGGGAGGTCCGGGTTCGATTCCCGGCCAATGCAAGTAACAGTTTAAATCAGTTCTGAACGGAAACTTCCACATTGTGTGTGAGGTCACCACTTTCTGAACATCTAGCTGATGAGGGCGAACTAACCTTTGATGTGCTTTTGATATCTAAAGGTAATTTCCATAGTTATTTCACTTGTCCTTAGCTTTCCTCAAAACTTCTGTCAGAAGTGGGATTTGAACCCACGCCTCCAGAGGAGACTGCGACCTATAAAGAAGATAAAGAAGGGAAGGGAGAGAAAGAGGGAGAGAGGTGAAAAGAGAAGAGACACAGAGGGAAGGAGAGAGAGGGAGAGAGGAGGGAAAGAGGATGAGTGAGAGAGCGAGGAAGAGTAAGGAGAATGTAACTATTCTATTGAATACATATTGTAGAGAATGTACCTATTCTACTGAATACATATTGTAGAGAATGTACCTATTCTACTGAATACATATTGTACTGAGAATGCACCTATTTTACTGAATACATATTGTAGAGAATGTACCTATACTACTGCATACATTTTGTAGAGAATGTAACTATTCCACAGAAAATGACCCCATTCTACCTATTGTACGTTTTTATTGAAATAAAGTGTACAAACATTTGATTGTTGTCATTCATATTTCAGAAGTATAAACTAATACACTCGTTTTGTTTAAGAAACTAGAGATTTTTAACATGCACCTGCAAATGTTTCTCAATTTCATATTGTTAAATGTATAATAAACATTCAGCAGTAATCAGATATTGATCAATATAGTTTCTGTAATCGAATCATGTATCATGGGTTATATTTTACAATAGTCAGGGTTCTTTTCCGAATGAATTCCTTCTTGTCAAATGAAAGCAGTACAACATTAATGCAGTTCTCTCAGATCAACATAGTAGAGATTCCCATGCAGGAAACAACATTAGTTTTTGGTTGTTTGATTAATTCATTATCAAGCAAAGGTCCTAGTCTGTTTGATTGACAGGTGAGATGATCAGGGGGGCAGAGTTTATACCTTTATAATCATAGAGACCTGGACTGAGGAATGGATAGAGAGGCTCAGTAAAGGTGCAGCCAGTAGCTGAGTAAATATGAATCCTGGCTTCCACATCATAGAAGGAGACCAGACCCTCATCATAATCAACAAACACCCCCACCTTCTGGAGCTCAGCTCTCAGAGTGAGACGGACATCAGAGTCATCACTAAATACCAACCCATCGTTGTCTAAGAAAAGAGTCCAGGAGCCATTCTTAGGGGTCAAACTGATCACACCTTTTCTGTTGATGGACTCTCTGGCCACTCCTAAAAACCATGCATTCTTGTCTTTAACCTGGACCTCAAAGTAAAATCTCCCTGAAGAGAAGCTCTGCCTCGCGAGAACAAATAGATACCGTGTAAATCTCTTAGGGTTTTCTGGAAATTTCTTCCTGAAACCTCCATCATGGACTTGTTTCCCATCCTCAGACAGGATGAGCTTTGGATGAGCTGTATCAGGATCCAGAGTCACATCTACTTCATACTGCTGGACCCTCTTCAGTTCAGCAGCATCACACAGCTTCTTCATCTCCATGTTCAGTGTCTCCTCCAGCTGATCCAGGGATCTCCTCAAGGTCCCTACGTATGACGGAGGACGGACTTCCACCGTTGTCCAGTCCCTGCTGGCTGGAGGATTCTTCAGGGATCTGAAGGTCTGGAGGAAGAGGAGGTGGTCTTCAGTGTGTGAGAGCTGCTTCACCTCTGAGATTCTATTGGTCAGATCTTCTATTTCCTGCTCCAGCTCTTTCATGAGGCCTTCAGCCTCTTTCTCTGTGGATTTCAGTTTCTCTTTAACCGTTTGGTTGAGATCATCCTGCCACTTTTCAATAGAGCGCTTCAGAGCAGTGAAGACCTGCACACCATCAGCTATCTCTCTGTCTGCGTCTGCTTTGCTCCGATCTACTGTGTCTTTAATCTCCTGGATCTTTGTTTCCGTCTGAATATTCCCTTTAAAAAGGCTTCTTTGTCTCCGGAGCGTGAGAAAGGCCGAAACGTGGCTTTTCTTCGCTTTGGTTTCAATGAACTTCCGTCTCCAGAACAAGAGAGAAGGGTCTGTATATAGAGCTCCAAGCTCGGCCACGCCCCTCAGTCGGACCATTTCCGGTCCTGAGCTTGGAGAAGGAAGTGACGTCTGAAATGGTGAACGCCAGAAGGGACAATACGATCAGCCCATACACATCCATCTACTGTAAGTTTCATCAGGTCATTGTACATCAAGCACGGAACGAATAAATGGCTCGAAAAACGGATGAAATAATTCGGACTGAGAAAATCGCGTCAACTTTACATCAGTTACGACGCCAATATGCGGCATTTTCCAGTAGGAATAATAATAATAATATTTCAACCTAGTTTATGCTCTGTCATTTCACCTAAATATCCTATGTATTTAGAGGATTCAATTAGAATGGAGTTTCCCTTTTTAACCCAAGTGTAAAATAGTAAAACAATCACCCCCGATAGTAATAATAGTATTCTAGTTTAAATCCAATATGAAATACATGTATCATTATAATCATGTTATGATTACTATGTTTATGTCTTATGTAATAACCTGAATTAAATCAGAATAATAATAACACAAATAATTCCCCTTTTTAACCCAAGTGTAAAATAGTGTAACGAATGGCAACTTGTGGATGAAGGGATTATGATAAGTGAGTTTGAATTCTGTAATTCATCCATGTTTTGGAAAAGTACATTTTGGATTTTTCCCCATTTGATAATTTAAAGTAGGCTATCACACACAAAAGCAACCAATATTCAGGTATGGACGTGCAAGGAAACATTGGCGCAGACTGCTATGGAGAGGATTGATCAATAGTTAATATTTACAGGTCTATGCATGTAGTTTACCATTATGGATGCAATAAGAGCACTGTGTGTGAGAAACGTAAATAGGCTGTTACCTCCCCCATTTCCTACATGTATCATAATCATGTTATGATTAGTATGTTATGTCTTATAGTATAATAACCTGAGTTGATTCAGAATAATAACACAAATTGTATTCTTTTATACCATGTTCTGAATATAAAATACAAAATCACTTTTAATTGTCAAAGTTTGTATACTGATTATATGATTGTGTAATAATAGTAACAATACTGCCATAATCAATTAATAAATAATATAACAATAATAAAACATATTGGATGTTATGCAAGTAATTTTAATTGTGAAGATTAACAATATTAATATATGTAATATACATGATGTCAACCATCATCTTCATTCTCATTAGGAGCAATACAGTCAGTCATAGTTAGATTATATTATAATATCAACAGTCAGTTAGATTGCATTATAATATCAAAACTTCTAAAAGCTAAACACCCATTTACAATTGTGTTGTAACGCAAGACACAGTGTAGTGACAACAAGTGTGTCTCCAATTCTCTAACTTAGTCACTGTGGTTAAAGGATGAATGCAGTTTAACAAACCTACCTTGCATGAACCTTTCATTATGCCTTGTGTTTATTTAGCAGGTAGTAGTTAGACAGTGAATACAGATGCATGTGATTAATGAGCAGGTAGGGGTTAGACAGTGTATACAGATACATGTGATTAAGGAGCAGGTAGGGGTTAGACAGTGTATACAGATACATGTGATTAAGGAGCAGGTAGGGGTTAGACAGTGTATACAGATACATGTGATTAAGGAGCAGGTATGGGTTAGACAGTGTATACAGATACATGTGATTAAGTAGCAGGTAGGGGTTAGACAGTGTATACAGATACATGTGATTAAGGAGCAGGTAGGGGTTAGACAGTGAACACATATACATGTGATTAAGGAGCAGGTAGGGGTTAGACAGTGTATACAGATACATGTGATTAAGGAGCAGGTAGGGGTTAGACAGTGTATACATGTGATTAAGGAGCAGGTAGGGGTTAGACAGTGAACGCAGATACATGTGATTAAGGAGCAGGTAGGGGTTAGGGGGCATCTTGCTCTATAGGATGCTACAGGTTAGGCTGTGGACATTGGGGATCAAACCCAGTACAATGGTCATCCACTACAACTGAACTCCCACTCCTGAGGGAGGACTCTGCTCCCGCTGGAGTGGGAGTTCAGTTGTACAAAATCTATTTTACATTCACAAATGTAGATATGTTTACCTTTGACATGTGAACACATGTTATGTATATGTACGACAATAATTAACACAATCCTAGATGAGCTAGAAAGGAGAGCAGAGGTAAGAGAGTTGGAAGAGAAGAGAGGATGGAGAGGAGAGCTGACAAGACAAAGTCACGGTACTCACACACACGGGGAGAATCTTTACATGTAGTCACTGTGACCTTTATGTAAGTGTGTAATACATGTTGGGTTGTATGGTGGAGATTAAGTCATTTACTGGTTCATCAATTACAAACTTTTGCAATGCTTCAGTGATTTTAAATGTTCAATCAATCTTGAAAAGATCAAAATAGGGGTTTTAGGCAAACTATTTGTCTTTACTACAGAGAGCCTTCTGCCAGGATGCATCACCGCCTGGCATGGGAACTGCTCTGCCCTCAACCTCAAAGCACTGCAGAGGATCGGTCAGCCCAGCGCATCAGTGGATGTGAGCTTCTCTCCATCCAGGACAGTTACAACGGACGGTGTGTCAAAAAAGAGGGAGAGAGAGAGGAGGATAGAGTGAGAGAGAGGGAGGGAGAGGGAGAGAGGGGGGAGGATAGAGTGAGCGAGAGGGAGGGAGAGAGAGGGAGAGAGGGGGGAGGATAGAGCGAGAGAGGGAGGGAGAGGGAGAGAGGGGGGAGGATAGAGCGAGAGAGAGGGAGGGAGAGAGGGAGAGAGGGGAGGATAGAGGGAGGGAGAGGGGAGGATAGAGCGAGAGAGAGGGAGGGAGAGGGAGAGAGAGGGAGAGGGATAGAGAGGGGAGGGATAGGGAGAGAGAAGGGAGGATAGAGTGAGAGAGAGGGAGGGAGAGGGGAGGGATGGGAGAGAGAGGGGAGGATAGAGTGAGAGAGTGGGAGGGAGAGGGGAGGATAGAGCGAGAGAGGGAGGGAGAGGGAGGGAGGGGGAGGATAGAGCGAGAGAGAGGGAGGGAGAGAGGGAGAGAGAGGGGGAGGATAGAGGGAGGGAGAGGGGAGGATAGAGCGAGAGAGAGGGAGGGAGGGGGGAGGAGGGGGGGGATGGGGAGGGTGGGTAGTGGTCGAGAGTGTGGAGGATAGAAGAGGTGAGTGAGGGAGGGAGGTTAGAAGGGAGCGAGATAGTAAGAGCGAGAGAGGTGTGTTGGGAGGATAGCTTCCATAGAGGGGGAGCTTGTTAGAGTCTTGGGAGAGAGGGTTTCGTTTGGCTGTTCTGCAAGTTTGCTTTTAAATTTCTCTTTGTTCTAGAGTCTTTTCTGATATCTCAATAGAAGGCAGACTGAGATAGGGAGGCTAACTAAGGGAAAGAGAGGGAATCAGATCCTGACAGGAGGAGATCTGTCTAAGGTCTACCAGAGGGGAGGGGCAGGAGGGAGAGAGGAGTGATTTTAGTTCTCTCTTAGCTGTTCTTCAGGGAGGTTCAATGTAGAGAATAAACCTAACAACCTTCACCTATAATATATAGAATATAGATGAGAGAGAGATAATATATAGAGTATGAGAGACATATGAGATATCCCACCACGACCCAACCCAAGGGAGAGAAATAGAGAACCAATACCATACGTTAGAGATTATGAAGCTTATACTAGAATAAAAAATAACTATAATAGAAGACACGGGAACGCCCACACATAGATACACCTGGAATATAGATTAGGAGGAGAGGTGTGTGGGTGTATGTGAGTGTTAGTTTTGTGAGTGTGTGAGGATAGGAGTAGTGAGTGTGAGTGAGGATGATTTTGAGTGAGAGTTTTGAGAGATTGAGTGTGTGTGAAAGTGAGGAGGGAGAGAGAGAGAGGAGAGAGTAGAAGAGACAGAGAGAGAATCAAATACCTGAATAATCCAGCCCAACAACAACAATCATATGGTAAATATGCTGATCTGTATCAAACTCAAATCAAATATCTGCACAAAACAGAGAGGAGAGAGAGGCGAAAACAACTTTATTTTAGTATTTTTAAAGCCCATTGCGGTATTCTTGTATATTTATAGGCTACTGCTTGTTAAAACTGTCTCTAACATTGCTTATATATAGTGTGTGTGTGTGTGTGTTGTGTGTGTGTGTGTGTGTCTGCCTTTCTGAATACATGCCTGTAAAGGGTGTTACAAGAGGAAGAAACACTATGACCCAACCAGATGACTCATTGAAGAGAAATGAAGGAAGAAAAGAACCCCGCCTTATTATGGAAACATAACCCATTACAACACACACACACACACACACACACACACACACCACACACACACACACACACACACACACACACACACACACACACACACACACACACACACACACACACGCAGCGCTGCTTGCGCGCCTACTTCCTACTCTGACTGAATCCGCTGTCTGCTGCTCTCATAGCTCTGCTGCTCGTGTGTGCACTGTGCGCGTGCACGCCGGGGCGAGAGTTCCTGCAGTGAGCGTAGCGGCAATCAACACATCTTTAATTTATTGTTGTGTTGTGATCGGGGCTGGATAAATAGTATTCGGGGAATCCCCAGAAACCAGGGTCGATCACCGCTAATGAATCCCAGTTACAGACGCAAATAACCGCTACAACACGACAGTGTCTCTCGGTTTGCACCGGCTCTCTTCTAACTCCACAGAGAAGAGGAGTACACACATCAACGCATTTGAATGAGCCTTCACGGTGCGGGAACGCCCCCCAGTCAGAGTGGGAAGTTGAACCGCGGTGAACTGTGTGTCCGTGGGGGCGGAGCCAGGACTTAGGGGTGGAGCCAGGGGTTAGGGGAGGAGAGGAGAGGCCGTGTTGTTCAGGAAACGAAACTTAACGTTCACAGAAACCCGACGTGAAAGCAGTTCCCTCTTTAAGGAGAATAATAAAACACATTTTGGGACAAATAGTCTGACAGACTATTCACAAATAGGTGAGTAAAACAACACAACTTTAGAACCTCTTCCCTTTTTGAAATTTAAAAAAGAATGGCAATTGCTCAATACATAAACCTTGTCGTCTGTGTCAAGGAATGGCCTCTGCTACTTCCTGGTCTGAAGAGAACTTTTCATGTCCCATCTGTCTGGATGTGTTCAACAGCCCAGTCACCACACCATGTGGACACAACTTCTGTAGAATCTATATTACAAAGTTCTGGGATGGTAGAGTTCAGTACAAATGTCCTGTTTGCAACGAGCTTTTCCAGACAAGACCTGATGTACAGGTCAATACCTTAATATCAGAGATAGTTGATCAGTTTAGAAGTTATGTACGAGTCAAAGAGCAGCCTTGTGTTGAACCAGGAGAAGTTCCCTGTGATGTCTGTACTGGGACCCAAATGAAGGCTGTGAAGTCCTGCCTAGTGTGCTTTACCTCTTACTGCCACACCCACCTGGAGCCACATCAGAGAGTCACAGGCCTGAAGAGACATCGGCTGGTCGAGCCTATGGATCGTCTGGAAGACAGGATGTGTAAGAAACACGACCGACTTCTGGAGCTCTTCTGCCAGACTGAACAGGTGTGTGTGTGTCTGTGCTGCACAGTGACGGACAACCCCCCCCCCCCCCCCCCCCCCCCCCCCCCCCCCCGCATAAACAAATAAAAACGAATACAGAAAGATAATAAAGACACCTTGCTCCTTCTCCCTCGATGTGGTGGTGGGAACAACTGAAGCGACATGGGGAGCCGTGTGGTTTGCTTCGGTAGTGTCGGGGACCCCTGACGTGAGAGATGGAGAGATGGGCGTGTCTGACTCATGCGCCCCCCCCCCCCCCCCCTTTTACCGTAAAGTCTACATCACCGCGAATATGGACGGCGTTCTATCTGCGAACGACGACGTGATGCACGTTTTTAAACGGCACCTGCTCTAAGTAGCCCACGTGAGATAATTAAGGACATCATTAATTCATAAGTGGCACGTGGCTGTAGTTTATACCTTAATCATGCCATAAAATGCAACAAAATATCATCAAAAACCATGTCTCATGATAATAAATAGTCCAATTAGACGTACTCTAAGATAGAGCTTAATATATACTATGTAAATATGTTATAGGCTAAAGTTTGTGTAATGAACCAGTCGACGGAGTGAATTTCTACCATTTAAAGGACTAGTGCACCCCCTGACGGTAAAAGTAGGCATTGCATATCAGTCCAGAGATACAATATCCAATATCGCTGACCTAAAATATGACAAAATAGAAACAACTGAAAGAATAAAGTTTAGAACATTAATCTATTGTTTTGAATGTATTAAACAAATTATGATGGGGACAAAATCCGCCATTTCAAAGAGTGGTGGGGACATGTCCCCAGCGTAAAGGACACCATTGGGTGTTGTGATGGCTGTATATGTTTGAATTAAGTTATTTTGATTTGTGAGCAGTACCTAAAGGAAAACAGCATTTGGCTGGACTTTTAAGTTGCTCCTTCTATATATTTTACAAATGGTTTGTGTGGCATAATGTGTGAGGAATACAGCTTATTTGTTTAAATCAACTATTTTTGTATTCATGAAGGGAGTCTGTGGTGATTCCCAGCTCCCACCACTGGGTGTCGCTACAACACTGATTATGGGAAAGCTGCTTGTATGTGCCCGGGCACAGGTAGTAGACTACAGCAAAGATGTGTCAAAAGGGACTATTCTGGGCTACCTAAATTAAACTTAAAGTAGTTCAAATATTAGACAAAAAATAATCTAAATAGTACCTATGTAATGTCTACACACGTAATGTGTAGGCACGACAATAATTAAGACAATCCTAGATGAGTTAGAAAGGAGAGCAGAGATTGGAGAGAGGAGGAAGAGAAGGGAGAGGAAGGTGAGAGGAGAAACTAAGGTGAGAGGATGGAGAGGAGAGCTGACAAGACAAAGTCACGGTACTCACACACATGGGGTGAATCTTTACATGTAGTCACTGTGACCTTTGTGTAAGGTGTAACACATGTTGGGTTGTTGTATGGTGGACATAAAGTCATTGACTGGCTCAGCTACAAAATTGTACAATCGATCAGTGATTTTAATCCTTCCTTGAATTCCATATTTTGTAAAAGGGTTTTTAGGCAACGTTTTTTTTTATCCCACTGAAAATGTACCTATTCCACTGAATACATATTGTACTGAGAATGTACCTATTCCACTGAATACATAGTATACTGAGATTGTACACATTCCACAGACAATGTCCCCAGTCTACTTTTGGTAAATCTTTATTCAAATCTGAAAAGTGTACAAACATTGTAATGTGTTGTCAAACACGATTCAAAAGAATAAACTAATTGAACTATTTGGTTTGAGGTGATGGCAGCCATCCGAATATCAGAACCAAAAACGATCCCTGAAACAGCTCAGTTGTCCCAATTCCACATATAAAGAAAAACACACAAAATGGGTAAAAATTAAAACATGTTTATTTATGAAGCAACAAGTGTTCAAACATGCACTTCAAGCCCTCAAGGATTAAAACTCAAAAACCCCTGTGGGGAAAAGAGAAACCTTTAAAAAATAAAAGTGGAGCAACCAAGGGACAAGTCTGGTTTAGCGCTAAATGAGTCTAGTTTAGGATTAAGGATGGTTAGCTTAGTATAAAGTTTGAAATAGGTCATTTTAGGGGTGTTTGGGTATATGTTATGTTTAGGCCCCGTTTGGTTTAGGCATTAGTTATTGTATTAAAGATTGATAAGTTTAAGTATTAGGTGAGAGTTTACGCATTTTAGAGATGTTTAGGTTTGAAGGTTAAGTTTAGGTAAGCGAGTTTAGGTACTAGGTTAAGTTTTGGCCTTTTTGAAGTTTAGGTTAGATGGCTAAGTTTAGGTATTAGGTTAGATCATCCTATTTTATTTGTGGTTAAATTGAGGCCTTAGGGTTAGAAAGAAGGTTAAGATCAGGGCCCAGGTTTGCTTCCAGCCTTGTCCCTTTAGTCGCTCCCTTAAGAGGGCTCCCAGCTAAGGGTGTTGGAAATATAATAGCTGGGATCACAGATAGTGTACAGAAAAATCAACAAATCAAAAGATTGAGCTAAACATACTTTCACCAAAAGCTGGTGTGACATAATGGTTTGTTTTTAAAAGTGAACAGTAAAGTGACATCAGTATGGTGTGTAGTAGGCAGTTGATGAGCTCTGCGTGGTTATGTTGGCTGTAGGTGTAGCCAGGGATCCTCAGGGTGGATGGGGAATAGGACACTGGAGTAGATCAACTGTTCAGGTCATCATACTGTGAAGTGAAAAGAAAAAAAGTAAGTTTCACATTGTGCTGGCTGATTTAGAAGACATTTTGCTCCCCAAATGTGACTGGGCATTTAAAGATTCCTAAACGCAGCACCACGCTACCTTGCCATTTGGTCCATTTATCGAAGCTCTCACCCGGGTCTAAGCAAAACTTACCATGTTGAATATTCAAAGTAAAAATCACATAAGATTGCAAGTCAAGCATCTTACCTGGGTCCACATGGGGTCTTTAGGGCGCTGTACTGCAGGCCTTTGGTCCATCCTCTGCTCCGGGCCGCGGTCCTGAGTTTAAAGAACCATTTAGTCATCGAGCCGCTTGGTGGTTTGACCGCTTGCACAATTATGACCCTGGTTATACGCTATCTCTACTTACTCTAGAAGAACCCACTACTAAGTTTCAAGTGATAAAAATGATGAAGTTACAAAATACTAGAGCTCCTAAACGCAGACCTAGTTGATCAGATTTACTCGATGAACCTTTACATCGGTTGAAGAGTTCACCTTACCTGGATGAGTAGCTGCTAGGTCTTATAATCTGCAACAGCAAGGACCTCCAGCTGACCGCCAGGACCTCCAGCTGACCGCCAGGACCTCCAGCTGACCTCCAGCTGCGAAACCAGAATGCACTACATAAAAAATATGTAAATAAAAATCGTATGGCACAGAATCAAAGTGCATTGCAGAAAATAACAAACCGTATGGCACAGAATGAATGCATTGCAGAAAATAAACCGTATGGCACAGAATGAATGTGCATTGTAAAAAATAAACCGTATGAATGTGCATTGTAGAAAATAAACCGTATGGCACAGAATGAATGTGCACTGTAGAAAATAATAAACCGTATGAATGTGCATTGTAGAAAATAAACCGTATGGCACAGAATGAATGTGCACTGTAGAAAATAATAAACCGTATGAATGTGCATTGCAGAAAATAACAAACCGTATGGCACAGAATGAGTGTGCAGTGCAGAAAATAACAAACCGTATGGCACAGAATGAGTGTGCAGTGCAGAAAATAACAAACCGTATGGCACAGAATGAAAGTGCATTGCAGAAAATAACAAACCGTATGGCACAGAATGAATGCATTGTAGAAAATAAACCGTATGGCACAGAATGAATGCATTGTAGAAAATAACAAACCGTATGGCACAGAATGAATGTGCATTGCGGAAAATAACAAACCGTATGGCACAGAATGAATGCATTGCAGAAAATAACAAACCATATGGCACAGAATGAATGCATTGCAGAAAATAACAAACCGTATGGCACAGAATGAATGTGCATTGCAGAAAATAAACCGTATGGCACAGAATGAATGCATTGCAGAAAATAACAAACCGTATGGCACATATTGAATGTGCATTGCACAGAATGAAAACTACATTGCACAGAATTCAACATAAAGCAGCAGAGCAGCTTTGTAAGTGAATGGAAAGTTGTAATAGCGAACCAGCAGCCAAACTTCAACCAGCTCATGAAATAATAAACGTTGGGTGACTCACTGTGAGGATGGTCCTTGAAGCTCCCGTTGGTGGCCACGTTGTCCGGATTGTTCAGTCGAAAGTGCACAATACACACATAAGCAACCGCAGGACCTTAGAGAGAGAGAGAGCACGGAATGAAACCACCGTAGAAAACAACAAACCATATGGCACAGAATGAATGTGCATTGTAGAAAATAACAAACCGTATGGCACAGAATGAATGTGCATTGCAGAAAATAACAAAACGTATGGCACAGAATGAATGCATTGCAGAAAATAACAAACCGTATGGCACAGAATGAATGTATTGTAGAAAATAACAAACCGTATGGCACAGAATGAATATGCATTGTAGAAAATAACAAACCGTATGGCACAGCATGAATGCATTGTAGAAAATAACAAACCGAATGGCACAGAATGAATGCATTGCAGAAAATACCAAACCGTATGGCACAGAATGAATGTGCATTGCAGAAAATAACAAACCGTATGGCACAGAATGAATGTGCATTATAGAAAATCGTATGGCACAGAATGAATGTGCATTGTAGAAAATGAAAATGGCACAGAATGAAAACCACATTGCACAGAATGAAAACCACATTGCACAGAATTCAACGTCAAGCAGCTTAGAAAATAACAAACCGTATGGCACAGAATGAATGTGCATTGTAGAAAATGAAAATGGCACAGAATGAAAACCACATTGCACAGAATGAAAACCACATTGCACAGAATTCAACGTCAAGCAGCTTAGAAAATAACAAACCGTATGGCACAGAAGGAATGTGCATTATAGAAAATCGTATGGCACAGAATGAATGTGCATTGTAGAAAATGAAAATGGCACAGAATAAAAACCACATTGCACAGAATTCAACGTCAAGCAGAAGCAGCTTGTAAGTGTATGGAAAGTTGTAAAAGCGAACCAGCAGCCAAACTTCAACCAGCTCATGAAATAATAAACGTTGGGTGACTCACTGTGAGGATCATCCTTGAAGCTCCCGTTGGTGGCCACGTTGTCCGGATTGTTCAGTCGAAAGAGCACAACACACACATAAGCAACCGCAGGACCGTAGAGTCGCGTTAGAGAGCACGGAATGAAACCATCGTAGAAAATAACAAACCGTATGGCACAGAATGAATGTGCCTTGTAGAAAATAACAAACCGTATGGCACAGAATGAATGCATTGCAGAAAATAACAAACCGTATGGCACAGAATGAATGTGCACTGTAGAAAATAACAAACCGTATGGCACAGAATGAATGTGCATTGTAGAAAATAACAAACCGTATGGCACAGAATGAATGTGCACTGTAGAAAATAACAACCCGTATGGCACAGAATGAATGTGCACTGTAGAAAATAACAAACCGTATGGCACAGAATGAATGCATTGTAGAAAATAACAAACCGTATGGCACAGAATGAATGCATTGTAGAAAATAAACCGTATGGCACAGAATGAATGTGCATTGCAGAAAATAACAAACCGTATGGCACAGAATGAATGTGCATTGCAGAAAATAACAAACCGTATGGCACAGAATGAATGCATTGCAGAAAATAACAAACCGTATGGCACAGAATGAATGCGTTGCAGAAAATAACAAACCGTATGGCACAGAATGAAAGTGCATTGTAGAAAATAACAAACCGTATGGCACAGAATGAATGTGCATTGTGGAAAATAACAAACCATAAGGCACAGAATGAATGTGCAGTGCAGAAAATAACAAACCGTATGGCACAGAATGAATGTGCAGTGCAGAAAATAACAAACCGTATGGCACAGAATGAATGTGCAGTGCAGAAAATAACAAACCGTATGGCACAGAATGAATATGCATTGCAGAAAATAACAAACCGTATGGCACAGAATGAATGTGCATTGCAGAAAATAACAAACCGTATGGCACAGAATGAATGTGCACTGTAGAAAATAAACCGTATGGCACAGAATGAATGCATTGTAGAAAATAACAAACCGTATGGCACAGAATGAATGTGCATTGCAGAAAACAACAAACCATATGGCACAGAATGAAAGTGCATTGCACAGAATGAAAACCACGTTGCACAGAATTCAACGTCAAGCAGCAGCAGTTTGTAAGTGCATGGAAAGTTGTAAAAGCGAACCAGCAGCCAAACTTCAACCAGCTCATGAAATAATAAACGTTGGGTGACTCACTGTGAGGATCGTCCTTGAAGCTCCCGTTGGTGGCCACGTTGTCCGGATTGTTCAGTCGAAAGAGCACAATACACACATAAGCAACAGCAGGACCTTTGAGTCGTGTTAGAGAGCACGGAATGAAACCACCGTACAAAATAACAAACCGGATGGCACAGAATGAATGTGCATTGTAGAAAATAAACCGTATGGCACAGAATGAATGTGCATTGTAGAAAATAACAAACCGTATGGCACAGAATGAATGCATTGCAGAAAATAACAAACCGTATGGCACAGAATGAATGCATTGCAGAAAATAACAAACCGTATGGCACAGAATGAATGTGCAGTGCAGAAAATAACAAACCGTATGGCACAGAATGAATGTGCATTGCAGAAAATAACAAACCGTATGGCACAGACAGAAAACCACATTGCACAGAATGAAAACCACATTGCACCTATTTCAACATCAAGCCGCAGTCAAACTTCTGCAACAGTGAACAGCAACTTGCAAGTGTATTGAGAGTTTTGAAAGGGAAAGATTGGGAGAGTGTGCAAGTGCAAAGCAAGTACAGCATCTAACCTCTTCTAATTCCAGCATGCCAACCTTCTACCAAGCCAAAACCAACTTTATACCAAGCCAAAACCAACCTTCTACCAAGCCAAAACCAACCTTCTACCAAGCCAAAACCAACCTTCTACCAAGCCAAAACCAACCTTCTACCAAGTCAAAACCAACCAATTAAACCAAACCTCAACATGCCCCCAGTCAGTAGTCTAGTTAGTCTGATGGATTTAAATAAATAAAAACACAGAGGGTCCAGTGGGGTTATGGATGGAGCAAAAACTGAACACTTCCTTCTCTTTGTCGAGTTATTTTGGAGATGTCCTTAAATTCACAAACATCCTGGATATTACAGACACGTGGCATTTCAAGTTGTCTTTGTGGATTCCTGAGTGAGGTAGAGCATCTGGAGAAGGCGCTGTGCCGTTCAATTGTCTAACGCAGCATGGATTGCACAGGATTGTCATTTCAACCTAGTGGAGGTCCTGTAGTCCAGTGGTGCTGTTAATCAAAAAAAGAAAGCAATTGGCGAAAATAGTTGTATTCGCCAATTAGTCTACTTACCTCTTCATCTACGGCTGTTTGCTTTCAACAGTTCCAGTTTGACCCAAAACGTCGTTCTTTCACAATGGTTGCAGCTGTTCCTCCATTTTGCGTCCAGTTTCCAGAGCACACACACTTCCCAGTGTTCACGCGGAGGTTGTCGGTGCAGCGCCGGTAAAGTCAGTCGGTTAGTCCTCCCCAGTTAGGCCCAATACAAACACGTGTACACACTGCACTCAAAACACAAGCTACAACTCTGCATTTCAACTATAAACGAGCAAAACCAAAGTGACTATGAGCGGTCAAATCCGGGGTAACTTTGAGGGGAAAGAACAGATTGTGAGTGAGGAGACAGGCAGAGTAATGTAATGTAATGTGTGCGGTGCACTGATGCACAATCACAGGCTGATCTGAAGCCAGCAGCCAAACACAACCAAACAAACAATCAAGCAGCTCATTAAACAATAAACGTCGGTGAAGCTCCCCCCGTCGGTGGCCACGTTGTCCGGATTGTTCATTCAAAAGCGCCCAAAACAAATACGCAACAGCGGGCGCAACGTCTAACTAATAAAAGGTACAGGCCTAAGCCATCGGTTACCGCAGTCAAACGAAAAAAAAAAAGAACTAATGGCCGACATCACCTGGGAGCTATGTGCACATCGGGGGCGACTCAGCTAAATTCAATTAAGAACTAATGACAACGAGAAGGTGATTGGCTGTCAGCGAGAAGCTCCACACGAGAAAGGGCCTCCGTATGGAGCGCAGCATATGAAGCACATTTATAGAATAAAAGCGCTCAAATAATAAGATATCGCTTCTTTTTATTTTTGGGGGGTCATAAACGACATCAGTATAATGTAGACATACGGAAATGTGATGATTGCAATTATTGTTGTCTACTGTTGGAATCATTCTGTGCTGCGATCTATACCTAAGTAAATACTTTGTGGACAAATTGTGAGTCAAATCCTTTATGGATCAAGCATTGGTGGTTCAGTGGTAGAATTCTCGCCTGCCATGCGGGAGGCCCGGGTTCGATTCCCTGCCAAAGCAACGCACATTTTAGATTAGTTCTGAACGGCAAATAAACCTTTTGTGTGAGGTTACCTCTTTCTGAACATCTAGCTGATGAGGGCAAACTAAACTTCGTTTTTCCTCTAATTCAATTTTTTTTATTCATTAGTATGAATTAAAAAAATAAGAAAAATACACTTTCGTTAGCCAATTTTGTATGGGGTTTGGAGTGGATCACAAGGTCACAGGTTCAAGACTGACCAGTGACAAACAAAATTAAAAAAAATGCACAAGCACTGTTCTGCTTTAATGGATGTATTTAAGATCTCTTGCGTGAATATAATTATCCTTGTGCCGTATTTACACACACACATTTTAATGGGAATGTTCTGTTTATTGTGCTATTATCTATTAGTCCATTATCATAGCCATATAGCTATTTACAGCACACCTGTCCACTCTTTACCACGCTATTTGTATATCTATTATTTGTATTGTGAAGTGTAGGCTCAATTTAGCTTCAGCCTCCACCTTCACAGAAGTGTTTCTATAAAACACTGATATTATTCATTCAAATTACAAAAATAAATCCAAACTAAGCTACTGTTTGTTAAACCACTAATGTTGCATGGCAGAAAAAAGACTGACATCTAAAATGTTCAGTTAAAAAAGAACTGTCAATAATATGTATAAAAGACTAACATCTGACATCTAAAATGTTCAGTTAAAAAAGAACAGTCAATAACATATATATATATATATATATATATATATATATATATATATATATATATATATATATATATATATATATGTGCGCGCTCAAGAATATATATTACAGTATGTTGCTTTCTTTTCTTCTTTTCTGGCGAGGGACGTGTGGAAGCACTGCTGAGGGGAAAGCAAACATCAATCCGGTACACTCTAAAGTATGTAACACCAGTGTAGAGGTTATTACAGTTGCACTAACCAGAGGGGAAGAGCCGGTCCTGACAGATGACACAGCGGGGCTGGATGGGGGCAGAGAGAAAGAGGAGATGGGCCAAATATATATATTTAAAAAAAAAAAACTTCTTGCTCACAGACACCGACTGCTCCTAAAATAACTAAACTTTGGTTATATTGGTGACTGTGGGTTAATGTCAATCTCTCCCCGTCGGGGAATTGAACCCCGGTCTCCCGCGTGACAGGCGGGGATACTGACCACTATACTAACGAGGACCTGTGGGAATGAGAACACCTCGACATTAGTAAGCGCATTGACGTCTACAGGTGTTTTATGGGAACTTAAACGCTTTGTGTGACGTCTCCTCTTTCTTGACATCTAGCTGATGAGGGCGAACTAAACTTTAGAGTAATTTGATATGAAGATGTTATTTCGCTTGTCCTTAAAACTTCTGTCAGAAGTGGGATTTGAACCCACGCCTCCAGAGGAGACTGCGACCTGAACGCAGCGCCTTAGACCGCTCGGCCATTCTGACTATAATAGAAATTGTGCACCCGACCTGTTGGAATGAGAATACCTCGACATTAGTAAGCGCATTGACGTCTACAGGTGTACATTTTATATTCAACATTTGATAACACTTGCCATGGCGCTGAGCGGGGCCAGCGCTAATGCGCTCCCGGGGGCCAGCTGGGGGAGAGCGGCGGTCTGCTCCGTCTACCAGCGCTCCCCTGGGCCGTCTGGGCCGCTGCGCTGGAGCCGGGCTGACACAATGTCTTGAAACACATCTCTAGTGGGACTGCTGTCTTCTGTGTCTCTCTCCATTTCTGTCTGACCAAAGACATCCTGCAGAGAGAGAGAGAGAGAGAGAGAGAGAGAGAGAGAGAGAGAGAGAGAGAGAGAGATGGTGAAAAATACACAAAGATGATGAGAGAGTGATACAGAAAGACAGATGGAGATAAAGAACAGTGTGACATAGAGAGAGACAAGGAAAGATAAAAGAGAGAGAGAGTATAGGACGCTAACAATATACAGTGAGAGAGAGAGAGGTTTTTATTAAGAGTTATTCAGTACAATACAGATTGAGAATCTAGCTATTCTACTAAATACATATTGTAGAGAATGCTCCTTTTCCAATGAATATGTCCTTTTCTACTTTTGTAAATTTGAATTGAAATCAAAAAGGTTTAAAAACATTTTATTATGTTACCAAAATGAACACTTCACATTGTCAATATTTTCTACTTCCTGTAGTCGTTTGCAACTTGATATCAATAAACATATAAAAAACAGGAACAAGAGGAGAGGGGACAGAGAGATGGAGAGAGAAATGAACTTTAACTGAACATTTAGATTGGAAGACACAGGCCCAATGCTGTTGACACAGAGACATCGATGACAGTCAGCTTCACTGTAGGAGAGAGGGAGGGAGAGGGAGGGAGAGAGGGGGAGAGAGGGGAGGATAGAGTGAGAGAGAGAAGGGGAGAGAGATGGATAGGTGGGAGAGAGAGAATAGGGAGCATAGATTGGTGATTGCTGGCAGTGTGTGTAAACAGAAACACGTGGAGAAGTGGCAGCCGGTGCCCACTAGGTGGCGGCAGTGGACGGAGTGACACAAAGGCCCAATGCTGTTGACACAGAGACATCGATGACAGTCAGCTTCACTGTAGGAGAGAGGGAGGAAGGGGGGAAGAGGGAAGGTGGGAGAGAGAGAGAGAGAGAGAGAGAAAGGGAGGGGAAGAGTTGAAGAGAGAGAAGAGACACTGAGAGGGAAGGAGAGAGGGAGGGAGAGAGTGAGAGGAGGGGAAGAGAATGAGGGATGGAGGGTGAGAGAGTGAAGAAGAGTAAGGAGAATGTACCTATTCTACTGAATACATATTGTACTGAGAATGTACCTATTCTACTGAATACATATTGTAGAGAATGTACCTATTCTACTGAATACATATTGTACTGAGAATGTACCTGTTTTACTGAACACATATTGAACTGAAAATGTACCTATTCTACTGAATACATATTGTAGAGAATGTAACTATTCCACAGAAAATGACCCCATTCTACCTTTTCAAAAAATGTATTGAAATAAAAAAAGTGTACAAACATTTGATTGTTGCCATTCATAATTCAGAAGTATAAACTAATATACTCGTTTTGTTTAAGAAACTAGAGATTTTTAACATGCACCTGCAAATGTTTACAATTTCATATTGTTAAATGTGTAAAAAAACATTCAGCAGTAATCAGATATTGATCAATATAGTATATGTAATCGAATCATGTATCATGGGTTATATTTTACAATTGTCAGGGTTATTTTCCGAATGAATTCCTTCTTGTCAAACGAAAGCAGTACAACATGAATGCAGTTCTCTCAGATCAACATAGTAGAGATTCCCATGAAGGAAACAACATTAGTGGTTTTGGTCGTTTGATTATTTTATTATCTAACAAAGGTCCTAGTCTGTTTGATTGACAGGTGAGATGATCAGGGGGGCAGAGTTTGTACCTTTATAATCATAGAGACATGGACCGAGGAATGGATAGAGAGGCTCACTAAAGATGCAGCCAGTAGCA
The DNA here is from genome assembly GCA_026745465.1 of Lota lota. NCBI lineage: Eukaryota > Metazoa > Chordata > Actinopteri > Gadiformes > Lotidae > Lota > Lota lota. The sequence goes on from JACYXH010000607.1 coordinate 119,724, forward strand.
GAGTAGATATGAACCCTGGCTTCCACATCATAGAAGGAGACCAGACCCTCATCATAATCAACAAACACCCCCACCTTCTGGAGCTTAGCTCTCAGAGGGAGACGGACATCAGGGTCATCACTAAATACTAACCCATCGTTTATGAAGATAAGAGTCCAATAACCTGTCTCAGGAGTGAATCTGATCTGATCTTTTCTGTTGATGGACTCTCTGGCCACTCCTAAACGCCATGCAGTCTTGTCTTTAACCTGGACCTCAAAGTAAAATCTCCCTGAGGAGAAGCTCTGCCTTGTGAGAACAAATACACACTGTGTAAATCTCTTAGGGTTGTCTGGGAGTTTCTTCACTACACCTCCATGATGTACTTGTTTCCCATCCTCAGACAGGATGAGCTGGGGTGGAGCTGTATCAGGATCCAGAGTCACATCTACTTCATACTGCTGGACCCTCTTCAGTTCAGCAGCACGCAGCTTCTTCATCTCCATGTTCAGTGTCTCCTCCAGCTGATCCAGGGATCTCCTCAAGGTCCCTACGTATGACGGAGGACGGACACAGTCCAAGTGTAAACTAGTGGAGCGAATGGCAGGACGCGGTGGAGGGCCTTTATGAGAAATGGCTTTGCATTATTTAATACAGCCACGTTTTGAAGACGATCATTTTTTGAGGTTGTTTCCCTGTTTGAAAACTAAAAGTAGGCCAACACTCTTTCTGAGAAAGGTGGGATCCAAAATCGAAACGTCCAACTGCAAAGCGTCATGTTATCAAAAGCAACATTCACAAACCCCATTGTAAACATTGGCTTGTAGTGCCAACTGCTACATGGGATGAATGATCCAAACAACAGAGAGCGATATGTCTTGGTCTGTGAATGGACTGTACCACTTTGGAGACGGTGAGAGGAACAGGACTGTGTTGAGAAACAAACAGGCTGCTACCTCCGCCATGTCCTACACAACCTATGCTTTTGAATGGGAGTGTTTCTGACTTGGTCCATGCTGGACTGAACCACATCTAAACCAAGGCATTTCACTGTTTTGCTCATAGTAAAGAAGACGTGTCTGTTGAATGATCTATTCAATTCAAGGTGGTGTTGGCGAGAATTGTTTGATTGTGTTATCATTTTTACCCCACCCAAACATACAGTTAGATTGAATTATAATATCAACCTAACTCAAGCGTCCTAGTTAGATAATATCAACCCCACCTGAAGCTAAACTCCAACGTCCTACACTTGTGTTTAAATGTCGTGTAGTGACAACCAGTGTCTCCAATCCTGTAACTGAGTCATTCATTCACTGGTGAAAGGATGAATACGTTTTAACAAACCTACCTGGAATTCACTTTTCATTAAGTCTTGTGTTCATTTAGTGGATTTTGTTTCTGTTTGGTCTCTATCGTCTGTTCACTTGGTACATATAAATGTGATTAAGGAGCAGGTAGGGGTTAGACAGTGAATACAGATACATGTGATTAAGGAGCAGGTAGGGGTTAGACAGTGTATACAGATACATGTGATTAAGGAGCAGGTAGGGGTTAGACAGTGTATACAGATACATGTGATTAAGGAGCAGGTAGGGGTTAGACAGTGTATACAGATACATGTGATTAAGGAGCAGGTAGGGGTTAGACAGTGAACATAGATACATGTGATTAAGGAGCAGGTAGGGGTTAGACAGTGTATACAGATACATGTGATTAAGGAGCAGGTAGGGGTTAGACAGTGTATACATGTGATTAAGGAGCAGGTAGGGGTTAGACAGTGTATACAGATACATGTGATTAAGGAGCAGGTAGGGGTTAGACAGTGTATACAGATACATGTGATTAAGGAGCAGGTAGGGGTTAGACAGTGAACACAGATACATGTGATTAAGGAGCAGGTAGGGGTTAGGGGGCATCTTGCTCTATAGGATGCTACAGGTTAGGCTGTGGACATTGGGGATCAAACCCAGTACAAAGGTCATTCACTACAACTGAACTCCCACTCCTGAGGGAGGACTCTGCTCCCGCTGGAGTGGGAGTTCAATTGTACAAAATCTATTTTACATTCATAATGTAGATATGTTTACGTTTGACATGTGAACACATGTTATGTATATGTACGACCAGGGACGGACTGGGACTAAAAAACGGCCCTGGACTTTGACTAGGCCCGGCCCAAAGCAATCGGCGCGCGGAAAATCGACAACAACGCTTGGCATGAATGTCACAAGACTTTAATTGTGGTTTATGATACTATACCATCCAAATTATAGCAATAGCACTGATGTTGACTAGATGTTGTGTTAAAAGCATATTATTCTAGATTAACTTGAATGCTCACATAGAAATGGAGGTCTCAACACACTGCAGTCCGTCTTGCTGAACCAATACAAAACAGGTTATCTGAAACACACAACATAGTACTGTATGAGTTATATGATAAATCACAAAGTAAAGGGGTTTTAATATATAGTTAACTTGAATACTCACATAAAAATGGAGGTCTCAACACACTGCAGTCCCTCTGGCTGAACCAATACAAAACAGGTATCTGAAACACACAACACATAGTACTGTATGAGTTATATGATAAATCACAAAGTAAAGAGGTTTTAATATATAGTTAACTTGAATACTCACATAAAAATGGAGGTTGAATACTCACCTAAAAAAACAATCCAGCAATGGCATTTTACTCAATGTTGGGGGATAAGGATTTTCTTCAACAGGTCACTTTTTTCTGCAACTCTGTCTATGACAAAGTCATTATCAAGGGACATGAGGATGTCTTTCTCTGTGGTCATAAGCATGAATGCTTCCAGGTGTTCTTGTGACTGTGTGCTTCTTATTCGACTTTTGATGTGTTTGAGAACAGAGAAACTTCTCTCACAGGCTACCTGTGTCACAGGCAGAGTAAGGAGGAACCTGTATCCCCAGCCAAGGATATGATAGGCATCTGTGAAGAGGTTGTAGCGTTTCAGAATTTGATAGCAACAGACTGGGCATTCCTTACAAGACTTGCACTGTTTGTTTAGTACATCTATGTCTTCTTCCTCATCACAGCCACCCCCTACCATCCTGACTTTGTACTCTTCAAGTGCAGACATTTTAAGCCGTGGCCACTGAGCTGCCAGACACTTTAACTCAGACTGCAAATTGACAGCTGTTGCTCTGCTGTCAAACCTGAGCAAGCATTTGCTAAGTTCTTGAAATGCAGAATCAGGCAGAGTACCTGATGACACTTCAGCAAAGTTTCTCGGATCAAGAAGAGCCAAGTCGGCATAGAGTGTAGCATGGGTCAGAAAACGCCTGTGGATGCTCTCTGTGATTGTATCCATAATCTGGTTATGGACCTCAACTTCATATGCTCTGTTTGCATCTGTGAGAGTCTCATCACTTGTTGTCATTTCTCCAGCCATCATCTTCCTTTTCCTCTTCCTTTTCTGTGGAAGTTCTGCCTCCAATTCAAGCTCACAGTCCTCTTCCACAATGAGTTGTGCATTTGCCCACTGGACAAAGGTATCAGCAGCTTGCTTAACCGATTCAAAATCTCTTGCCATGTTCTTCATGGCATCTTGAGTTGCCATTACCATCCTGTGTGCAGTTAAGATGTCTAGTCCACTTGACTGTAGGTATTTTGACAGCGGTGTTGTGACCTCAAATATCCGCAGGAAAAGCTGAGCAGTTAACACTGTGTCATACCTCATCAGAGCCTCTAAGAATCCTCTAGCTTTGACACGCACTGCAGTTTTTAAATTGGCCTGACCTTGAAAGATGCTGAGTGTCATGAGGACATCAATGTATAAAGCCTGGTCTGGTTTTCCAAATGACCCAAAGATCCTCTTCAAGGCTACATCTTTTGCCCACCACCTTGTCTCTCCGATGGTAGAGAGACGTCTGTGTCGAGTATCCTGGCTTCTTTGTTCCCACACATTCATTCTTTGATATGATTCACGAATGAACACAGCAATGTCATTCATGAGGGAGAAGAGGGACCCACTGGATATGGCAATTTCAGTTGTGTCAGACAGAACTAGGTTCAGCACATGTGCATAGCACCAAACATGTACCTGGTTTGGGGCTTTGGATGACAGGAGTGTGGAGAAGCCTCTGTACTGGCCTTGCGTGTTTGATGCTCCATCTGTAGCATTACTGACACAGTTACTGATGTCCAGATTAAAACGTTCCATCATATTTGTCAGCATCTGGACAAAATATTGACCAGTGGATGCCTCACACTTAACCACTGCAAGAAGCCTTTCCTGAATTGCATCTGTAACGTATCTCAGAATTACAGAGCATTGCTCATGGGACGTGATGTCTTGGGTTGTATCTATCTGCACAGAGAATATCTCACTTTCAGCAACCTCTTTTGCAATGGTCTCCTGAATTAGACACTTCACTGTAGAAATTACAGTGTTCACAGTGGTTTTGGATAAAAATGTTACAGCAGCACCGCGACCCCTAGCCTGTGACTGATGCATCTTCTTACTTTTTTCTATGCACTCAGTGAGATGTTCCTTCAAACATACATCATATTTCCGTAGAAGAATGATGAGCTCTAGGAAGTTGCCGTGGTCAATGTCGTGGTCATCTAGAGTGTACGCTGCCTCAGATTGCTGTCCTCTGTAGCTCAGTCCTCTCTTTCCTATGAACTTCACCACATCTACTACTCTTTCTAACACCTGCCGTCTCTTCCTCACTTGATCTCTGTGAGCCACAATTTGGGGACCATGTAGCAGGCTGGCTATATCTGATTTAGATGCCCTCAAATAATATGCTTCAGCACAACCTCTGTGCATGTTGCTCCTTTCATGTTCCTCAACTCTTTGACTGATATGGTTCCAGTCCTGCATTCCACTTATGAAGGGACTGGTTTCAGTTGGTTTGGCAAATGCCAAACATACTGCACAATACAGGGTATGGTTCTCTTCACAATATGTAAGCCATTTTCTGTCTGTGCCATCTTTGTGTTTAAACATTCTCTGTACTGTCAGGTGTGTTGTCTTCTTCTGAGGGTGGTATAAAAAAAACTCTCTAGACTGTGACTGTCTGACTTGGGGCGCTTAAAGTAATTCAAAGTTGAGCTGGAGTGGGTGTCTTTCTCTGCTCTTGGTCTAAGCTCATCCTGAATAAACAAATGATGGAATGGATTTAAAAAAATATATTTTAATAATACAGATTTTATTCCAAGATAGCATGGAATAGATTATTTCATGAGTTCACATCTACATAAAATTAATACAATAAAAGTTTATGCTTATTTGGTGTGCTGTTTGGGAGGAGGGCTCCGAGCTCGGAGTTAGGCATGAACCCAGAGTACTCCCCAGGTAGTGGTAAGAGTAGATGGAACTAGAAGTGAGGAGATGGGGTGGAGAAGGGATGCTGGTAAACTGTCAATGAACAGAGGTAGGTCTGCTGTGTATTTATACATTGTCATTGAGTTGATTACTGATTGATCTCCACTTGTGCTAATTGGGTTAATTATCTGAAGCTGCTCCTCCCGAACTTTGTTAAATAAAACTTCATATAATATGCTGTTATAACAGCATATTATACAGTCTATTCCATGCTGTCTTAAAATGAATTTATTAATAATCTTAATTTATGCAGTAATTAATCTTACTGCACAAATAATACCACATCTAAATGAAAATGCACCATTACAAATGTAACTTCTGTTTTGAAAATCTTCAAAGTTTGTAAGTATTAACTGTAATGTTACCAACATTTTTAAAAGTAAAACCACAACATATTTCTTAATATTAGCTACTGTATGTGGCATTTTACAGCAACATTTTCGAAGTTTAGCTGTTTTAACTACTGTAAGTTAATCATTAAAAATGTAGCAACCTGAATATCACTTCCTAACATCATCCCTAGCAAGTAACTCTCTTTCTCCTCATGTTCCATACTTACTTGCCCTGTATCTGCCTGTGGGACCAGCTCATCTTTCTGTCCCTCATCATCACTGGTGGCATGTTGCTGCGTAGCTGTCTGGCTCACTTCTTCACTGCTGCTAATTTTAAACTGCGAGGTGCTGCTGCTGGCTGTGCTACTAAATATTTCTGTTAGTTTGCGACATTTAGTGGCTTCAGCATCTAAATTTCGCAATTTTTTCTCTCTCGCCTTCTCAGCCCCACCCTTTTCTTTCCGTTTTTTACCCGCGGCCGCGTTATGCATAATGTCTGTTTGTTTTTAGCCTCTAACGTCTTTGCTGTTAGTTTCTTCCTCCCGCTTTCTCCCGCTTCCTCTTCTTCTCCTTACTTGGCGGCCAACATAGACTGTAGAGGCGGAGGCGGCCAAGCAATGCGGCCGTGGCAGCAGCCAGTGCAACTTAAAGGTGCATTGCTGCCACTTACAGTACTGGAGTGTGAAACAGATTAGTAGTGGACAAAAAAAAACAGGTGATGACTGCGTGCGTGGAGGGCCGGCCCGCCGGCCGTCCTGGAGTACCGGCCGTTCTGTGATTCTCCAGATCACACAGATGGCCAGTCCGCCCCTGTGTCGTACAATAATTAACACAATTCTAGATGTGCTAGAAAGGAGAGCAGAGGTAAGAGAGAGGAGGAAGAGAAGAGAGGATGGAGAGGAGAGGAGAGCTGACAAGACAAAGTCACGGTACTCACACACACGGAGAATCACAGTAGTCACTGTGACCTTTGTGTAAGGTGTAATACATGTTGGGTTGTATGGTGGAGATTAAGTCATTTACTCGTTCATCAACTACAAACGTTTGCAATTATACAGTGATTTTAAATGTTCCATCTTGAAAAGATCAAAATAGGAGTTTTAGGCAAACTATTTGTCTTTACTACAGAGAGCATTCTGCCAGGATGCATCAGCGCCTGGCATGGGAACTGCTCTGCCCTCAACCTCAAAGCACTGCAGAGGATCGGTCAGCCCAGCGCATCAGTGGATGTGAGCTTCTCTCCATCCAGGACATTTACAACTGACGGTGTGTCAAAAAAGAGGGAGAGAGGGGGGAGGATAGAGTGAGAGAGAGGGAGGGAGAGAGAGGGAGAGAGGGGGGAGGATAGAGTGAGAGAGAGGGAGGGAGAGGGAGAGAGAGAGGAGGATAGAGTGAGAGAGAGGGAGGGAGAGGGAGAGAAAGGGAGAGAGGGGGAAGGACAGAACGAGAGAGGGAGGGAGAGGGAGAGAGAGGGAGGGAGAGAGAGAGAGAGAGAGGGGAGGATAGAGGGAGGGAGAGGGGAGGATAGAGCGAGAGAGAGGGAGGGAGAGAGAGGGAGAGGGAGAGAGAGGGAGAGGGATAGAGAGGGGAGGGATAGGGAAAGAGAGGGGAGGATAGAGTGAGAGAGAGAGGGAGGGAGAGGGGAGGGATAGGGAGAGAGAGGGGAGGATAGAGTGAGAGAGTGGGAGGGAGAGGGGAGGATAGAGCGAGAGAGGGAGAGAGAGGGAGAGAGAGGGGAGGATAGAGCAAGAGAGAGGGAGGGAGAGAGGGAGAGAGAGGGGAGGATAGAGGGAGGGAGAGGGGAGGATAGAGCAAGAGAGAGGGAGGGAGAGGGGAGAATAGCGAGAGAGGAAGAGGGAGAGAGAGGGGAGGATAGAGGGAGGGAGAGGGAGAGAGAGGGGAGGATAGAGCAAGAGAGAGGGAGGGAGAGAGAGGGGAGGATAGAGGGATAGAGAGGGGAGGATAGAGTGAGAGAGAGGGAGGGAGAGGGGAGGATAGCGAGAGAGGAAGAGGGAGAGAGAGGGGAGGATAGAGCGAGAGAGAGGAAGAGAGAGGGAGAGAGATAGAGAGGGGAGGGAGAAGGAGAGAGGGGAGGATAGAGCGAGATAGAGAGTGGGATGGAGAGAGAAGGTGGGAGGGAGAGGGGGGCAGAGAGAGAGAGGAGAGAGAGAAAGAGAGAGGAGAGGGAAGGAGGCAGAGGGATTGAGAGGGAGTAAGATATTATTCAGTTATTCAGGATGTGTGTGTGTGTGTGTGTGTGTGTGTGTGTGTGTGTGTGTGTGTGTGTGTGTGTGTGTGTGTGTGTGTGTGTGTGTGTGTGTGAGAGAGAGAGAGAGAGAGAGAGAGAGAGAGAGAGAGAGGGAGAGAGAGAGAGAGAGAGAGAATCAAATACATGAAGAATCCAGCCCAACAACAACATCAATCATAAGGTAAATATGCTGATCTGTATCAAACTCAAATCAAATTTCTGCACAAAACAGAAAGAAGAGAGAGGCAAACACAACTTTATTTCAGTATTTTTAAAGCCCATTGCGGTATTCTTGTATATTTATAGGCTACTGTTTGTTAAAACTGTCTCTAACATTACTGATATATAGTGTGTGTGTGTGTGTGTGTGTGTGTGTGTGTGTGTGTGTGTGTGTGTGTGTGTGTGTGTGTGTGTGTGTGGTGTGTGTGTGTGTGTGTGTGTGTGTGTGTGTGTGTGTGTGCCTGCCTTTCTGAATACCTGCCTGTAAAGGGTGTTACAAGAGGAAGAAACACGATAACCCAACCAGATGACTCAGTGAAGAGAAATGAAGGAAGAAAAGAACACCGCCTTATTATGTAACATGACCCATTATCTCTCTCTCTCTCTCACACACACACACACACACACACACACACACACACACACACACACACACACACACACACACACACACACACACAGCGCTGCTTGCGCCTCTACTTCCTACTCTGACTGAATCCGCTGTCTGCTGCTCTCATAGCTCTGCTGCTCGTGTGTGCACTGTGCGCGTGCACGCCGGGGCGAGTTCCTGCAGCGAGCATAGCGGCAATATGCACATATTTTATTTATTTTCTTGTTGAACATTGGATCGGGGCTGGATAAATAGTATTCGGGGAAGCCCCGGAAACCAGGGTCGATCAACGCCAACGAATCTCAGTTACAGTCGCAAATAACCACTACATCACCACAGTGTCTCTCGGTTTGCACCGGCTCTCTTCTAACTCCACAGAGAAGAGGAGAACACACAGCAATGCATTTGAAGGAGGCTTCACGGTGTGGGAACGCCCCGCAGTCAGAGTGGGAAGTTGAACGACGGTGAACTGTGTGTCCGTGGGGGCGGAGCCAGGACTTGGGGGCGAGGCCAGGAGTTAGGGGAGGAGAGGAGAGGACGTGTTGTTCAGGAAACGAAACTTAACGTTGACAGAAACCCGACGTGGAAGCAGTTCCCTTTTTCAAGAGAATTATAAAACACATTTTGGGACAAATAGTCTGACAGACAGTAACCACAAATAGGTGAGTAAAACAATACAACTTTAGAACTTCTCTTCCCTTTTTGGAATTAGAAAAATAATGGAATTGCTCAATACGTAAACCTTGTCGTCTGTGTCTAGGAATGGCCTCTGCTACTTCCTGGTCAGAAGAGAACTTTTCATGTTCCATCTGTCTGGATGTGTTCAACAGCCCAGTCACCACACCATGTGGACACAACTTCTGTAGAACCTGTATTACAAAGTTCTGGGATGACCAAGTCCAGTACAAATGTCCTGTTTGCAATGAGCTTTTCAACACTAGACCTGATCTACGGGTCAATACCCTCTTTTCAGAGATGATTGACCAGTTTAGAAGTTCTGTACGAGTCAAAGAGCAGCCTTGTGTTGAACCAGGAGAAGTTCCCTGTGACGTCTGTACTGGGACCCAGCTGAAGGCAGTGAAGTCCTGCCTAGTGTGTTTTACCTCTTACTGCCAAACCCACCTGGAGCCACATCAGAGAGTCGCAGGCCTGAAGAGACATCGGCTGGTCGAGCCTATGGACCGTCTGGAAGACAGGATGTGTAAGAAACACGACCGACTTCTGGAGCTCTTCTGCCAGACTGAACAGGTGTGTGTGTGTCAGTTCTGCACAGAGACAGACCACAAGTCCCATCCTGTTGTACCTCTAAAGGAGGAATATGAAGTGACAACGGCCCAGCTGGGGAAGACAGAGACTGATGTTCAGCAGATGATCCAGGAGAGAAAACTAAAGATTAAGGAGATCAAAGACACAGTAGAATTGAGCAAGAAAGACGCAGACAGAGAGATAGCTGATGGTGTGCAGGTCTTCACTGCTCTGATGCGCTACATTGAAAAGTGGCAGGATGATTTCAACCAAATGGTTAAAGAGAAATTGAAATCCACAGAGAAACAAGTTGAAGACCTCATCAAAGAGCTGGAGCAGGAAATAGAAGATTTGACCAATAGAAGCTCAGAGGTGAAGCAGCTCTCACACACTAAAGACCATCTCCTCTTCCTCCAGACCTTCAGATCCCTGAAGAATCCTCCACCCACCAGGGACTGGACGACGGTGGAGGTCCGTCCTCCGTCATACGTAGGGACCTTGAGGAGATCCCTGGATCAGCTGGAGGAGACAATGAACATGGAGATGAAGAAGCGGCATGATGCTGCTGAACTGAAGAGGGTCCAGCAGTATGAAGTAGATGTGACTCTGGATCCTGATACAGCTCATCCCCATCTCATCCTGTCAGAGGATGGGAAACAAGTCCATGATGGAGGTGTAGGGAAGGAACTCCCAGACAACCCTAAGAGATTTACACCATGTATATTTGTTCTCACGATGCAGAGCTTCTCCTCAGGAAGATTTTACTTTGAGGTCCAGGTTAAAGACAAGACTCTATGGTTTTTAGGAGTGGCCAGAGAGTCCATCAACAGAAAAGGTCAGATCATGTTGACCCCTGAGACAGGTTACTGGACTCTTTACTTAGACAACGATGGGTTGATATTTAAAGATAACCCTGCTGTCCGTCTCCCTCTGAGAGCTGAGCTCCAGAAGGTGGGGGTGTTTGTTGATTATGATGAGGGTCTGGTCTCCTTCTATGATGTGGAAGCCAGGGTTCATATCTACTCTGCTACTGGCTGCACCTTTACTGAGCCTCTCTATCCATTCCTCTGCCCAGCTTTTCATGATGCAGGTAAAAACTCTGCCCCCCTGATCATCTCACCTGTCAATCAAACAGACTAGGACCTTTTGTTTGATTATTAAAATAATCAAACGACCAAAACCACTAATGTTGTTTCCTGCATGGGAATCTCTACTATGTTGATCTGAGAGATCTATGTTAGATTACACTCTATTGTTCAAGTGTAATGCTATAAAATTGTAAACGGTTGCAGTTGTGTAGAACATGTTTGGATGATTAGTTTGTATAACATAATCTGTAGTTTTTTTAACATTACTTTATATTTCTTAATCATGAATGACAACATAATGAAATGTCTTTAAACTTTTCTGATTCCAACAATAAATGAAAAAAAATAGACTGGGTCATTCTCATTGGAATAAGTACATCATCAGTACAATATGTATTCAGTGGAATAGATACATTCTCAGTACAATATGTATTCAGTGGAATAGGTAAATGTTCTGTGGAATATGTACATTCTCAGTACAATTTGTATTAAGTAGATTAGGTACATTATCAGGGGGATAAGAAATGCACATTTGTTGCCTAAAAACTATATTTTACACATTATGGGATTCATGGAAGGATTAAAATCACTGATCGATTGCACACGTTTGTAGCTGATGAGCCAGTCAATGACTTCATGTCCACCATACAACAACCCAACATGTGTTACACCTTACACAAAGGTCACAGTGACTACATGTAAAGATTCACCCCATGTGTGTGAGTACTGTGACTTTGTCTTTTTAGCTCTCCTCTCTATCCTCTCCTCTTAGTTTCTCCTCTCTCCTTCCTCTCCCTTCTCTTCCTCCTCTCTGCTATCTATGCTCTCCTTTCTAGCTAATCTAGGATTATGTTCATTCTTATCATGCAGACGCATTGTGTACACATTACAACAGTAAGGATATTTTGATTTGTTTAGTAAAATATTGTACTAGTGTATAGTACTTTAACTTGAATTTAGGTATCCCATAATTAAAATAAATTGGCAAAGATTGGTCAATGACAGCTTATGAGTTTACAAGCAAATATCATGGATGTTAGAAATCAAACAATGATCCCACACACACACACACACACACACACACACACACACACACACACACACACACACAACACACACACACACACAGCAGCTCAAGAGTCAAAAGTAAAGTAAAAGAGAGATAAAGTGAGAAATACAAAATGAAAATATAAAATTAATTAAAGAATAAAATAAAGATAAAAACAATGTACACTGAATACTCCTTTCACAGGATACTTGCTCAGTATAAATATAAACCTAATTGCATATGATCATTTGTAAAACAACCCCAAAATCATTGTCAGTCAGTTCAATTACATTATTTCAACCCCACCCAAACATACAGTCAGTCATAAATGTCAACCCCACCTAAACATAGTCAGTCAGTTAGATTATATTATATCAACCCCACCCAAAGCTGAACTCCAACTTGATGCCGTTAAAATTCAAGACGCAGTGTAGTGACAACAAGTGTGTCTCCAATTCTCTGAGTCATTCAGTCACTGTGGTGAAAGGATGAACACGGTTTAATAAATCTACCTTGAATGAACCTTTCATTATGTCTTGTTGTGGTGTGTGTTTAAGCACCAAAGGCTCTTTAAACCATTCCAAACACCTACACCTCACACACACCTGTCTCCTTCACCCTATTCATGTTGGACAGAACGTCAACTGCAACGAGGTGGATTCACCGCCCCCTAGTGGCTCCACATGCAATAACAGAGTACTACAACATGGCTTTGATAAACGGCCTATTATCTTACTATTGAGTCATTTATCAGACGCGTTCATCCAAAGCTACTTACAGTGAATATAGATACACATAGGCGCAGGACGTATGGTGCTGAGGTGCTGCAGCACCCCCTGTTGGCTGAGAGGGAAATACTATTGGAAATAATAATGTTGTTTTTAAATAAGTTTTGATTGATATATTATAGAAAATACTTTTCTTAAGGCTGAGAAGCAGCTGGTCCTAATATTTATTTACTGAGTCGGTTGAGTGGTAGTAGGTCCTATAGACTCATCCTGCCAGTTTGAGTCAATTGTTATGCATTGCTAGGGTAACGTTGTCTTGATTTGGAGAACATGTTTTTTTTAAGGCTGATTGATGAATTGATGAATTTTGGGATGAATTATACAGGATAGCCATTTGTGTATTTTAAGGTTTTATGATGTACACTGTATATAGACTCATGTTTAAATGATTGAATTGGATGATATTTTGTACCATACATGTACTGTTTTCTGCTGTCCCATCCCGCACTTGCGTGCTCACACACACACACACACACACACACACACACACACACACACACACACACACACACACACCACACACACACACACACACACACACACACACAGTATTCTTTAATATATCTATTCATACACTCACAGACATGACATACACTTCCACCCAAAAGGACCACAATGGAAATAAGCTCTTGGGCTTTATTGTGTTTGATCCCTTTGACAGTTGTCAATAAAGAATTGACAAATCTCGGGGCGGTGCGCTGGCACTCCGGACACGCCTGACAGTGCTGAGTGACGTCCCTCTTAACCCCGGGCCAGTAAACCCGCTCTAGGATTGTGTCCCTAGTCTAGTCCATGCCTAGGTGAGCCCCTAGTACATGGGAATGGGCCATGTAAAGGACTTTGCTCATGTAGGGGTGGGGGCACCACCAACTGCTGGGTCACTGCTCCCCCCTCCCCCCCCCCCTCTACTACCCGATAAAGCAAGCCCGCCCTGGTGCTGGAATGGGGGTGGGGTAGGTTACTCACCGACTCCCGGGCCTGGCCGTCACGGGCGAGGACGTGGCTCCAGGCGTGCTTCAGGGCGTCGTGCTGAGGAGGAGGAGGGGGGGGGGGGGGTAGTACAGGCCCGGACGCCACTCGTCAGCGTAGCGTCACTGCCCCTCCGAGGGGTTGGTCCAGCTTCTCGTTCCGGGTAGCTGCGCTCCAACGTCCGTTCCCCAGGGCGGCTCCGGTTCTAGGGAAGAGGGAAACGGTCCTCTACCCGCGAGCATCCTCTCCCCCAGGCTGTTGGATGTTCGTGGCGTTAGGCTGCGTTCTCCGCTCTGCGACACACGACACACACACGCAGCCCGTTTACACGTTTGGCGGACAAACCTTAAAACAAGTCACCCCGAGTCCCGTGTCTGCTGGCGTTCCTCCTCCTCCTCCTCCTCCTCCGTCGCAGGTGTTTCCCACGGCGCTGAGCGGGGCCAGCGCTAATGCGCTCCCGGGGGCCAGCTGGGGGAGAGCGGCGGTCTGCTCCGTCTACCAGCGCTCCCCTGGGCCGTCTGGGCCGCTGCGCTGGAGCCGGGCTGACACAATGTCTTGAAACACATCTCTAGTGGGACTGCTGATGTCTTCTGTGTCTCTCTCCATTTCTGTCTGACCAAAGACATCCTGCAGAGAGAGAGAGAGAGAGAGAGAGAGAGAGAGAGAGAGAGAGAGAGAGAGAGAGAGAGAGAGAGGAGAGAGAGAGAGAGAGAGAGAGAGAGATTATTCAGTACAATACAGATTGAGAGAGAGAGAGATTATTCAGTGCAATACAGATTGAGAGAGAGAGTGTGATTATTTAATACAACACAGATTGAGACAGAGATTATTCAGTACAATACAGATTGAGAGAGAGATTATTTAATACAACACAGATTGAGAGAGAGATTATTCAGTACAATACAGATTGAGAGAGAGAGAGAGAGAGAGATTATTCAGTACAATACAGATTGAGAGAGAGAGATTATTCAGTAAAATACAGATTGAGAGAGAGAGAGAGAGAGATTATTCAGTACAATACAGATTGAGAGAGAGAGAGATTATTCAGTACAATACAGATTGAGAGAGAGAGAGAGATTATTCAGTACAATACAGATTGAGAATATAGCTATTCTACTGAATACATATTGTAGAGAATGGTCCTTTACCACTGAATATGTCCCATTGTACTTTTGTAAATTTGAATTGAAATCAAAAAGGTTTACAAACATTTTATTATGTTATCAAAACGAACACTTCACATTGTCAATATTTTCTACTTCCTGTAGTCGTTTGCAATTTGATATCATTAAACGTATAAAAAAACAGGAACAAGAGGAGAGGGGACAGAGAGATGGAGAGAGATATGAACTTTAACTGAACATTTAGATTGGATGATAGAGTGAGAGAGAGAAAGGGAAGGTGGGAGAGAGAGAGGGGGAGGGAGAGGGAGAGAGAGAATCACGAGAGTCAGGATTGCGGGAACGAAGATACTACCGGGTGGAGAGTAACAACGAACTGGCGCCGGCTGCTAGGAAGCGCGGTGGAGAAATAGGGAGCGTAGATTGGTGATTGCTGGCAGTGTGTGTAAACAGAAGCACGTGGAGAAGTGGCAGCCGGCGGCCGCTAGGTGGCGGCAGTGGACGGAGTGACACACAGGCCCAATGCTGTTGACACAGAGACATCGATGACAGTCAGCTTCACTGTAGGAGAGAGGGAGGGAGAGGGAGGGAGGGGGGAAGAGGGAAGGTGGGAGAGAGAGAGAGAGGGAAAGGGAGGGGAAAAGAGGTAAAGAGAGAGTAGAGACACTGAGAGGGAAGGAGAGAGAGGGAGGGAGTGAGAGGAGGGGAAGAGAATGAGGGAAGGAGGGGGAGAGAGCGAAGAATGTACCTATTCTATTGAATACATATTGTACTGAGAATGTACCTATTCTACTGAATACATATTGTAGAGAATGTACCCATTCTACTGAATACATATTGTACTGAGAATGTACCTATTCTACTGAATACATACTGTACTGAGAATGTACATATTCTACTGACATACATTATTGTACTGAGAATGTCTACTACTGAATACATCTTGTACTGAGAATGTACCTAGCTATTCTACTGAATACATATTGTACTGAGAATGTACCTATTCTACTGAATACATATTGCAGAGAATGTACCTATTCTACTGAGTAATTGTAGAGAATGTAAGTATTCCACAGAAAATTACCCCATTATACCTTTTGTACATTTTTATTGAAATAAAAAAGTGTACAAACATTTGATGTCATTCATATTTCAGGAGTATAAACTAATATACTGGTTTTGTTTAAGAAACTAGAGATTTTTAACATGCACCTGCAAATGTTTCTAAATTTCATATTGTTAAATGTATAAAAAACATTCAGCAGTAATCAGATATTGATCAATATAGTATACGTAATCGAATCATGTATCATGGGTTATATTTTACAATAGTCAGGGTTCTTATCCGAATGAATTCCTTCTTGTCAAATGAAAGCAGTACAACATTAATGCAGTTCTCTCAGATCTCACGTAGTAGATATTATAATTCATGAAACAACATTAGTGGTTTTGGTCGTTTGATTATTTTATTATCAAAGAAAAGGTCCTAGTCTGTTTGATTGACAGGTGAGATGATCAGGGGGGCAGAGTTTATACCTTTATCATTATAGAGACCTGGACTGAGGAATGGATAGAGAGGCTCAGTAAAGGTGCAGCCAGTAACAGAGCAGATATGAACCCCGGCTTCCACATCATAGAAGGAGACCAGACCCTCATCGTAATCAACAAACACCCCCGCCTTCTGGAGCTCAGCTCTCAGAGGGAGACGGACATCAGGGTTATCTTTAAAGATCAACCCATCCTTGTCTAAGTATAGAGTCAAGTAACCATTGTCAGGGGTCACTGTGATCCAACCTTTTCTGTTGATGGACTCTCTGGCCACTCCTAAACGCCATTGAGTCTTATCTTTAACCTGGACCTCAAAGTAAAATCTCCCTGAGGAGAAGCTCTGCCTCGTGACAACATATATACACTGTGTAAATCTCTTAGGGTTGTCTGGGAGTTTCTTCAACAAACCTCCATCATGTACTTGTTTCCCATCCTCAGACAGGATGAGACGGGGATGAGCTGTATCAGGATCCAGAGTCACATCTACTTCATACTGCTGGACCCTCTTCAGTTCAGCAGCAGAAATATTCTTCATCTCCATGTTCAGTGTCTCCTGCAGCTGATCCATTGATCTCCTCAAGGTCCCTACGTATGACGGAGGACGGACCTCCACCATTGTCCAGTCCCTGGTGGGTGGAGGACTCTTCAGGGATATGAAGGTCTGGAGGAAGAGGAGGTGGTCTTCAGTGTGTGAGAGCTGCTTCACCTCTGAGATTATATTGGTCAGATCTTCTATTTCCTGCTCCAGCTCTTTCATGAGGCCTTCAGCCTCTTTCTCTGTGGATTTCAGTTTCTCTTTAACCGTTTGGCTGAACTCATCCTGCCACTTTTCAATAGAGCGCATCAGAGCAGTGAAGACCTGCACACCATCAGCTATCTCTCTGTCTGCGTCTTTCTTGCTCAATTCTACTGTGTCTTTGATCTCATTCATCTTTAGTTTTCTCTCCTGGATCATCTGCTGAACATCAGTCTCTGTCTTCTCCAGCTGGGCCGTCTTCACTTCATATTCCTCCTATAGAGGTACAACAGTATCACATTTCAATGTTCTCAATAGTATAGAGTCTATAATAGTTCAAATATATATATTCAAAACCTGTGTACGGTGTTGCTGTTGAAGAAAGATGTCTTGTTCTTAACTTGTCTTCTTCTAAAAGAAGCGATAAGAGTAGCGTTAAAGTAGCGGCTTAATAAGCAGTATGGATCAGAGTAGTAGTGGCGTTAGAATCTTCCCTGTGTGTGAGTGCAGTTGGCTCCTTCATTCACGGTGGTAGCGGTGTGAGAGTCGATAGTGACCAGTGTGTTTATGTTCAGTGCTGTTGTACCGACCTGTTGGCTCAAGAGCTTTGCTTGAAATAACAACACATTCATGAATATTAACACATTATTACATGTATACAACATATAACGTATAGTTAAAATGGTAATTTAATTTTCATTATTGTTTTTTCTAGGAATGGCGTCCGACTCTTCCTGGTCTGAGGATATCTTTTCATGTCCCATCTGTCTGGATGTGCTCAACAGCCCAGTCACCACACCATGTGGACACAACTTCTGCAGAACCTGTATTACAACACACTGGGATGGCCAAGTCCAGTATAAATGTCCTGTTTGCAACAAGCTGTTCCAGACAAGACCTGATGTACAGGTCAATACCTTCATATCAGAGATGGTTGATCAGTTTAAAAGTTCTGTACGAGTCAAAGAGCAGCCTTGTGTTGAACCAGCAGAAGTTCCCTGTGACGTCTGTACTGGGACCCAGCTGAAGGCTGTGAAGTCCTGCCTAGTGTGTTTTACCTCTTACTGCCAAACCCACCTGGAGCCACATCAGAGAGTCGCAGTCCTGAAGAAACATCGGCTGGTCGAGCCTATGGACCGTCTGGAAGACAGGATGTGTAAGAAACATGACCGACTTCTGGAGCTCTTCTGCCAGACTGAACAGGTGTGTGTGTGTCAGTTCTGCACAGAGACAGACCACAAGTCCCATCCTGTTGTGTCTCTAAAGGAGGAATATGAAGTGAAGACGGCCCAGCTGGGGAAGATGGAGTCGGAAGTTCAGCAGATGATCCAAGAGAGAAAACTAAAGATTAAGGAGATCAAAGACACAGTAGAATTGAGCAACAAAGACGCAGACAGAGAGATAGCTGATGGTGTGCAGGTCTTCACTGCTCTGAAGCGCTCTATTGAAAAGTGGCAGGATGAGTTCAACCAAACGGTTAAAGAGAGACTGAAATCCACAGAGAAAGAAGCTGAAGACCTCATCAAAGAGCTGGAGCATGAAATAAAAGATCTGACCAATAGAAGCTCAGAGGTGAAGCAGCTCTCACACACTGAAGACCACCTCCACTTCCTCCAGACCTTCAGATCCCTGAAGGATCCTCCACCCACCAGGGACTGGACGATGGTGGAGGTCCGTCCTCCGTCATACTTAGGGACCTTGAGGAGATCCCTGGATCAGCTGGAGGAGACACTGAACATGGAGATGAAGAAGCTGTGTGATGCTTCTGAACTGAAGAGGGTCCAGCAGTATGAAGTAGATTTGACTCTGGATCCTGATACAGCTCATCCAAAGCTCATCCTGTCTGAGGATGGGAAACAAGTACATTATGGAAGAGTAGTGAAGAAACCCCCAGACAACCCTAAGAGATTTAATCCGAATCTATGTGTTCTCACTAGGCAGAGCTTCTCCTCAGGAAGATTTTACTTTGAGGTCCAGGTTAAAGACAAGATTCAATGGTGTTTAGGAGTGGCCAGAGAGTCTGTCAACAGAAAAGGTGTGATCATATTGACCCCTGAGAATGGCTCCTGGAGTATTTTATTCAACAAGGATGAGTTGATATTTAGTGATAACCCTGCTGTCCATCTCCCTCTGAGAGCTGAGCTCCAGAAGGTGGGGGTGTTTGTTGATTATGATGAGGGTCTGGTCTCCTTCTATGATGTGGAAGCCAGGGTTCATATCTACTCTGCTACTGGCTGCACCTTTACTGAGCCTCTCTATCCAATCCTCGATCCAGGAATCTATGTTTATAAAGGTATAAACTCTGCCCCCCTGATCATCTCACCTGTCAATCATACAGACTAGGACCTTTGTTTGATAGTAAAATAATCAAACGACCAAAACCACTAATGTTGTTTCCTGTATGGGAATCTACTATGTTGATCTGAGAGAACTGCATTAATGTTGTACTGCTTTCATTTGACTAGAAGGAATTCATTCGGAAAATAACCCTGACTATTGTAAAATATAACCCATGATACATGATTCGATTACATATACTATATTGATCAATATCTGATTACTGCTGAATGTTTTTTATACATTTAACAATATGAAATTGAGAAACATTTGCAGGTGCATGTTAAAAATCTCTAGTTTCTTAAGCAAAACTAGGATATTAGTTTATACTCCTGAAATATGAATGACATCAAATGTTTGTACACTTTTTTATTTCAATAAAAATGTACAAAAGGTAGAATGGGGTAATTTTCTGTGGAATAGGTACATTCTCTGCAATATGTATTTCGTAGAATAGGTACATTCTCAGTACAATATGTATTCAGTAGAATAGCTACATTCTCAGTACAATAATTAGTCAGTAGAATAGGTACATTCTCAGTACAATATGTATTCAGTCGAATAGGTAAATTCTCAGTACAATATGTATTCAGTCGAATAGGTACATTCTCAGTACAATATGTGTTCAGTAGAATAGGTACATTCTCTACAATATGTATTCAGTCGAATAGGTACATTCTCAGTACAATATGTATTCAGTAGAATAGCTACATTCTCAGTACAATAATTAGTCAGTAGAATAGGTACATTCTCAGTACAATATGTATTCAGTCGAATAGGTAAATTCTCAGTACAATATGTATTCAGTCGAATAGGTACATTCTCAGTACAATATGTGTTCAGTAGAATAGGTACATTCTCTACAATATGTATTCAGTCGAATAGGTACATTCTCAGTACAATATGTATTCAGTAGAATAGGTAAATTCTCTACAATATGTATTCAGTAGAATAGGTACATTCTCAGTACAACATGTATTCAGTAGAATAGGTACATTTTCCTTAGCTCTCTCCCCCTCCTTCCCTCATTCTCTTCCCCTCCTCTCTCTCCCTCCCTCCTTCTCTCCTTCCCTCTCAGTGTCTCTACTCTCTCTCTACCTCTTTTCCCCTCCCTTTCCCTCTCTCTCTCCCACCTTCCCTCTTCCCCTCTCCCTCCCTCTCCCTCCCTCTCTCCTACAGTGAAGCTGACTGTCATCGATGTCTCTCTGTCAACAGCATTGGGCCTGTGTGTCACTCCGTCCACTGCCGCCACCTAGCGGCCGCCGGCTGCCACTTCTCCACGTGCTTCTGTTTACACACACTGCCAGCAATCGCCAATCTACGCTCCCTATTTCTCCACCGCGCTTCCTAGCAGCCGGCGCCAGTTCGTTGTTCCCTCTCCCTCCCTCCCTCTCCCTCCCTCTCTCCTACAGTGAAGCTGACTGTCATCGATGTCTCTGTGTCAATAGCTTTATCTCTGTGTCTTCCAATCTAAATGTTCAGTTAAAGTTCATATCTCTCTCCATCTCTCTGTCCCCTCTCCTCTTGTTCCTGTTTTTTTATACGTTTAATGATATCAAATTGCAAACGACTACAGGAAGTAGAAAATATTGACAATGTGAAGTGTTCATTTTGATAACATAATAAAATGTTTCTAAACCTTTTTGATTTAAATTCAAATTTACAAAAGTAGAATGAGACATTCATTGGAAAAGGAGCATTCTCTACAATATGTATTCAGTAGAATAGCTATATTCTCAATCTGTATTATACTCAATAATCTCTCTCTCTCTCAATCTGTATTGTACTGAATAATCTCTCTCTCTCAATCTGTATTGTACTGAATAATCTCTCTCTCAATCTGTGTTGTATTAAATAATCTCTCTCCCTCTCTCTCAATCTGTATTGCACTGAATAATCTCTCTCTCTCAATCTGTATTGTACTGAATAATCTCTCTGTCTCTATCTCTGTCTCTCTCTCTCTCTCTCTCTCTCTCTCTCTCTCTCTCTCTCTCTCTCTCTCTCTCTCTCTCTCTGTCCTACATTGAAGCTGACTGTCATCGATGTCTCTGTGTCAACAGCATTAGGCCTGAGTCTTCCATCCAAACGATGAATTAAAGTTCATCTCTCTCTCTCTCTCTCTCTCTCTCTCTTTCTCTCTCTCTCTCTCTCTCTCTCTCTCTCTCTCTCTCTCTCTCTCTCTCTCTCTCTCTCTCTCTCTCTCTCTCTCTCTCTCTCTCTCTCTCTCTCTCTCTCTCTCTCTCTCTCTCTCTCTCTCTCAGCAGGATGTCTTTGGTCAGACAGAAATGGAGAGAGACACAGAAGACATCAGCAGTCCCACTAGAGATGTGTTTCAAGACATTGTGTCAGCCTAGGGGAGCGCTGGTAGACGGAGCAGACCGCCGCTCTCCCCCAGCTGGCCCCCGGGAGCGCATTAGCGCTGGCCCCACTCAGCGCCATGGCAAGTGTTCTCAAATGTTGAATATATAATGTACACCTGTAGACGTCAATGCACTTACTAATGTCGAGGTGTTCTCGTTCCAACAGGTCCTCGTTAGTAAAGTGGTCAGTATCCCCGCCTGTCACGCGGGAGACCCGGGTTCAATTCCCCGACGGGGAGTGTTAGACATTAACCCACAGTCACCAATACCATCAAAGTTGAGTTATTTTAGGAGCAGTCGGTGTCCGTGAGCAAGAAGTGACCTATGATTTCAATGACAAGTTTAACGAAATTTACACAACGATCCACAGTGGTACTTTTCCAGTCACGTGTCAGGATGGCCGAGCGGTCTAAGGCGCTGCGTTCAGGTCGCAGTCTCCTCTGGAGGCGTGGGTTCAAATCCCACTTCTGACAGAAGTTTTAAGGACGAGCGAAATAACTATCGAAATAACATTTTCATATCAAATTACTCTTTAAAGTTTAGTTCACCCTCATCAGCTAGATGTTAAGAAAGAGAAGACATCACACTCAATGTTTAAGTTGCCGTTCAGAACTGATCCAAAGTGTGCCTTGCATTGGCCGGGAATCGAACCCGGGCCTCCCGCGTGGCAGGCGAGAATTCTACCGCTGAACCACCAATGCTTGATTGGTGAAGCATTTTGGCTCACACAAATTGTACAACACACAGTAAAACCAAGTTGTCGGACAAAAATAAACACCTGTAGACGTCAATGCGCTTACTAATCTTGAGCTATGTGAACAAGTCCTCGTTAGTATAGTGGTCAGTATCCCCGCCGGTCACGCTGGAGACCGGGGTTCAATTCCCCGACGGGGAGTGTTTGACATTAACCCACAGTCACCAGTACAATCAAAGTAGTGTTATTTTAGGAGCAGTCGGTGTCTGTGAGCAAAAAGCGATCTTTGAATTTGAAATACATGACAAAAGTAACGAAATTCACGCAACGATCCACTCTTGGACAATTTATATTAAGTGTCAGGATGGCCGAGCTGTCTAAGGCGCTGCGTTCAGTTCGCAGTCTCCTCTGGAGGCGTGGGTTCAAATCCCACTTCTGACAGAAATTTTGTGGACGGCTAAGGACAAGTGAAATCACCATCATGATGTCCTTTTGGTATCAAAGGATAATCAAAGTTTAGTTCGCCCTCAGCAGCTAGATGTTCAGAAATAGGTGCCTCACACACAATGTTGAAGATGCATTTTACAACTGATCTGAAGTGTGCCTTGCATTGACCGGGAATCGAACCCGGGCCTCCCATGGGCAGGCGAGAATTCTACCACTGAACCACCAATGCTTGATTGTTGAAAAATAAAGACATGTGGACGTCAATGCGCTTTCTAATGTTGCGGGTGTTCTCATTCCATGGTAATCGTTAGTATAGTGGTCAGTATCCCCGCCTCAGCGTGGGAGACCGGGGTTTCAATTCCCTCGGGTGTGTTTGACATATAACCACAGTCACCAGGTCTTGTTCCTTTGGGAGTAGCAGTGTCTGTGAGCAAGAAGCAGTTCTTGGAATTTCTGGACTTGAAATATTAAAGGGAATTGTGTCCACTGTTGGGCGGGTAGACTTGGTAGTTAGGGTTATGGCCGTGTAGGCGGGGGGAGAAGGCGCTGCGTTAGGGAGTCGGAGACATCCCTGAGGGGGTGGTGTATCAATCGTCTGACTATTAAAACGTGAAATGTTATGATGGTAATTCTGCTACTAGAGGACGGCTAAGGACAAGCGATTTTTACATCATGATGTCCTTTCTTTTTGTATAAAAGATAATCAAAGTTTAGTTGCCCAGGGGAGTTTAGAAAAAATTCAATGTTATGTACATATTTAATAATATCAGTTCATAAGTTTAGTTTGGGGGTTAATTGGTTTCAGAAGGGGACCGCCACACACAGTGGTTTTCTAAGTTGCGGTTTAATGTTTTATGTGGTCTGTATCCCCTCGCGGGTGTGAGAACAGGGTTCAATTCCCGACGGGAGTGTTATTGTGTGTGACACCCAGTTACCTCTGTATGTTTGTGTTAGGTATGTGTGTCAGCTTGTGTCTCGGGCATGCACGGCTGCACGTAGGAAGTGAGTTGTGTCCCGTTTGCAACTTTGTGCTTTCCTCTCAGGGTGAGCAATGTATCCTTTGTGTGTGCAAATATGTTTTTGTATTTAATATTGTATAATAATATGAATGTTTTTTCAATGCTGCAGTAGTAGACTTTGTTTTTGAATTTTTACAATCAAAGTTGAGTTATTTTAGGAGCAGTCGGTGTCTGTGAGCAAGAAGCGATCTTTGAAATACATGACAAACGTAACAAAATTCACGCAACAATCCACTCTTGGACAATTTCTCTAGTGTGTCAGGATGGCCGAGTGGTCTGCGGCCATGCCACCCTGACCACGCCCATCCGGTTGATGCAGGAAGTGAGCGCGCACAGAGTTTCGTTGAGAAATAATCAAACAACCAAAACAACTAATGTTGTTTCATGATTGAAAATCTCTGCTATGTGAGATCTGAGAGAACTGCATTAATGTATATCATGTATAATCTGCTGTCTTTTAACAACGATCAATTCGTTAAGAAAATAACCCTTACTAACATAAAATGTAACCCATTAGAAATTCTTAAATTACACTCTATTGTTCAAGTGTAATGCTATAAAATTGTAAATGGTTGCAGTTGTGTAGAACATGTTTGGATGATTAGTTTGTATAACATAATCTGTCGTTTTTTAAACATTAGTTTATATTTCTGAATCATGAATGACAACATAATGAAATGTCTGTGAACTTTTCTGATTTAAATAATAAATTGCAAAAAATAGACTGGGTCATTCTCATTGGAATAAGTACATCATCAGTACAATATGTATTCAGTGGAATAGATACATTCTCAGTACAATATGTATTCAGTGGAATAGGTACATTCTCAGTACAATATGTGTTCAGTGGAATACATTCTCAGTGCAATAGGTACATTCTCAGTACAATTTGCAAACAACGATCCTGCACACACACACACACACACACACACACACACACACACACACACACACACACACACACACACACACACACACACACACACACACACACACACACACACACACCTCCTAACTATTCCAGCAGTACCAAAAAGAGAGGTTGGCGATCCCATGACAACTGAAAAAGAGTTAAATGAAACGTTACGAAACAAAACCTAAACTCTACGAGGTCTTTATATGATAAGGAGAACCGCTGTATTCTAACATCTGGCCCGATGTAGGACTAGTAGTTCACACACACACACACACACTGAATAATTCTGAATAATAGCTTACTCCCTCTCTCGCCCTCTGCCTCCTTCCCTCTCCTCTCTCTCCCTCTCTTTTTCTCTCTCTCCTCCCCTCTTTCTCTCCCACCTACTCTCTCTCCATCCCACTCTCTCGCTCTATCCTCCCCTCTCTCCCTCTCCCTCCCTCTCTCTCGCTCTATCCTCCCCCCTCTCTCCCTCTCCCTCCCTCTCCCTCCATCCTCCCCCTCGTTCCCTCTCGCTCTCCCTCCCTCTCTCCCTCTCTCCCTCTCTCCCTCCCTCTCTCCCTCCCTCTCTCCCTCCCTCTCTCCCTATCTTCCCCCTCTCTCCCTCTCTACCTGTCTCCCTCTCTCCCTCTCCCTCCCTCTCTATCTTCCCCTCTCCCTCCCTCTCTCTCGCTCTATCCCCCCCTCTCTCCCTCTCCCTCCCTCTCTCTCTCTCTCTCTATCCTCCCCTCTCTCTCCCTCTCCCTCCCTCTCTCGCTCTATCCTCCCCCCTCCCTCCCTCTCTCTTCCTCCCTCTCTCCTACAGTGAAGCTGACAGTCTTCGATGTGTGTCTCCATGTCAACCGCATTGGGCCTGTGTCTTCCATCCACACGGGAAATTAAAGTTCATATCTCTCTCGCTCTATCCTCCCCCCTCTCTCCCTCTCCCTCTCTCTCCCTCCCTCCCTCCTACAGTGAAGCTTACAGTCTTCGATGTGTGTCTCCATGTCAACCGCATTGGGCCTGTGTCTTCCATCCACACGGGAAATTAAAGTTCATATCTCTCTCGCTCTTTTCTACCGGTCCACCATATCACTTCTCTTTCACTCCCTCTCTTTCACTCTCTCTCATCTCCCTACTGCGCTCTTTTTTGCTGTATTTTTCTCTCTCTTTGTCACACTGTATACTGTGGGACATTGTTAAAGAATATAAAATAATATACTGCAGATCAACAGCCGAATAACTCAGTGGAAGATATGTGTTGGAGCCATAAAATATATATTGCTGTTTATACATTTTGTTGTAAAAAGCAAACAAGATTATTTGTTGTATTGTTTTTCTATTTTGTTTCTAAATTGTTGGATTTGGTTTATGTACTTCGTGTCTAGAGAAATGACTTTGATTGGTTGCTAGACTACGGCAATCTCCGCCTCCTCCTAGTTAGGTCACCTTCACAGGTGTAAGGATCAGCTGGATCATGGCTTGAAAAGTGCTTGTTTGTTTGAGTAAGAGAGGTGGACAGAGAGAAACAGTTTAGTGACCGTAGTTTACGTAGTTTATTTATAATCATTTATTTTAGTGAACGTTTAAGTGTTGGAGTAGAAAGTCAACCACGGAGAATTTATTTTGATCTAATAAATAAGGCATTTTTTGACTGAAACTGAAGGATCTCCGCGAGTGCTTATTTTCCCCCTACGAGTCACAAGCCATCTCAAAAAGGGCGACTAAGGAAATTAGACATGGAAGAAGTCGCCATAACAAGTCACTAAACTCTCTTAAAAGACTAAGAAGGAAAGGATCAATTCTGGGAATCCTGCCGATGATACGTCTACGGAGAAAACAGCCGGAGGGCCGTGAGTAAAATCAGCTGATCGTATCGAAATAAAGGAATGAAAGCGCCGCAGCCAGTGAGTGTGCTGGATTGACAAGCTGGACGAGATATGAACCGTGAATAAATGATTAAAACGTGATTGATCGGTAACAATGACGGAAATTCCAGAGACCGCAGCTGAGGCTGAGGAGTTGTTGAAATCCCGCATTGCAACACGGCGGGCCAGACTGGGAGTGTGTACACGACGGATAAATGAAATTAAAGATCTGATGGTGGATGATGGAAATATTGATGAACTTAATGACTGTTTTGAAACATTTAAAGGTGCTGTAGATGAATTAAAAAATGCCCATAAATCTGTGCAAAACCTCTTATCTAAGGAGGAAAAGGAAACAGATCATACTGACTGGTATGAACCCAGAATGACTAACATGAATTATTTTATGAAAGAGGTTGAGGCATGGAAAAGAGAACACATTGTACAATTACATGTTGGACCATTGGACAGTATTTCAAATGTGTCACACAAATCAAGGAAGTCAAGAGGCTCTGCCTCCTCCTCAGTATCCTCAGAGTTTAAGAAAGCCAAGGCGGAAAGGGCAGCTCTGCTGGCTCGCGCTGCGGCACTGAAAGACAAACAAGCACTACAACTGGAAGAAGTAAGGCTGAAAACTAAACTAGAGCAAATGGAGCTGGAAGCGGAAATAGCAGCATCAACCGCCAAAATAAATGTCCTTCAAAACGAAGAAGAGGATTTGGATGGCAAATCTCAAGAAGATGCTATGAATGAATATTATGATGATCATAAACAAGGCCTGGAAGCTACGGCTACTGAAGAGGAATTTATGCAACTGGGTGCTATACCAAAGACCCCACTTCAGAGAGCAGTTTTTAGCGACATTCAGCCCACAGGAAGCTCTGATAGGCATGCAGAGCTCAGAGTGCACAACCACAGTGAGCTGATCAATCAGGCAACAGATCACAGTGCTCATGAAAACATGAACATGGTTATTCAAAGGCAAAGTGACATTGCTGAACTTATTATTTCACAACAGAAACTGGCTCTACTACCTGCGAGGGAGATGGCAGTGTTTGATGGAAACCCGCTAACATATCAGTCTTTCATCCATGCATTTGAACACTTGATTGAAGAAAAAACAAAAAATAATCAGGATAGACTCTATTACCTTGAACAATTTACCGCTGGTCTGCCAAGAGATCTGGTTCGCAGCTGTTTACATATGGAAGCAAACAGAGGCTATGCTGAAGCTAAAAGGCTTTTAAAGGAACATTTTGGGAACGAAATGAAAATCTCTGGAGCTTACTTGGAAAAGGCCTTGAACTGGACAGCAATTAAAGCTGAGGATGGAAAAGCACTGCACACGTATGCAATGTATTTAAGAGGATGCTGTAATGTGATGCAGGATTTACAGTACATGGATGAACTTGGTATCCCATCAAACTTGAGGCAGATTGCATCTCAACTGCCGTACAAACTCAGGGAAAAATGGCGAACAATAGCCTATGAGACCCAACAGAAAACTGGAAGAAGACTTCAATTCCAACACCTAGTGGAATTTATTGAAAAACAAGCTAAAATGCTCTTGGACCCATTGTTTGGAGACATTCAAGACCAGATATCTGCTAAAAAGGTTTTCCCAAAGAGCAGAACTACTGAACTAAAGGGGTCAAAGGGCAGAGATAGCAGCTTTGTGACTTCAGTGGCAGTGAATACTGACAATAGAGATTGCACTGTTAAACAACCTTCAATGCAACAACAGCGTCACGCTTGGCCCAGTGTTACTGTCTTATGTGGATTCTGCCAAGGAAAACATGCCGTGACTGACTGGTCACAATTCAAAACCCAGCTACATGAAAAAAAGATTGATTTCTTGAGAAGTAATGGTTACTGCTTTGGTTGCTTAATGAAAGGACATTTAAGCAAAAATTGCAAAAGAAGAGAAACGTGTCAGGTTTGTCAAAAGAGACATCCAACTATGCTCCACATTCAAAGCACAAAGGCCCCAAATCAAGAAAATCAACTAAATGAGACAGGTGAAATGTCAATAAGTAGTGCTCTTGTTTCAGCGACTGATGCAACTGGGGCCGGGAAGGACTGTGCACTTTCTATAGTTCCAGTTCGAGTCAAGGTGGCGAAGGGGAGCAAGTTTATACTCACACATGCATTCCTTGATCCAGGCAGCACAGCAACCTTCTGTACAGAGAACCTTATGAACCAACTGAATGCTAATGGACGCAAAACAGAGATTCTTTTGCGAACAATGGGACAAGAAAACCCCACAAAAACCTACGAGGTCACAGGTCTGGAAGTTGGACATTTGGAGGGTGGCACATATTTGGACCTGCCAAAGGTTTACACCCAGAACAAGATACCTGTATCAAAAGAGAATATCGTAACCACTGCGGATCTGAAAAAATGGCCTCATCTCAGTAAGATCCATCTAAATGAAATTGATGCTGATATTGAACTTCTTATTGGAACTGATGTCCCGAGAGCAATGGAACCTTGGCGTGTTATCAACAGCCAAAACAATGGACCATATGCAGTCAAAACCTTATTAGGATGGGTGGTAAATGGACCACTTAAGACTGGTACCATTGCAGAACACTCTGGACCCATTGCAGTGTCAGCCAATCGGATCTCTGTTGTTGAGCTGAACGATCTTCTCATCAAACAATATAACCAGGATTTCTTAGAAAATAAGTATGATGAAAGAAAAGAGATGTCAATTGAGGACAAAAGGTTTATGGATATTGTGTCAAGTTCAATAACCCTGAAAGATGGTCACTATAATTTACCCTTACCTTTTCGGGACAAAGAAAAAGTTATGTCTGACAACTATGAAATGGCTGCACAGCGTACACTCAACTTGATGAAGAAATTCAAGAATGATTCTGCCTACGCTGCAGAATATAAAGACTTCATGAATGATGTACTGAAAAAAGGTTATGCAGAGAAAGTACCACGGGAGCAGCTTAACCAAGGTGATGGACGTGTTAGGTATATACCACATCATGGTGTTTACCACAAGCAAAAGCTCAAGCTTAGAGTGGTGTTTGACTGTACCTCCTTTTACCGAGGTACATCCTTGAACAAAGAGCTCCTCCAAGGTCCTGACTTAACGAACACCCTTATTGGAGTTTTACTAAGGTTTCGCCAGGAACAAATTGCGGTCATGGCAGACATCAAGGCAATGTTCTATCAAGTGCAGGTGGATGAAAATCACAGGGACTTCTTAAGATTTTTGTGGTGGCCTAATGGTGATATCAGCCAACCTTTTGAGGTCTACAGAATGAAAGTCCACCTTTTTGGTGCTGTGTCATCTCCGAGCATTGCTAACTTTGCCCTGCGCCAAACTGCTGAAGACAACCATGATAAATATGACAAGGAGGTCATTAACACAATTAAATCCAACTTTTATGTTGATGATTGCCTCAAGTCTGTGGCAACAGTGGACCAGGCCATTAAGCTCATAAAAGATCTTGGAGACGTCTGCAACCAGGGAGGTTTCACATTGACCAAGTGGATCAGTAATAATTGTGAAGTCATGGCAACTATTCCTGAGCATCACAAAGCCAAACAAGTAAAGGAACTGGATTTGGATAAAGAAAAGATGAAGGAAGAAACCCCAATTGAGAGGGCTCTTGGAATCCAATGGAACACTGACTGTGATACTTTTGCCTTTAAAGTGGCTGTAAAGAGTCGGCCTGCTACAAGAAGAGGTATTCTCTCCACAGTAAGCTCAATTTACGATCCATTGGGTTTCCTTTCCCCCTTTATCCTTAAGGCCAAACAAATCCTCCAGGAGCTGTGTAGGTCAAAATGTGGATGGGATCAAGTTATCTCAGAAGAACTTAAAAGGCCCTGGCAGAGATGGCTTGAAGAGGTGAATCAGCTGAGTGGATTTCAGGTGGAAAGGTGTATAAAACCTGAAAACTTTGGCCCTGTTAGGGCAGCTGAACTTCATCATTTTTGTGACGCAAGTGAGTCCGGCTATGGCACAGCAAGCTATGTTAGATTCACAAATTATCAGGACAACATCCATGTGGCCTTCGTATTCGGGAAATCCAGAGTAGCTCCCCTCAAGCAAATTACAATACCTAGACTTGAGCTTGCAGCGGCTACACTGGCTGTAAAAGTGGATCGGATGCTAAGAAAGGAACTGCACCTACCACTCCAGGACTCAACTTTCTGGACAGATAGCACATCTGTATTGAAATACATCCATAATCAAACCAAAAGATTTCATACATTTGTGGCGAACAGGATTGCAGTAATCCATGACCTCTCCCGCACAACCCAATGGAAACATGTGAATTCAAGAGACAATCCAGCTGATCATGCATCACGTGGTTTGCAGGTGGATTCCTTCTTAAGGTCAAGATGGCTAAAAGGTCCTGAATTCTTGGAAGAAACTAAGAGGGAGTGGCCAAACACTTCACAAAATCCAGGGGAAATCCCACCGGATGATCCTGAGGTAAAAAGGAGTATCCCAGTTAACAGTGTAAGTGTTGAGAACAAAGACCCAACTAGCTTATTTATTGAGAGCTATTCATCATGGAACAGCCTGAAGAGAGCTACAGCTTGGATATTGAAGATGAGAACACTACTTCGACTGCTAAGTCAAAGAAGGAAAACTTGCCTGAAGGATGGGTCTGAACAATATCAGACACCCAACACATCCCTAAAGGAAAGAATGAAACATGTTAAAGCCGATGGAAAGCGAGATTTATCTGTGGAAGACATGAAAGAAGCAGAAAAGTCTATCATTTGCTTTGAGCAAAGACGATACTTCAGTTCTGAACTCACTCAACTGAAGAAAGGAAAACCGCTCGGTTAAAAGGCCCCATCTACAAACTAGATCCATTCATTGATGAAGGCATTTTGAGAGTGGGAGGACGGATAAACAAGACAGCAATGCCAGTGGAACAAAAGAATCCGACCATCCTACCTAAAGGCTCTTATGCATCGTACTTGATTCTACGACATATCCATTTCCAAGTTGGACATTCTGGAAGAAGCCATATGTTATCCAGGTTGAGACAAAGATTTTGGCTTCCTCATGCAAACACTCTATGCAGACAAATCATCAGAGACTGCATTTTCTGTAGACGCATGCAGGCAAAATCTGGAGAACAGAAGATGGCAGATCTACCTGAAGATCGGGTGTATCCTGACCTTCCACCTTTTAGTCATGTAGGCATTGACTACTTCGGTCCCATAGAGGTGAAGAGGGGCCGGTCTCAAGTGAAACGGTGGGGAGTAATCTTTACTTGTCTTGTGAGTCGAGCTGTCCATTTGGAGATGGCAAACTTCCTAACCACAGATTCTTGCATCAATGCTATACGCAGATTTATATGCAGAAGAGGACCAATTATAAGTATCAGGACAGATAATGGAACTAACTTTATCGGTGCACAAAAGGAACTGAAGGAGGCTCTGAAGGAACTGAATCACCAGAGGATTCAGAAAGCACTACTTTCCGATGAGGTAAAATGGACATTTAACCCCCCTTTTGGAGCCCACCATGGAGGAGTGTGGGAAAGGCTGATCAGATTGGTCAAAAAGATCCTAACGTCAGTCTTAAAGCAACAAACACTTGATGATGAGATTCTGCAAACGGCACTCTGTGAAGTAGAAGCTATCCTCAACGACAGACCAATAACTACTCTTTCAAGTGATCCTAATGATTTGGAATCGCTCACCCCAAACCATCTACTTCAGCTAAAATCTAAAGCGATAATGCCACCAGGACTTTTTGAAAAGAGAGATCTTTACTCAAGGAGAAGATGGAGACAAGCGCAATATCTAGCAGATCTATTCTGGAAGCGATGGACAAGGGAGTATCTTCCAATCATGCAGCAAAGAAGCAAGTGGAACAGCACAAAGCGGAATCTTCGTCCTGAGGATCTTGTCGTCATCGTAGACAACACAGCACCAAGGAACTCATGGCTCATGGGCCGTGTTGTTAAGACTTTCCCAGACTCCAAAGGATTTGTTAGAAGTGTTCTAGTTAAAACTAAGACTAACATCCTTCAACGGCCTATCGATAGACTCTGTCTGCTCATGGAGGCAGTAGACTAAACTGATGAATTTGTAATTGTTTTTGCTAGAGCAGCAACAATTAGGGGCCGGAGTGTTGGAGCCATAAAATATATATTGCTGTTTATACATTTTGTTGTAAAAAGCAAACAAGATTATTTGTTGTATTGTTTTTCTATTTTGTTTCTAAATTGTTGGATTTGGTTTATGTACTTCGTGTCTAGAGAAATGACTTTGATTGGTTGCTAGACTACGGCAATCTCCGCCTCCTCCTAGTTAGGTCACCTTCACAGGTGTAAGGATCAGCTGGATCATGGCTTGAAAAGTGCTTGTTTGTTTGAGTAAGAGAGGTGGACAGAGAGAAACAGTTTAGTGACCGTAGTTTACGTAGTTTATTTATAATCATTTATTTTAGTAAACGTTTAAGTGTTGGAGTAGAAAGTCAACCACGGAGAATTTATTTTGATCTAATAAATGAGGCATTTTTTGACTGAAACTGAAGGATCTCCGCGAGTGCTTATTTTCCCCCTACGAGTCACAAGCCATCTCAAAAAGGGCGACTAAGGAAATTAGATAGGGAAGAAGTCGCCATAACAATATGCAACGCTATCTTGTTATGTCATAGAAGTCATTTCCACTGAAACACAACAATGATAGCATTATTTATAGGAAGTTATAACACATTGTGGGAGTGTGTGTGGATGGTGGCTGGTTTAAGCAGCCTCACCTGGCCCGAGTCAGACTGATTGGACTCTGGGGCTGGGTGGGGCTGCACACCTGTTGTGCATTGAGCAATCAGTGTGCACAGGTTAAGCCAGCCATCACCACACACACTCAGGAAGAGCTCTCCGGCATGGCAGCATGGAGCACCAGCTGCATGCCTCATTTACTGCAATTTTTACAATAAACTGGACTTTCAACATCACCACCCTGTGTCCATTGGTTTGGAGGAGCCCGAGGAAAGTCACCTAGGTGGAGTATGGGAGCCACCTAGGTGGCGTGTAGTAGTGGACATTGCTACACACCCCTACCACAACATCAACCCAAAACCCACCCCATCACCACCCTAACAGAAACAATCCCCCAACACCACCCCAACACCAACACCAACCCTACCCCAACACCACCCCAACACCACCCCAAAACCACGCCAACGACACACAACCCAACACCAACATCACCCCAACACCACCCAAACCCAACACCATCCCAAAACCAACACCCCCCGGACACCACCCCAACACCAACACCACCCAAACACCACCCCAACATCACCCAACACCACCTCAACTACACCCCAAGACCACCCCAACATCAACACCACCCCAACACCACCCCAACCCCAACATCAACCCAAAACCACCCCGACACCACCCTAACACCAACAATCCCCCAACACCACACCAACAACAACCCTACCCCAACACCACCCCAACACCACCCCAACACCACCCCAAAACCACGCCAACGACACACAACCTAACACCAACATAACCCCAACACCACCCAACCCCAACACCAACACCACAACAACACCATACCAAACCCAACACCACCCCAACACCAACACCACCCCAACACTAACTCCTCCCCAACACCACCCCAACACCACCCCAAAACCACGCCAACGACACACAACCTAACACCAACTCCTCCCCAACACCACCCCAACACCAACACCAACACCACCCCAACACTCTACCAACACCACCCAACACATACACTACCCCAACACCACCCCAACACAAACACTGTCACAAAACCAACACCACCCCGACACCACCCCAACATCAACACCACCCTAACACCACCCCAACACCACCGAACCACAAATACCAATCCAACACCAACACTACCCCAACACCACTCCAACACCACCCAACACTAACACCAGCCCAAAACCAACACCAACCGAACACCACCACAAAACCACAACACCCCAACACCAAAACCACCCCTACACCACCCTAACATCAACACTATCCCGACACCATCACCACCCCAACACCACCCAAACCCCATCACCATCCCAACATAAACACCACCCCAACACCACCCCAAAACAACCCCAACACCTCACCACCCCAACACTAACACCACCTCAACACCACCCAACACCACCCCAACACCAACACAACTTCAACACCACCCACACCCCAACACCACCCCAATACCACCCTAACTCCACCCCAACACCATCCCAACACCAACACCACTTCAACACCACCCTCACCCCAACACCAACACTACCCTAACACCACCCTAACACCAACACCACCCAACACAACCCCAAAACCACCCCAACCCCAACACCATTTCAAAACAACCCCAACACCAACACCACCCCAACACCACCCAAACACCAACACCACCCAAACACCACCCAACACCACCCAATACCACCTCAACTACACCCCAAGACCACCCAAACATCAACACCACCCCAACACCACCCCAACCCCAACATCAACCCAAAACCACCCCGACACCACCCTAACACCAACACCACCCCAACACCACCACAGCACCAACACCACCGCAACACCAACACCAACCCTACCCCAACACCACCCCAAAACCTTGCCAACGACACACAACCCAACACCAACATCACCTCAACACCACCCAACACCATACCAAAACCAACACCACCCGGACACCACTCCAACACCAAAACCACCCTAACAACACCCCAACACCACCCAACACCACCCCAACACCACCTCAACCCAACACCACACCGCCCCAACACCTACACAAACACCACCCCAATACCACCCAACACCAACACCACCCCAACACAACACCACCCCGACACCACCCCAACATCAACACCACCCTAACAACACCCCAACACCACCGAACCACAAACACCAATCCAACACCAACACTACCCCAACACCACTCCAACACCACCCAACACTAACACCAGCCCAAAACCAACACCAACCCAACACCACCACAAAACCACAACACCCCAACACCAAAACCACCCCTACACCACCCTAACATCAACACTATCCCGACAACATCACCACCCCAACACCACCCAAACCCCATCACCATCCCAACATAAACACCACCCCAACACTACCCCAAAACAACCCCAACACCTCACCACCCCAACACTAACACCACCTCAACACCACCCAACACCACCCCAACACCAACACAACTTCAACACCACCCACACCCCAACACCACCCCAACACCACCCTAACTCCACCCCAACACCATCCCAACACCAACACCACTTCAACACCACCCTCACCCCAACACCAACACTACCCTAACATCACCCTAACACCAACGCCACCCCAACACAACCCTAACACCACCCCAACCCCAACACCATTTCAAAACAACCCCAACACCAACACCACCCGAACACCAACACCACCCAAACACCACCCAACACCACCCAATACCACCTCAACTACACCCCAAGACCACCCAAACATCAACACCACCCCAACACCACCCCAACCCCAACATCAACCCAAAACCACCCCGACACCACCCTAACACCAACACCACCCCAACACCACCATAACACCAACACCACCACAACACCAACACCAACCCTACCCCAACACCACCCCAAAACCTTGCCAACGACACACAACCCAACACCAACATCACCTCAACACCACCCAACACCATACAAAAACCAACACCACCCGGACACCACTCCAACACCAAAACCACCCTAACAACACCCCAACACCACCCCAACACCACCCCAACACCACCCCAGCACCAACACCACCTCAACCCAACACCAAACCGCCCCAACACCTACACAAACACCACCCCAATACCACCCAACACCAACACCACCCCAACACAACACCACCCGAACACCAACACCACCCCAACACCACCTAACACCAACACCACCCCAACATCACCCCAACACACCACTACCCCAAGACAATCATCAGCCCAACACTAACACCACCCAACACCACCCCAACACCAACACCACCCCAACACACACACCACTTCAACACCACCACCCCCCCAACACCACACCACCCCAAAACCACCCCAACCCAACCCAAACCCCACCCCAAAACCACCCCAACACCACCCTAACACCACCCTTACACCACCCCAACACAAACAACACCCATGTACCACCCCAACACCACACCAACCCCACACCAACACCACCCCAACACCTCCCAAAACCAAAACCAACCCCACCACAACACCAACCCAACACCAACCACAACACCACCCTAACCTCACCACAACACCACACAACATCACCCCAACGCCAACACCACTTCAACACCACCCACACCCCACATCCCCAACACCAACACCACCCCAACACCACCCTATCTCCACCATAACACCAGCCCAACACCACCCCAAATCTTCCCCAACACCACCCCAACACCACCCCAACCCCAACACCACCCCAACACCTAAACAACTTCAACACCACCCTCACCCCAACACCAACATCACCCCAACCTCCACACCACCCCAACACCACCCCATCCCAAACACCACCCTAACACCACCCCAACACCAACGCCACCCCAAAATCAACACCACCTTAAAACCACCCCAAAACCACCCCAACACAAACACCACCCCAACACCACCCCAACACCACCCTAACACTAACACCACCCCAACACCACCCCAACACAACACCAACCAAACACAAACACCACCACAACACCAACACAACCCCATCACCATCCCAACATAAACACCACCCCAACGCCAACCCCAACATGACCCCAACAACACACCAAACCGCCCAAACACCAACACCATCACCACCCCAATATTATACTACCCCAACACCATCACCACCCTAACACTAACACCACCCCAACACCACCCAACACCACCCCAACACCACCCAACACCACCCCAACTTCAACACCACCACCACCCCAACACCAACACCACCCCAACACCAACACCCACCCAACACCACCCCAACACCTAATCCACCCCAAAACCACACCACCCCAAAACCACCCCAACCCAAACCCCACTCCAAAACCACCCCAACACCAACACCACCCTAACACCACCCCAACACCACACCAACCCAACACCAACGCCACCCCAACACCTCCCAAAACCAACACCACCCCAACACCACCCCAAAACCACCCCAAATCCAACACCATTTCAAAACAACCCCAACACCACCCCAACACCACCCCAACACCACCACAACACCACCCAACACCAACCCAACACTAACACCACCCTAACACAAACACCAACACCACCCAAACACCAACACCACCACAACACCACCCCAACACCAACCACAACACCACCCTAACACCACCCCAACACCACCCAACATCACCCCAACACCAACACCACTTCAACACCACCCACACCCCACACCCCAACACCAACACCACCCCAACACCACCCTTTATCCACCAAAACACCACCCCAACACCACCCCAACCCCAACCCCAACACCACCCCAACACCACCCCAAATCCACCCCAACACCACCCCAACACCACTCAAACACCATACAACCCCAACACCAAAACCACCCAATCTCCACCCAACACCAACACCACCCCAATACCACCCCAACAGCAACACTACCCCAACTCCACCCCAACACCACCCCACCACCACCACAACATTAACACCATCCCAACACCAACACCCCCCCAACACCACCCCAAATCCACACAACCCCTACATTAACACCATCCCAACACCAACACCACCCAAACACCACATACCACACCAACACTAACACCACCCCAACACTAACGTTTTTGGACCACGTCATGTGTAGTAATTTACTCGGCCACCGGTGTCAGTATTTCCCGAATGTACGAACGATCGTTGTAGAAACCTACACATGACTAAACAGTATATTTCAATAGCCAGAGTCATATAGAATCCCCCCCCCCCCCCCCACCCCCACCTTATTACAAAGTCATTGTGTCTATTAATTTATCTTCTGATGACCTCTGATGTACCAATTTGAATCACTTAGTGTTGGGCTAAAGCCACAAGATTGATAATATTACATGTGGTGGAGGCCTCCTCTTAATGTAAGCATCAGTTCACCAAACAGAAGCAGGGTTAGTGTGTTCAGGGTGATGAAGACATTACTTTTTAATCAATAAACCATTTGATGGAGACACACGTTGACACAAACAGTTGAATGGAGAGAGACGGAGAGAGAGTGTGCGTGTGCGTCCGACCCGGAGAACAGAAGGTCGCACCGACCCGGGATTCTAATCGCTTATCACGGGGCCCCGCCTATACATCCTCTCCGAATACCGGCCCTCTGCGACCTCGGGGGGGCCGCACCGCAGCCCTTTGTACCCCGACGCTGCAAAGGTCAAATGGAAGGGGGAGACATTAGGAGGCCCGGCCCCCATTAGGCCGAGACGCTTGTAATTTAGAGACAGTCATCCTTGCCCCCCCCCCCCCCCCCCAGGTCGACCAACCACAGGCCCGAGTTCCTATCTCTTTTTACTGAGCTGATTTGACCTTTGAGCAACTCTCCATTTCTCCTTGTCGTTTGAATGGGAGAGTTTGATGGTGTTCGTTAGGTCACTTCCCGGAGAAGGGGAAGGTCGCACCGAGCCGAGACTCGACACGCTCATATTAGGGCCCCTCCAGTATACTCTGTCCGAATCCCGGCCCACTGCGACCTTGAGGGGCCGCACCAGGGCCCTTTGACCCCCGGCGCCGCAAAGGTGAAATAACAGGGGGAGAGGTAACAGGCCCGGTGCGCGACCCCCTTGGGCCTAGGTGCTTGACATTTTCAGGCATTCAACCGCAACACCAACACCTCCCCAACACCACCATACCACCACCCCAACACCAACACCACCCCAACACCACCCTAACACCAACACCACCCCAACACTGCCCCAACGTAACACCACCCCAACACCAACACCACCCTAACACAAACACCACCTTAACACCAACACACCCCAAACCCCAACCAAACACAAACACCAACACCACCCCAACACCAACACCACCCCAACACAAACACCAACACCACCCCAACACCAACACCACCCCTACACCACACCACACAAACACATACATCACCCCAACACCACCCCAACCCCATCACCATCCCAACATAAACACCACCCCAAAACTACCCCAACACCTCACCACCCCAACACTAACACCACCCCAACACCACCCCAACATCAACACCACTTCAACACCACCCACACCCTAACACCAACACCACCCCAACAGCACCCTAACTCCACCAAAACACCACCCCAAACCAAAACCACTTCAACACCACGCTCACCCCAACACCAACACCACCCCCACACCACCCCACACCACCCCATCCCAAACAGCACCCTAACACCACCCCAACACCAACGCCACCCCAACACCAACACCACCTTAACCCCACCCCAAAACCATACCAACACCAAACCAGCACAGTGCACACACGAGCAGCAGAGCTATGAGAGCAGCAGACAGCGGATTCAGTCAGAGTAGGAAGTTTGGTGTGTGTGTGTGTGTGTGTGTGTGTGTGTGTGTGTGTGTGCTTGTGGGTGTGTGGGTGTGTTGCATCAATATAGACATGATTCTGTCCGTGTACATGAAGTAAAGCTTCCTTTTACACCCACCTCTCTGAGTCTGATGTCTGCATTTGGGTTCACCTCCCTGCACAAGCCGTGACACACTCAGTGTTTTAAGATGCCTCCACCAAATGCAAATATATGTCCATATATTAACCTCCCTCCCCTCTCGCTATCGCTCGCTTCGTCTCCATTCCTCCTCTATCAGAGTATTTTGTATGTGTATATTCCCCAACATGTTTGCCTACAGGGATTTACATAATCAGTATTGGTAATGAATAAAAAAACATTCTAACCATAAGAGTCTTGAGACTTGACTTGGACCTGTGCACAAACAGCAACCTTTCATTCAGAACGAGGACAAACCATTGTAATATTAATTTCAATACACCCTCGTCATATCATAAATATTTGTTTGTTCAAATGGATGCAGTGTGTTTGTTTTGTTATCAGTAGCCTACATGTATTGTCTCAAAATCATCATATGCACTAATTTTTACCATATTCACATTAAATGCATTTTTACTGACTGTCTTTTACTGATTTTATCCAATGATTATTGTCAGTGATCTTCAAATCATCACACACACATCACTGGACACACATACACCCGCACAGACACACATCAACACCAAGAAACCATACAAAAATATAATGCTGTCATTAATCAAATGTCTGGGCTGTAATTTACCCACGTAAAACACACACACACACACACACATACACACACACACACACACACACACACACACACACACACACACACACACACACACACACACACACACACACACACACACACACACATGTATTTAAATTCCCTAGTTTCTGCCCCAGTCTGCCTGGGGGGGTTCTGCATGTCTGCACCTGGGTTCACCTCCCTGCACAAGCCATGACACACTCAGTGTTTTAAGATGCATCGACCACATGCAAATATACACCTCTCTCTCTCTCTCTCTCTCTCTCTCTCTCTCTCTCTCTCTCTCTCTCTCTCTCTCTCTCTCTCTCTCTCTCTCTCTCTCTCTCTCTCTCTCTCTCTCTCTCTCTCTCTCTCTCTCTCTCCCTCTCTCTCTCTCCCTCCCTCCTTCGTATTTGTAAATCAAAATTGATCAAATTGATAATCTCACATGTGGTGGAGGTCCCCTTAACTATGGAAAAGACCACAGGGCTCTAGCTTTATGCAAAGTCATTCTAGGGCCTTCCATAGGAGCGTATTGTGCAGGCCTCTGACGCGGCCGTTTAAATACCTTCCGGTTGGGCTAGAAGCACAAAATGAATAATCTTCCATGTAGTCGAGGTCCTCTTTCATATACAAAAGACCCCGGGGCCCTAGCTTACTGCCAAGTGTCGGTGACCTATAGCTCACCCACAATTTTCAACACAAATAGTACATATCCAACTACTATCCGTACTACTATCCGTACTAACCCTAACCCTAACCCCAATACAACACAACACCAACAACACCATCCCTAAACAAGCACCACCCGGACACAACTCTAACACCAACACCACCCTAACACCACCCCAACACCACCCCAATTCCACCCAACACCAACGCCACCCCAACACCAACACCACCGCAACACAACACCACTTCAACACCACCCCCACCCCAACACCAACACCACCCCAAAACCAACACCACCCCAACCCCAACCCCACCCCACCCCAACACCACCCCAACCCCAACACCAACCCAACTCCACCCCAACTCCACCCCAACCCCAACACCATACCAACACCAAACCAGCACAGTGCACACACGAGCAGCAGAGCTATGAGAGCAGCAGACAGCGGATTCAGTCAGTAACCTCACTATATGTTTTTCCTGTGTCTTTAGTGTAATGTCTGTGTTAATTAGTAATTCTGGTCACCTGTGTTCCATGTATTGGAAGTTCTCTAGCTGCTGGCCCAGTTTGTCGGTTCCTTGTTTGTTGTAGGTTTGTTTCTGTCTGCCTGTTGACATGAAGTAAAGCTTCCATTTGCACCTAACCCTCTGAGTCTGATGTCTGCATTTGGGTTCACCTCCCTGCACAAGCTGTGACACACTCAGTGTTTTAAGATGCCTCGACCAAATGCAAATATATATCCATATATTAACCTCCCTCCCCTCTCGCTATCGCTCGCTTCGTCTCCCTTCCTCCTCTATCAGAGTCCTTTGTGTTTGTGTATTCCCAACATGTTTGCCTACAGTGATTTTCATAATCAGTATTGGTAATGAATAAAAAAACATTCTAACCATAAGAGTCTTGCGACTTGACTTGGACTTGCAAACAGCAACCTTTCATTCAGAAGGAGGACAAATCATTGTAATATTAACTTCATTACGCCCACATCATATCATAAATATTTGTTGTTTGTTCAAATGGATGCAGTG
Organism: Lota lota; assembly: GCA_026745465.1. Classification (NCBI taxonomy): domain Eukaryota; kingdom Metazoa; phylum Chordata; class Actinopteri; order Gadiformes; family Lotidae; genus Lota; species Lota lota. The sequence goes on from JACYXH010000607.1 coordinate 162,415, forward strand.
TGTTTGTTTTGTTATCAGTAGCCTACATTTATTGTACCAAAATCATCATATGCACTAACTTTTACCATATTCACATTAAATGCATTTTTAATTGACATTCTTTTACTGATTTTATCCAATGAAGATTGTCAGTGATCTTCAAATCATCACACACACACGTCACTGGACACACATACACCCACACATACACACATCAACACCATGAAACCATGCAACAATGTAATGCTGTCAATATTCAAATGTCTGAGCTGTAATTTACCCACGTTAAACACACACACACACACACACACACACACACACACACACACACACACACACACACACACACACACACACACACATGTATTTAAATTCCCTAGTTTCTGCCCCAGTCTGCCTGGGGGGGTTCTGCATGTCTGCACCTGGGTTCACCTCCCTGCACAAGCCATGACACACTCAGTGTTTTAAGATGCATCGACCAAATGCAAATATACACCTCTCTCTCTCTCTCTCTCTCTCTCTCTCTCTCTCTCTCTCTCTCTCTCTCTCTCTCTCTCTCTCTCTCTCTCTCTCTCTCTCTCTCTCTCTCTCTCTCTCTCTCTCTCTCTCTCTCTCTCTCTCTCTCCCTCCCTCCTTCGTATTTGTAAATCAAAATTGATCAAATTGATAATCTCACATGTGGTGGAGGTCCCCTTAACTATGGAAAAGACCACAGGGCTCTAGCTTTATGCAAAGTCATTCTAGGGCCTTCCATAGGAGCCTGTTGTGTAGGCCTCTGACGCGGCCGTTTAAATACCTTCCGGTTGGGCTAGAAGCACAACATTAATAACCTTACATGTAGTCGAGGTCCTCTTTCATATACAAAAGACCCCAGGGCCCTAGCTTACTGCCAAGTGTCGCTGACCTATAGGTCACCCACAATTTTCAACACAAATAGTACATATCCAACTACTATCCGTACTACTATCCGTACTAACCCTAACCCTAACCCCAATACCACCCAACACCACCAACACCACCCCTAAACAAACACCACCCGGACACCACTCTAACACCAACACCACCCTAACACCACCCCAACACCACCCCAATTCCACCCAACACCAACGCCACCCCAACACAACACCACCCCAACACAACACCACTTCAATACCACCCCCACCCCAACACCAACACCACCCCAAAACCAACACCACCCCAACACCACCCCAACCCCAACACCACCCCAACCCCAATTCCACCCAACACCAACGCCACCCCAACACAACACCACCCCAACACAACACCACTTCAACACCACCCCCACCCCAACCCCAACACCAACACCACCCCAAAACCAACATTGACCCCAAAACCAACACCACCCCAAAACCACACCCCAACCCACCCAACGCCACCCAACACAACACCACCCCAACCACAACACCAACCCAACACCCCCCCCAACACCACCCCAACACAACACCACCCCAACACAACACCACTTCAACACCACCCCCACCCCAACACCAACACCACCCCAAAACCAACACCACCCCACCAACACCACCCCAACCCCAACCCCACCCCAACACCAGCCCCAACCCCAACACCACCCCAACACCACACCACCACAACACCAACCCAACACCACCCCAACACTACCCCAACGTAACACCACCCCAACACCAACACCACTCCAACACCACCCCAAGTCCACCCTAACACCAACACCAACACCACCCCAAAACCAACACCACCCCAAAACCACCCCAACCCCACCCAAATACCACCCCAACCACAACACCAACCAAACTCCACCCCAACACCACCCCAACCCCAACACCACCACCCCAACACCACCCCAACACCAACAACCCCAACACCGACACCACCCTAAAACCAACACCACCTCAACTCCACCCCAACACCACCCTAACACCAACAGACCCCAAACCCCAACACCACCCCAACACCGCCCCAACAAATACACCACCCCAACACCAACACCACCCCAACACCACCCTAACACCAACACCACCCCAACACTACCCCAACGTAACACCACCCTACTCCACCCCAACACCAACCCAACACCAACACCAACACCACCTTAACACCAACACACCACAAACCCCAACCAAACACAAACACCAACACCAACCCAACACCAACACCACCCCAACACAAACACCAACACCACCCCAACACCAACACCACCCCAACACCAACACCACCCCAACACCACACACCCCAACAACGACACCACCTTAACACCAACACCACCTCACCTCCACCCCAACACCACCCTAACACCAACACCACACCTCAACACCAACACCTCCCCAACACCACCATACACCACCCCAACACCAACATCACCCCAACACCACCCTAACACCAACACCACCCCAACACTGCCCCAACGTAACACCACCCCAACACCAACACCACCCCAACACCATCTTAACACCAACACACCCCAAACCCCAACCAAACACAACACCAACCCCAACACCAACCCAACACCAACACCACCCCAACACAAACACCAACACCACCCCAACACCAACACCACCCCTACACCACACCACACAAACACATACATCACCCCAACACCACCCCAACCCCATCACCATCCCAACATAAACACCACCCCAACACCACCCCAAAACTACCCCAACACCTCACCACCCCAACACTAACACCACCCCAACGCCACCCAACACCACCCCAACATCAACACCACTTCAACACCACCCACACCCTAACACCAACATCACCCCAACAACACCCTAACTCCACCAAAACACCACCCCAACACCAAAACCACTTCAACACCCCTCACCCCAACACCAACAACACCCCCACACCACCCCAACACCACCCCATCCCAAACAGCACCCTAACACCACCACAACACCAACACCACCCCAACACCAACACCACCTTAACCCCACCCCAAAACCATACCAACACCAAACCAGCACAGTGCACACACGAGCAGCAGAGCTATGAGAGCAGCAGACAGCGGATTCAGTCAGAGTAGGAAGTTTGGTGTGTGTGTGTGTGTGTGTGTATGTGTGTGTGCTTGTGGGTGTGTGTGTGTGTAGCATCAATATAGACATGATTATTAAGCTGCATTTGTGACCCACATAAACATAATATTATGAAACGCAAAAATGTGAATTTATTTTCAAACGTAGGTTAACCCACCCCTAGGTATTTTATTTAGTAACAAATCCAAATAGATTTTAAGATGTGTGTGTGTGTGTGTGTGTGTGTGTGTGTGTGTGTGTGTGTGTGTGTACTACGTGGTAGGGGCAAGGAGTGAACTGGGATTGGGCCTAAGTCTCTTGACCTCAGGGTTCAGAGGATAGCCTAGCATCATAAAGCCAGAGTCTAGGGTCATGGGGTCAAGGTCCCTCTGTCATGGGGGAGGTTGTTAGAGTCATCCAACATTAGCTCACATCCAACAGTTCACCTCCCTGCTCAAGCTTTGACACACTCTGTGTTTTAAGATGCCTCGACCAATGCAAATATATAAATATATTGACACACACACATACACACACACACACACACACACACACACACACACACACACGCACACACACACGCAAACACACACACGTTCCCTAGTTTCTGCCCCAGTTTGTCGGTTCCTTGTTTGTTGTAGGTTTGTTTATGTCTGCCTGGGTGCTGTAACCTCACTACATGTGTTTCCTGTGTCGTTAGTGTAATGTCTGTGTTAATTAGTAATTCTGGTCACCTGTGTTCCATGTATTGGAAGTTCTCTAGCTGCTGGCCCAGTTTGTCGGTTCCTTGTTTGTTGTAGGTTTGTTTCTGTCTGTGTACATGAAGTAAAGCTTCCTTTTGCACCCACCCCTCTGAGTCTGATGTCTGCATTTGGGTTCACCTCCCTGCACAAGCCGTGACACACTCAGTGTTTTAAGATGCCTCCACCAAATGCAAATATATATCCATATATTAACCTCCCTCCCCTCTCGCTATCACTCGCTTCGTCTCCCTTCCTCCTCTATCAGAGTCCTTTGTGTTTGTGTATTCCCAACATGTTTGCCTACAGGGATTTACATAATCAGTATTGGTCATGAATTAAAAAACATTCTAACCATAAGAGTCTTGAGACTTGACTTGGACTTGCACAAACAGCAACCTTTCATTCAGAACGAGGACAAACCATTGTAATATTAATTCATTACACCCACATCATATCATAAATATTTGTTTGTTCAAATGGATGCAGTATGTTTGTTTTGTTATCAGTAGCCTACATTTATTGTACCAAAATCATCATATGCACTAACTTTTACCATATTCACATTAAATGCATTTTTAATTGACATTCTTTTACTGATTTTATCCAATGAAGATTGTCAGTGATCTTCAAATCATCACACACACATCACTGGACACACATACACCCGCACAGACACACATCAACACCAAGAAACCATGCAAAATGTAATGCTGTCATTATTCAAATGTCTGAGCTGTAATTTACCCACGTAAAAACACACACACACACACACACACACACACACACACACACACACACACACACACACACACACACACACACACACACACACACACACACACACACACACACACACACATGTATTTAAATTCCCTAGTTTCTGCCCAGTCTGCCTGGGGGGGTTCTGCATGTCTGCACCTGGGTTCACCTCCCTGCACAAGCCATGACACACTCAGTG
>JACYXH010000608.1:0-252500 GCA_026745465.1 Lota lota
TATGTTGGCAATCGACAGCAGCAGATCCTTAATGACAAAACAACAGGAGGCATCAGTTAGTGGATGGTGACATCAGTGGAAACATGTCAATATAAAAGTTGAATGATCAACGTCATGATATTTAGTGCCTTCATTGCGTGTGGTCGGAGAAGCTGGTCGTGGCTAAGTCTGCATGTTACAGAATCCAACAGGTTTCAACAGCAATATGATTGGTCTAATGATAGTATTAATGTTAGTGAATCAGTGTAACGTGACTTGCTATGCTGATATAACAAGATAGTGTTGCATCTCTTCCACTGAGTTATTCTGCTGTTGATCTGCAGTGTAATGTTTAACATTCTTTAACCTGATACCCCACAGTAACCATACATATCTGGAGCAAACCATTTAACCTGATAGACTCACAATAACCCTACATATCAGGATCAAACCATTTAACCTGATACCCCCACAATAACCCTACATATCTGGATCAAACCATTTAACCTGATACCTCACAATAACCCTACATATCTGGATAAAAAGACCCACAATACCCTACACATCTGGATCAAACCATTTAACCTGACGGACCCAAAATAACCCAGTATATCTGGATCAAACCATTTTATCTGATACCCCCACAATAACCCTACATATCGGAATGAAACCATTTACCCAGATACACCCGCAATAACCCTACATATCTGGAACAAACCATTTAACCTGAGAGTCTATTTCTACCTTTTCAAAATAACAGTATATTCCGTTTTCAAAGCAAAAGTTTCTTACTACTCTGTTTTCAAAATAAGAGTATCTTACCACCACACAGTGTGTCGGCCAGTTCCTCCAAGTTCATCTCCATCAGGCAGAGCTTTGTGATGTCTACCACTCCCTCTATGGCGTGCCTCCTCTGCTCTACTTTCTTACCATCCACCTCATCCTCCTCCTCCCTCTGACTCTCTGAGCATTGTGGGTAATCTGGGAAGAGAACCCTCCAGATCTTCTTCAGCTCATTGTCTAGAAAAGCGTGTACGTTCTCCTCAGCCCTCTGCAACAGAACAAACATCAAGGGGTACTTTACTCTGAACTAACTGAGGACATCAGAAGCATCTGTCCTAGATCTACGTTCCGCTGGTCTAAAGAGGGAAGCCTGGAGACTATTAGCACCATAAGAGATGCTTTTTAATGTTCATGTAGAGCTAAAGTCAAATGTCTTGGTGATTTACACACCTTTATCAGCTCTGTTTGATGCTGCTGTGCGGACTGAGCACTGGTAACCTTTGACCTCTCCTGATGTTGTCTGTGGAGAACACACACACACACTATTGTAATTATAGTCTACACATCAGTACCAGTAGAGTCTGATATCAACCAAGTGGTCTATGTCCATCATCTGTGTAGGAGCCAGATACATTTTGTACTCATTTCATTTTACTGCGTTCAGTTGACTGTGTGATTCCTTGTTTCAGGGGTGTAGAGGTGTAGAAGGAGATTACAGTGTGTGCTACCTGAGACCACTGGTGGAACAGTGTAAGTCTGGCAGTCATTGAGCGCAAGTGTGAATACATATGAACACAATTTAATCAACTGAATCTACATATGGACCTTGCTTATTTTCTCACACACACACACACACACACACACACACACACACACACACACACACCAGATCTATTGTATTTTTTCTGACTTGTAAACAGTACCAGTAGAATCTGATTACAAGGGTCTGCTCTCTCCTGCTGGACTCTTCTAGAAAAACTATAAACAGGAATATATATATATATATATATATATATATATATATATATATATATGGACATTTGATAGATGCAGTATCTTTATCATCTCTGATAAATCCTCACCTCTTCTCAATAGACTGATTTCCATCTTTAAACTGGGCAGGATGATTCATAGACCGGTCACTCTTCATGGAGACACAGCTGGGTCCAGGGAGTCTGCTCTCTCCTGCCTCCTTTGAGAAAAGCAATCACCATCTTGAAGTTAGGATTTGTGGATGTCGTTTCATTTGATCATTTATTGCAGGGCTACTCAACTACTTTCTCATGAGGGTCCGATTATTTAAATGGAAATTTAATTATTATTGCATTCAAGCATTTACATGTTGACATAACAAAAAAACAAAATACACTTCATAATGTGCATTGAGTGTTTATTCACCATGTGTTTAGCTAACATAGAAAATAGTCTGTTTATACATTTCTACACAGACCTATGTTATTCTTCATGTATTATTTGTTTCAATAAATCACTTCACCTCAAAAGATAAATTAAAAACTGAATAAATAAATGGGGCAGATTGAAAGACATTGAACCTTTTAACATTAAACCTGTAAAATATGCTACAAGTCGTCTTATTATTAATTTCATTCATACTATTCAAATCAACAGTCTAAATAAACGGCCTCAGCCATAAATCAATCTAGCACCAAGTGCTCATGTGATCAGACATTGGTTCTGTTCGGATGGACTAAATGTACTTCTTCACCTCAAAATCGGTCTCTACAGCATGCGGTCCTGTGAAGGGTTTCTTATTAGGACCAAGAAGCGACACGGAGGGAGGCTATGGTACTGCTCTCTGGTTCCCAACAGGACCAGGCCGTTATAGCACCCTCTGGTGGTCGTTCAGAGAGGTTCTGCACTTTGATTCAACCAGCATCAGAACCATCGGGTGTGTTCCATTGAAGCTGGACTGATGCGTGATGAGGTGCCGTCTCACATTGTGTTCTTCTGTTACTGTGATAGCCGTGTTGCAGATCAACAAATGGGCTTTGGTCCCTCATTACTAAACTGATATTTCACAGTCCACTCCTCCTTTAAATGTTCATTGTCTACATTTCACCTTTCTAATATGGACAACAACTTTTTAGCTCTGGAAACGCTTTGCCCCAGCAGAGACAGACGTTGGCCCACGCACAGAGAGGGCGGGTCGTAGGGGCGGGACAAAGTGGATAAAACGGTTTCTTATTGGAGGAAACTGAACTGGCTCTAATTCTTGCACAGAAACAGCTTTCTCCTGGGGGTGATTTATTCTGATAGTTTATGTTCTGATAAATTATAGGTGGTCCGAATCAAAATGATCCACGGGACTCCAGTTGAATAGCCCTGATTTATTGGCTGAATCCTCACCTTTGCTTGGAAGGTTGCTGATGTCCATCTTTAAGGTCAGGAGGTAGACCCATAGAGCGGTTTTGATAGAAGCTGTATTTTAATTATCTCTGAAAAATCCTTACCTTTTCTCAATAGACTGATTTCCATCTTTAAAGTTAAAAGGTTTTCTCATAGAGCGGTCACTCTTCATGGAGACACAGCTGGGTCCAGGTAAGTCTGCTCTCTCCTGCTGCTCTGGGCTTCAACACAACACACACACAGCTTTTAATCAGACTAATGATGGAGTCATGATATATCACTGCTGAGCTGAGATGGACAACAGTCACATACAGTGAGAGATCCTCTTCTTACCTCTTAGCTTTGCTCTGGCGGCCATGTTCCCCAGACAGAGTGGTTTTAGAGGTAGGACCCCCCTCCTCTCTCTCCTCATTCATAGTAGACTGGAGACCTGGACACAAACACAACTACATTTTTTTTCTAGCGTTTGTTTATTCTCTGCTTTTATATGAGCTGCTTATTGCCGGTCACAGGGGGCTATTGTCTCTGTTTACTTTGGACGAGAGGCAGGCTGGTCTTTCCTAGACGCAGATTCACAGACCCTCTCATTCTCAATGAGAGGGAAGATGTGGAGATGCTGCCCAGACATTTCTAGTAACCAATTAATAACTATTTATCATTCATCACAGAATGTCTCTTAAGGGCTTCACATGTGTCTGATCAAGATCAAGTTCACCATGCAGATATCATACCTACTGTTCCCTGTGCTGGTTAAACCACATTTTAATCCCTTGTCCCGCGTCCAACATATTGAGAGGATGTCCCACATTTTGATTGGCTCTAGTTTTAAAAAGTCAAACCACTACAGCACAGACACTTTTCTAAAATCTGGATTTTAGCCAATGGCTGTGAAGAAGGCAGGGAAGGCTGTCATCACGGGGGGGGGTGTTTGATGTCGATCAAACTGAGCACACATGTGTGTCGAGTGCAGGTGAACCTGTCACCGTCTTTGCTTCCTGCTCTGCTCCCCAACGCGGAACATGGAGTCACCTCAAAGTCACAAGCTGTGCAGATTTAGGCCGAATATGTTGGAAACTACCACAAAGAAAATAAAATGCACCCACAACAAAGACCGTGAAACTCCTTAGAACTGGGTAAAGCCGGTGCAAGGTGATTCTCAGAGTTAGTCTTTTTCAACGTCCCACGGGGGAATATGATGTGAAGCGACATGTGAGAATGTTTATTTCTTAAGGTAGAAAGACCCATTTGTAGACTACTCTCCACATTGGTAACGTGACCCACATTGTCCCACACAAACATACTCTTTGTCCCACATGTGGTTTGTTGGGATCTACTCAGTGATGAAGACTTTGTTCAAATATGAATGATAGACAGAGAGCTCTGATGTCTAGAAACTCAGACATAGACAGACAAAGAGACACAGTGAGGGGTCTCAAGTATGCTACAGTTCAAACATGTACATAACATTTAAAAACTTTTTTAACCGTACATGTTTACAGAAAAATAGCACTCGTCCTATTGATATGATATAGAAGTTATACATATTTATGATATATCACGGATAAGAGTTGAGTACAGTACCTTAGTCTTCTTCCTGCTGTAATGAAGTGAACAACAACCAACCGTCTGACTTATAACAAGGAAATTATGTTGTGAACCAACCAGTTGGTCCAATTCCCCTGCCAGTTTATACTCCTCCCAGACTAACCTCTTATAGGCTGCTGATCCATGACTAAAAGAAAAACAAAGAGACACTTGATAGTTCAAACAGCATGTAGAGACATGTCACTGATGCAGCTCCTTCTTTACAGTAGAACCAACAGGAACATTTATACCATGTTATCAATAAAGAGACAAATAAACATAATTAATAGACACACATGACGTAGAAAATGCCTCCTCTCCTCTGTTTCTAGTGGATCAGTAAGACTTTCTGTAGAATCGATACAATGGATGATTTCTCTTCCCAGAAGAGCAGAGTAAAGAGTACTCAGAGAAAGGGTAAGCATGTTTGTACTGGCGTGTGATTCTATAATAGATAGGGTTATTTTCTTCATTCAATTATCTACAATGAGTCATCTTGTTGGAGTGGGATCTTTTTGTGTTTTTTTTCCTTCACCTTAACAGGCAGGTAGTCAGAAAAGGCCCAAGGCAAAGTACACACACACACACACACACACACACACACACACACACAAACACACAATATCAGCAACATAAATTAATGTTCGTTTTTTGGGTGATGGGATTTAAAAATACAACGTGTAAGAGCTATTCCATTAGCGTGACCATTTAATATAGTAATATAACACACCATACAGGGGGACAGTTGTTAGTAAACGCTGTCCCCCTGTATGGTGCATGCCTGTAATAACCTGCAGTTGTTTCCTTTACATTGTGTCCCGCCAAGACTCACTGAATGTCGACTGGCCAATCAGAAGGCCAAACAGGCACCGCACTACACGCTCATTTGCATAAAGTGAACTGAAGTTCAACGTGCCCGCACGCGAGCCGCGTCTAGTGGGAGGGAACGCCTCTTTGTAAAGTCCCACAAGCAGCAAGGGCGGCTTATTGTCGACGTGTGATCTATGTCGATGTGAAGGAAACCGCTGCAGCTTATTGGCCTTAGTGACAAGGGCGTGTTGTCACCAGATCGCTGTTTGGAATGGACGTCTGGGACTACTGCTCTCCGTGCTCTCACACATGCCCGGCCACGTTGTGGGAATCATGGGAAACTTGTTTTCCAGCCAATCACGTCATTTCACCCGCGTTGTACTCGTGAACCAATGTGCGCGGAAGGGGAACACGGGATGGGTTTGAAACCCGACACAAGCTGTACAACCGTCTCCTCCGTTTGGCTGGAGCCAGAGACCGTCCCACCTGTCAATCACTGGATCTTGTGGTCCAATCAAACGACCGCACGCGCTGCTCTCAACTCGCTCATTAAAAAAGTCAATCAACCTTCAGCTTTGTTCCCGCCCCTTTGTACACCCCCGCTAAAAGCAACAAGCTAACTGAATTTATAAAGCCCATGGTTTAGCTGACTGTTTTTAAAGAGCAGTGTTTTTTTACATGGGTGATTAAATAGGGTCCGATCTTCATATTGTATAGTTCATCGTTGTGTTTATTAGGAGAAAGAACAGGATATGAGAATAGATGAGTGTAATAAGTCTCATGATGGTGAACGTGGTATAAGTAACAATAACTTGTGTTAGATGCTAAATGCTTCTCCTCAGGTGAACCAGTGTTTAGTTGTCTTTTGTAGCGGTCTGAGCCGCCAGTACATCACGTTGATGCTGCTCATGAGGCAGTATCAGGAGTCAGCCTCTGAACCTCACACAGCACAGGTAGCGTAGATGTGGCCAACCAATGAGAGGAGACCAGCCGCGGGAACAACACGGCGGTAGCGTGCCCGCGCCTTCCGCGTTCCTTCAGCAGCTCGGATGGACTCATGGACGCGCTCTTCTGCAGGCATTCTGCGGCATAAACTGTCGCCCCACGTCTGTGTCAGTGAAGAATCGGAGGGATTTTCAACACGAATATCGTTATCAGCGATCTAATAGTGTGAAATATTGTCCAATGTCCGGTCTTTACACCAAGACTAATCTGAACCAAATCTATTTCAACCACCGATTTGGTTTTGAAGACAACATCGTCCAACTAACATCACCGCGTTGCGCTATTAAACCTTCATTACCCTTTATAGGCTCATATAGTTATAGCAACCATTGAATGAGAAAGAATAAAGCTGTTGAGAACTCTTCTATTAAACCTTCATTACCCTTTATAATTAGGCTTATATAGTTATAGCAACCAATGAATGACAAAGAATAAAGCTGTTTAGAACTCTTCTATTAAACCTTCATTTCCCTTTATAGGCTTACATAGTTATAGCAACCAATGAATGACAAAGAATAAAGCTGTTGAGAACTCTTCTATTAAACCTTTATTACCCTTTGTATTCAGTAGAATAGGTACCTTCTCAGTACAATATGTATTCAGTAGAATAGATACATTCTCTACAATATGTATTCAGTAGAATAGGTACATTCTCCTTCGCTCTCTCTCCCTCCTTCCCTCATTCTCTTCCGCTCCTCTCACTCCCTCCCTCCCTCTCTCTCCTTCCCTCTCAGTGTCTCTCCTCTCTCTTCAACTCATTTCTCCTCCCTTTCCCTCTCTCTCTCCCACCTTCCCTCTTCCCCCCTCCCTCCCCCTCCCTCCCTCCTCTCTCCTACAGTGAAGCTGACTGTCATCGATGTCTCTGTGTCAACAGCATTGGGCCTGTGTGTCACTACTCCGTCCACTGCCGCCACCTAGCGGCCGCCGGCTTCCACTTCTCCACGTGCTTCTGTTTACACACACTGCCAGCAATCACCAATCTACGCTCCCTATTTCTCCACCGCTCTTCCTAGCAGCCGGCGCCAGTTCGTTGTTACTCTCCACCCGGTAGTATCTTCGTTCCCGCAATCCTGACTCTACTGATTCTCTCTCTACCCCTCTCTCTCTCCCACCTTCCCTTTCTCTCTCTCTATCCTCCCCTCTCTCCCTCTCCCTCCCACTCTGCTACAGTGAAGCTGACTGTCATCGATGTCTCTGTGTCAACAGCATTGGGCCTGTGTCTTCCAATCTAAATGTTTAGTTAAAGTTCATATCTCTCTCCATCTCTCTGTCCGCTCTCCTCTTGTTCGTGGTTTTTTATACGTTTAACGATATCAAGTTACAATCGACAACAGGAAGTAGAAAATATTGACAATGTGAAGTGTTCATTTTGTTAACATAATAAAATGTTTCTAAACATTTTTGATTTAAATTCAAATTTACAAAAGTGGAATGGGACATATTCAGTGGAAAATGAGCATTCTCTACAATATGTATTTAGTAGAATAGCTCTATTCTCAATCTGTATTGTACTGAATAATCTCTCTCTCAATCTGTATTGTACTGAATAATCTCTCTCTCTCTCAATCTGTATTGTACTGAATAATCTTTCTCAATCTGTCTTGTACAGAATAATCTCTCTCAATCTGTCTTGTGCTGAATAATCTCTCTCTCTCTCTCTCTCTCTCTCTCTCTCTCTCTCTCTCTCTCTCTCTCTCTCTCTCTCTCTCTCTCTCTCTCTCTCTCTCTCTCTCTCTCTCTCTCTCTCTCTCTCTCTCTCTCTCTCTCTCTCTCTGCAGGATGTCTTTGGTCAGACAGAAATGGAGAGAGACACAGAAGACATCAGCAGTCCCACTAGAGATGTGTTTCAAGACATTGTGTCAGCCCGGCTCCAGCGCAGCGGCCCAGACGGCCCAGGGGAGCGCTGGTAGACGGAGCAGACCGCTGCTCTCCCCCAGCTGGCCCCCGGGAGCGCATTAGCGCTGGCCCCACTCAGCGCCATGGCAAGTGTTATCAAGTGTTGAATATAAAATGTACACCTGTAGACGTCAATGCACTTACTTATGTCGAGGTATTCTCATTCCAACAGGTCGTCGTTGGTCTAGTGTTCAGTATCCCCGCCTGTCACGCGGGAGACCAGGGTTCAATTCCCCGACGGGGAGTGTTTGACATTAACCCACAGTCACCAATACAATCATAGTTATGTTATTTTAGGAGCAGTCGGTGTCCGTGAGCAAGAAGTGACCTTTGATTTCAATGACAAGTTTAACAAAATTTGCACAACGATCCACAGTGGTACGTTTCTAAATGTGTGTCAGGATGGCCGAGCGGTCTAAGGCGCTGCGTTCAGGTCGCAGTCTCCTCTGGAGGCGTGTGTTCAAATCCCACTTCTGACAGAAATTTTGAGGACAGCTAAGGACAAGCGAAATCACCATCATGATGTACTTTTGATATCAAAAGGCAATCGAAGTTTAGTTCGCCCGCATCAGCTAGATGTTCAGAAAGAGGTGACCTCACACACAGGGTTTAAGTTGCGGTTTAATGTTATAGTGGTCAGTATCCCCGCGGGAGACCGGGGTTCAATTCCCTGACGGGGAGTTTTTGACATTTACCCACAGTCACCAACGTTGTGTTCCTTTAGCCGTGCTCCGACTCCCTGCACGGCAGCACGTAGGAAGTTGTGTCCCGTTTGCTCGATTGTGCTTTCCTCTCAGGGTGAGCAAGTATCCTTTGTGTGTGCAAATATGTTTTTGTATTTAATATTGTATAATAGTATGAATGTTTTTTCAATGCTGCAGTAGTAGACTTTGTTTTTGAATTTTTACAATCAAAGTTGAGTTATTTTAGGAGAAATAATCAAACAACCAAAACAACTAATGTTGTTTCATGATTGAAAATCTCTGCTATGTGAGATCTGAGAGAACTGCATTAATGTATATCATGTATAATCTGTTGTCTTTTAACAAGGATCAATTCGTTAGGAAAATAACCCTTACTAACATAAAATGTAACCCATTAGAAATCCTTAGATTACACTCTATTGTTCAAGTGTAATGCTATAAAATTGTAAATGGTTGCAGTTGTGTAGAACATGTTTGGATGATTAGTTTGTATAACATAATCTGTAGTTTTTTAAACATTAGTTTATATTTCTGAATCATGAATGACAACATAATGAAATGTCTGTGAACTTTTCTGATTTCAATAATAAATTGCAAAAAATAGACTGGGTCATTCTCAATGGAATAAGTACATCATCAGTACAATATGTATTCAGTAGAATGGTTACATTCTCAGTACAATATGTATTCAGTGGAATAGGTACATTCTCAGTACAATATGTGTTCAGTGGAATACATTCTCAGTGCAATAGGTACATTCTCTGTACAATTTGCAAACAACGATCCTGCACACCACACACACACACACACACACACACACACACACACACACACACACACACACACACACACACACACACACACACACACCTCCTAACTATTCCAGCAGTACCAAAAAGAGAGGTTGGCGATCCCATGACAACTGAAAAAGAGTTAAATGAAACGTTACGAAACAAAACCTAAACTCTACGAGGTCTTTATATGATAAGGAGAACCGCTGTATTCTAACATCTGGCCCGATGTAGGACTAGTAGTTCACACACACACACACACTGAATAATTCTGAATAATAGCTTACTCCCTCTCTCGCCCTCTGCCTCCTTCCCTCTCCTCTCTCTCCCTCTCTTTTTCTCTCTCTCCTCCCCTCTTTCTCTCCCACCTTCTCTCTCTCTCTCCATCCCACTCTCTCGCTCTATCCTCCCCTCTCTCCCTCTCCCTCCCTCTCTCTCGCTCTATCCTCCCCTCTCTCCCTCTCCCTCACTCTCTCTCGCTCTATCCTCCCCCCTCTCTCCCTCTCCCTCCCTCTCCCTCCATCCTCCCCCTCGTTCCCTCTCGCTCTCCCTCCCTCTCTCCCTCTCTCCCCTCCCTCTCTCTCTCCCTCTCTCCCTATCTTCCCCCTCTCTCCCTCTCTACCTGTCTCCCTCTCTCCCCCTCTCTCACTCTATCTTCCCCTCTCCCTCCCTCTCTCTCACTCTATCCTCCCCCCTCTCTCCCTCTCCCTCTCCCTCCCTCTCTCTCTCTCTCTATCCTCCCCTCTCTCTCCCTCTCCCTCCTCTCTCTCTCGCTCTATCCTCCCCCCTCTCTCCCTCTCTCTTCCTCCCTCTCTCCTACAGTGAAGCTGACAGTCTTCGATGTGTGTCTCCATGTCAACTGCATTTGGCCTGTGTCTTCCATCCACATGGGGAATTAAAGTTCATATCTCTCTCGCTCTGTTCTACCGGTCCACCATATCACTTCTCTTTCACTCCCTCTCTTTCACTCTCTCTCGTCTTCCTACTGCGCTCTTTTTTGCTGTATTTTTCTCTCTCTTTGTCACACTGTATATTGTGTGCCTCCCTTTATCTTTCTCTTTCTCTTTTCTTGTCTCTCACAGTTTGGTTTTTCTCTCCATCTGTCTTTCTGTATCTAATCATCTTTCTGTATACCTAATCATTTTTTCTGTATCTCAACAGTATCTGTAATGGAATCATTTATAATGGTTATGTTTCTATAATTAGTTATTTTCTTCCTTCATTTCTCTTCAGTTAGAAATCAGTCAATCAAGCTAGGTTGGATTATTGTCGTTCCTCCTTTGTTACACCCTTTACAGGTAGGTATTCAGAAAGGTACATACACCTTTTGCTCTTTTATTAAAATCAGTAAAGTGTACAACTAATGTAACGTGATGCCATTCAGTATTCAGAGGGTTTAGGGTTTCAGAATCTGAAGGGTTTCTTTTCTTTACCAAGAATCCATGCAACAGCGTATGGTACTCCTCTTGTTCCTAACAGGACCGGTCCAACAGAACCATTATAGCTCTCCTCTTGGTCATTCAGACGCTCTGCACTTTGATTTGACCTCTGAACCCACTGGATATGTTCCATACTTTGTGATTGTGATTCAATATTCAATATTCTTTATCGTCACGTGTCATATACAAGTAGACAGCAGTACAATTACTTTGTTCTGGCTCCTCGGCCTAGCAGCAGAAAGAAGTTATAATATCTATTAAACACAATATAATTTAAACAAATAGAAAATTTTATAAAAATAGAATAGCAACAGTAATAATTATAAGAAGAAGAAGAAGAGCAATAGTGCAATGGATTAGGGACAGGCAGCAGGCAGACAGACAGGCAGACAGGCAGCAGGCAAACAGGCAGAGAGACAGACAGGCAGCAGGCAGACAAGCAGCCAGACAGACAGACAGACAGACAGATGGGCAGACAGACAGCCAGACAGACAGACAGCCAGACAGCCAGACAGCCAGACAGACAGACAGACAGACAGACAGACAGACAGACAGACAGACAGACAGACAGGCAGCAGGCGGAAGAAGCTGTCTCGTAGTCTGCTGGTCCGGGCCTTGAGACTTCATTCCTATAGGCCGCCTCATCGCCGTCGGTGATCAGGCCGTCGTGTCATCTGCAAACTTGATCACCGTGTTGGAGCTGTGTGTGGCCACGCAGTCATGGGTGTATAGGGAGTAGAGGAGGGGGGCTTAGAGCACAGCCCTGGGGGGCTCCTGTGCTGATGGTCAGGGGGGCGGAGATCTTAGAAGCCATGTGATGTTATTGAGGCAGGATATCTACAGTTAGGAGTGACCTCACACCTAATTGAACAATGGCGATAATCATAAGCCTGACCAATCCCAAACAAGAATCGACTTGTCCCCGGGGTCCCACACCCTTTTCATCTCTCTCTCTCTCTCTCTCTCTCTCTCTCTCTCTCTCTCTCTCTCTCTCTCTCTCTCTCTCTCTCTCTCTCTCTCTCTCTCTCTCTCTCTCTCTCTCTCTCTCTCATAACACTTATTATAGCTCTTCTAATGGAGCAGGGCCGGGCTAGTAGACTAAACTAGTGAAGATAAGTCGATTACCCAGGTAACCGTGTTGAAATAAAATCAGCAAAATGTCCAATGTCTCCTGCACATGCACATATAGGCATGTGTAAACAGGCATCACTTCGTGAGCGCGCTTGTAAAAAAAAAATGATGTCATGATGATATGGTGAACTTGTGAACCATCACCAGCGCCAGTGCTACTGCCGCTAAGTGGAACAAGGCATCTGTTCATGCAACGTACACACACTATTCGTCCCCATTGTGCAAGCCGTTTGCTTCTAGTCATTCACAAAACCGCCGGCAAGATTTGAGATTTGAATACGTAGTTGCTGGCTTTGTGTTGAGCGTATGAAGATTCCCCACTGCGCGCGCACACACACACACACACACACACACACACACACACAGAGACAAATGCACACATAGACACATACACACACACTCACACACACACACACACACACACACCCACACACACACACACACACACACACACACACACACACACACACAATGATCGGGCGATATTATTGTGCAACTTAACAGTCCTTCAACCAGTTGGAAGTCACTAGGTGATTAGGTGTTGACACAACAGTACTTCAAGAAATGATTCAAACGGGGAAAACCCTGTGTGATGTCATAATCCACAAGGCTCACTGTGCCTACGTGTCAGCTGGTTCGTTCATTCTCTTCCGTCACGGCGTGCGATGGAAAAGCCACACGTTGGTTACTTTTAATCACTCAAGCTTTGTTTTCTTCAGGTTTGTGTGACCCGGCCACGCCCCCTCTGGTAACCAGTGTTATCTAGTTCCCCTTCGTTGAACACCTTTTGCCCGGGGTGACCCCTTATCTATTCGAGAAAAACTCCTTTATGGCAACCTTTCCCTCACATGACGTATGGACAATTGCATTGTGGGTAGGGGGTGGAACCGTGTAGAAAGGCTGTGTGAAACTGTATTCGGGGCTCACTCTCTGCTAGAGAACTACATTAAAGAGGTATTTCGAGCTACTATTTGTACTGTTGTGTGCTTTCTGCATTTAGAAATCTCATCTGTCCCAGGCGCAACTATTTCATAAAGGAAAAAGAACACGGGCGAAAACATATCGACCAATATGTCCTTTGTTAGAATATATATGTCCTACATAGGAGTCCAATATGTAATATGTGTAATGTCCAATATGTCCTCCCCCGGCGAATCGGTTACTTTATCAGCTTCCAACATGGCCGCCGGGTTCCTCTTCTTCTAGAACTGCTGTGAAACTCTCCGATAGGTCACGGTGTGTCAGGGAGGTAACATCGTAATACTCCCAGTTCCGGCCTCAAAGGGCCTCAAAGGGCCACCATTATATGACAACCTGGAGCCCTTTAAAAAAGGAGGAGGAAACACTAAACCTAGAACCCCAGAGGGAGGGGCCGCTCCATCAGGGGGTGGGGGGGGGGGGGGGGGTGTTAGGAGTGCAATAGGTGACCAGAAGGACAGACCAATAGGTGTGCAATAGGTGGCCAGAAGGACAGACCAATAGGAGTGCAATAGGTGGCCAGAAGGACAGACCAATAGGAGTGCAATAGGTGGCCAGAAGGACAGACCAATAGGAGTGCAATAGGTGACCAGAAGGACAGACCAATAGGAGTGCAATAGGTGACCAGAAGGACAGACCAATAGGTGTGCAATAGGTGACCAGAAGGACAGACCAATAGGTGTGCAATAGGTGGCCAGAAGGACAGACCAATAATAAAGATACCTTAGTGAAAGTTATAAAGTGAAACAGTTACACATTTTTCAAAACGATGGTCGCTTAGCAACGTGTTGATACGCTTTTCCTTTGGATGCAGCTCCTCCCGAATTCTCCCGAAAACGTTTTCCTTTTGTTCGCTTTTGTGCTCGAAAGGATACTTCCGCTTGTGGTGCACACGTTAGTTTAATTTGAATTCGTATTTTTATTTTTTTCTCATTTGACTAAATGGTGAATGAACATTTCCAGGAATCCTTTCCTTGATTTGCGTCCAGTGCACCATGCGGCACGACCAGTAGAGCACTCATAACCCTAACCCTCTCACCAGAACAGCAAGTAGTAGAAAGATGGATAATGCTCTGCTCAAATCGACCAATGACAATCCACGTCCATCAACCTACAGCTCCACCTGAATGTTTAGACTCCCCTGTTTCCGTGTCGTTGGTAAACCCAAAGAGCAACAAAACCTCTCACCCCCCCCCCCCCCCCCCCCCACCAAAAAAACAAAACAAGGCAGCAGCTATCGAGCGACAGCTTTCAACTCACCGCCAATGTCGGGTCGAAGCGTCTTGTCGTACTCCTTGAGTAAATTGTTCAGTATGTGAGTGGCGTCCGCCTGGTGGTTCCTGGGGGCCACGATCCGACTGACAGGGACGTCGTGGTGGTCCTGGTAGTCCTCGCTGTATTCCAGTTGGTCGGAGCTGACGGAGACGGAGGAAGACGTGAATGAAGAACACCCAAGAACTAACTTGTCTGTGAGATTGTCTCCAGAGTTGTTTTTGCTTTTATGAGACCATTGATTGATTCATGTCGTGTATAGACCTGCAGTGGCTGTGCTATCTCGACTGTCACCGTGATAACCATGTATAAAACCTTGGCATGGCACGACACGAATTTATCTACCCATCATTTAAGGAATTAAATCATACAGAATTTGACGATCTAAGTGTGTGTGTGTGTGCGTGCGTGTGTGCGTGTGTGCGTGTTTTGCGCGCATGATAACCATATCGGCCATGTATTCGTACCGTTCGCAAGCTGTTTCCAAAAAACAAACGCAAAAAGACGTCCACTGTCCAACGTGAACGACAACTGAGAACTTTGAACCACACGGAAACGCTTGAAAACGTCAAATCCTCACCGAGTTGCTTAAACGACGAGAAGTAATAAAATGACGCACGCTAACTTGTTTTTCATTTTCCCCACCAGCAGCGATCAAATGATTTGGTTCTGTGCGCTGGACAAAACGTCACCACGATCAACGGCGGTACCTCGTCTCTCCTCGGAGGTGCGGACCAATAATCCGTCTTCTGAACTTGTTCGTCGTCGTCGTCCCCTCCCACACACACACACACACACACACACACACACACACACACACACACACACACACACACACACACACACACACACACACACACACACACACACACACACTACTTCTCCTGCGTGTAATCTTTCATCCTAGGTCCACACAGGTTTGGTTTTTGGTCTGTTTCCCGTTCTGTCTTGGCTCGTGTTTTTCTTAAAGCTCCAATGGTCGACCAGCGTCGCCCCCCCATTAAAAGAAAAAAACCGAATACAGAAAGATAATAAAGACACCTTGCTCCTTCTCCCTCGATGTGGTGGTGGGAACAACTGAAGCGACATGGGGAGCCGTGTGGTTTGCTTCGGTAGTGTCGGGGACCCCTGACGTGAGAGATGGAGAGATGGGCGTGTCTGACTCATGCGCCGTGCACCCCCCCCCCCCCCCCCCCCCCCCCCCCCCCCCCCCCTTTTTATCGTAAAGTCTACATCACCGATATGGACTGTCTGCGAACGACGACGTGATGCACGTTTTTAAACGGCACCTGCTCTAAGTAGCCCACGTGAGATAATTAAGGACATCATTAATTCATAAGTGGCACGTGGCTGTAGTTTATACCTTAATCATGCCATAAAATGCAACAAAATATCAAAAATCATGTCTCATGATATTAAATAGTCCAATTAGATGTACTCTAAGATAGAGCTTAATATATACTATGTAAATATGTTATAGGCTAAAGTTTGTGTAATGAACCAGTCGACGGAGTGAATTTCTACCATTTAAAGGACTAGTGCACCCCCTGACGGTCAAAGTAGGCATTGCACATCAGCCCGGTGATACAATATCCAATATCGCTGACCTAAAATATGACAAAATAGAAACAACAGAAACAATAAAGTTTAGAACATTAATCTATTGTTTTGAATATATTCAACAAATTATGATGGGGACAAAATCCACCATTTCAAAGAGTGGTGAGGACATGTCCCCAGCGTAAAGGACACCATTGGGTGTTGTGATGGCTGTATATGTTTGAATAAAGTTATTTTGTTTTGTGAGCATTACCTAAAGGAAAACAGCATTTGGCTGGACTTTTAAGTTGCTCCTTCTATATATTTTACAAATGGTTTGTGTGGCATAATGTGTGAGGAATACAGCTTATTTGTTTAAATCAACTATTTTATATTCATGAAGGGAGTCTGTGGTGATTCCCCATTCCCACCACTGGGTGTCGCTACAACACTGATTATGGGAAAGCTGCTTGTATGTGCCAGGGCATAGGTAGTAGACTACAGCAAAGATGTGTCAAAAGGGACTATTCTGAACTACCTACATTTAACTTAAAGTAGTTCAAATATTAGACTAAAATAATCTAAATAGTACCTATGTAATGTCAACACACGTAATGTGTAGGCACGACAATAATTAACACAATCCTAGATGAGCTAGAAAGGAGAGCAGAGATTGGAGAGAGGAGGAAGAGAAGGGAGAGGAAGGAGAGAGGAGAAACTAAGATGAGAGGATGGAGAGGAGAGCTGTCAAGACAAAGTCACAGCACTCACACACATTGGGTGAATCTTTACATGTAGTCACCGTGACCTTTGTGTAAGGTGTAACACATGTTGGGTTGTTGTATGGTGGACATTAAGTCATTGACTGGCTCAGCTACAAAATTGTGCAATCGATCAGTGATTTTAATCCTTCCTTGAATTCCATATTTTGTAAAATAGAGGTTTTAGGAGACTTTTTATCCCACTGAGAATGTACCTATTCTACTGAATATATATAGTACTGAGAATGTACCTATTGTACTGAATACATAGTGTACTGAGATTGTACAAATTCCACAGAAAATGTCCCCAGTCTACTTTTGGTAAATCTTTATTCAAATCTGAAAAGTGTACACATTTTTTAATGTGTTGTCAAACATGATTCAAAAGAATAAACTAATTGAACTATTTGGTTTGAGGTGATGGCAGCCATCCGAATATCAGAACCAAAAACGGTCCATGAAATAGCTCAGTTGTCCCAATTCCACATATAAAGAAAAACACACAAAATGGGTAGAAATTAAAACATGTTTATTTATGAAACTACAAGTGTTCAAACATGCACTTCAAGCCCTCAAGGATTAAAACTCAAAAACCCCCATGGGGAAAAGAGAAACCTTTAAAAAATAAAAGTGGAGCAACCAAGGGACAAGTCTGGTTTAGCGCTAAATGAGTCTAGTTTGGATTAAGGATGGTTAACTTGGTATAAAGTTTGAAATAGGCCATTTTAGGGGTGTTTGGGTATATGTTATGTTTAGGCCCCGTTTGGTTTAGGCATTAGTTATTGTATTAAAGATTTATACGTTTAGGTATTAGGTGAGAGTTTACGCATTTTAGAGATGTTTAGGTTTGAAGGTTAAGTTTAGGTAAGCGAGTTTAGGTACTAGGTTAAGTTTTGGCCTTTATGACGTTTAGGTTAGATGGCTAAGTTTAGGTATTAGGTTAGATCATCCTATTTTATTTGTGGTTAAATTGAGGCCGTAGGGTTAGAAAGAAGGTTAAGATCAGGGCCCAGGTTTGCTTCCAGCCTTGGCCCTGTTAGTCGCTCCCTTAAGAGGGCTCCCAGCTAAGGTTGTTGGAAAAATAATAGCTGGGATCACAGATAGTGTACAGAAAAATCAACAAATCAAAAGATTGAGCTAAACATACTTTCACCAAAAGCTGGTGTGACATAATAGTTTGTTTTAAAAGTGAACAGTAAAGTGACATCAGTATGGTGTGTAGTAGGCAGTTGATGAGCTCTGCGTGGTTATGTTGGCTGTAGGTGTAGCCAGGGATCCTCAGGGTGGATGGGGAATAGGACACTGGAGTAGATCAACTGTTCAGGTCATCATACTGTGAAGTGAAAAGAAAAAAAGTCAGTTTCACATTGTGCTGGCTGATTTAGAAGACATTTTGCTCACCAAATGTGATTGGGCATTTAAAGATTCCTAAACGCAGCGCCACGCTACATTGCCATTTGGTCCATTTATCGAAGCTCTCACCCGGGTCTAAGCAAAACTTACCATGTTGAATATTCAAAGTAAAAATCACATAAGATTGCAAGTCAAGCATCTTACCTGGGTCCACACGGGGTCTTTAGGGCGCTGTACTGCAGGCCTTTGGTCCATCCTCTGCTCCGGGCCGCGGTCCTGAGTTTAAAGAACCAGTCAGTCATCGAGCCGCTTGGTGGTTTGACCGCTTGCACAATTATGACCCTGGTTATACGCTGTCTCTGCTTACTCTAGTAGCACCCACTACTAAGTTTCAAGTGATAAAAACGATCAAGTTACAAAATACTAGAGCTCCTAAACGCAGACCTAGTTGATCAGATTTACTCGATGAACCTTTACATCGGTTGAAGAGTTCACCTGGATGAGTAGCTGCTAGGTCTTAACACAAGGTGCAACCGCACTGACCTCCAGCTGACCGCCATCACCAGGACTCCAGCTGACCGCCAGGACCTCCAGCTGACCGCCACCGCCAGGACCGCCAGGACCTCCAGCTGACCGCCAGGACCTCCAGCTGACCGCCAGGACCTCCAGCTGACCGCCAGGACCTCCAGCTGACCGCCAGGACCTCCAGCTGACCGCCACCGCCAGGACCTCCAGCTGACCGCCAGGACCTCCAGCTGACCGCCACCACCAGGACCTCCAGCTGCGTCGCCTCAGTCCTTCTGAAACTTAACACATGCGCTCCATTTGCACATTTTACAAAAGGGGTCACCGCCAGAGGCCAAATCATACACGCAACCAGAATGCACTAAATAAAATTATATAAAATAAACCGTATGGCACAGAATGAAAGTGCATTGCAGAAAATAACAAACCGTATGGCACAGAATGAATGTGCATTGCAAAAAATAACAAACCGTATGGCACAGAATGAATGCATTGCAGAAAATAACAAACCGTATGGCACAGAATGAATGTGCACTGTAGAAAATAACAAACCGTATGTTACAGAATGAATGTGCACTGTAGAAAATAACAAACCGTATGGCACAGAATGAATGCATTGCAGAAAATAACAAACCGTATGGCAAAGAATGAAAGTGCATTGCAAAAAATAACAAACCGTATGGCACAGAATGAATGCATTGTAGAAAATAACAAACCGTATGGCACAGAATGAAAGTGCATTGCAAAAAATAACAAACCACATGGCACAGAATTAATGTGCATTGCAGAAAATAACAAACCGTATGGCACAGAATGAATGCACTGTAGAAAATAACAAACCGTATGGCACAGAATGAATGTGCATTGCAGAAAATAAACCGTATGGCACAGAATGAATGCATTGTAGAAAATAACAAACCGTATGGCACAGAATGAATGCATTGTAGAAAATAACAAACCGTATGGCACAGAATGAATGCATTGCAGAAAATAACAAACCGTATGGCACAGAATGAATGCATTGTAGAAAATAACAACCGTATGGCACAGAATGAATGCATTGTAGAAAATAACAAACCGTAAGGCACAGAATGAATGTGCATTGCAAAAAATAACAAACCGTATGGCACAGAATGAATGCATTGCAGAAAATAACAAACCGTATGGCACAGAATGAATGTGCACTGTAGAAAATAACAAACCGTATGTTACAGAATGAATGTGCACTGTAGAAAATAACAAACCGTATGGCACAGAATGAATGCATTGCAGAAAATAACAAACCGTATGGCAAAGAATGAAAGTGCATTGCAAAAAATAACAAACCGTATGGCACAGAATGAATGCATTGTAGAAAATAACAAACCGTATGGCACAGAATGAAAGTGCATTGCAAAAAATAACAAACCACATGGCACAGAATTAATGTGCATTGCAGAAAATAACAAACCGTATGGCACAGAATGAATGCACTGTAGAAAATAACAAACCGTTATGGCACAGAATGAATGCATTGCATAAAATAACAAACCGTATGGCACAGAATGAATGTGCACTGTAGAAAATAACAAACCGTATGGCACAGAATGAATGTGCATTGCAGAAAATAAACCGTATGGCACAGAATGAATGCATTGTAGAAAATAACAAACCGTATGGCACAGAATGAATGCATTGTAGAAAATAACAAACCGTATGGCACAGAATGAATGCATTGCAGAAAATAACAAACCGTATGGCACAGAATGAATGCATTGTAGAAAATAACAACCCGTATGGCACAGAATGAATGCATTGTAGAAAATAACAAACCGTAAGGCACAGAATGAATGTGCACTGTAGAAAATAACAAACCGTAAGGCACAGAATGAATGCATTACAGAAAATAACAAACCGTATGGCACAGAATGAATGTGCATTGCAGAAAATAACAAACCGTATGGCACAGACTGAATGTGCATTGCAGAAAATAAACCGTATGGCACAGAATGAATGCATTGTAGAAAATAACAAACCGTATGGCACAGAATGAATGCATTGTAGAAAATAACAAACCGTATGGCACAGAATGAATGCATTGTAGAAAATAACAACCCGTATGGCACAGAATGAATGCATTGTAGAAAATAACAAACCGTAAAGCACAGAATGAATGTGCAGTGCAGAAAATAACAAACCGTATGGCACGGGATGAAACCATCGTAGAAAACAACAAACCGTATGGCACAGAATGAATGTGCATTGTAGAAAATAACAAACTGTATTGCACAGAATAAATGTGCATTGCAGAAAATAACAAACCGTATTGCACAGAATAAATGTGCATTGCAGAAAATAACAAACCGTATGGCACAGAATGAATGCATTGCAGAAAATAACAAACCGTATGGCACAGAATGAATGCGCATTGCAGAAAATAACAAACCGTATGGCACAGAATGAATGCATTGCAGAAAATAACAAACCGTATGGCACAGAATGAATGTGCATTGTAGAAAATAAATCGTATGGCACAGAATGAATGTAAATTGCAGAAAATAAACCGTATGGCACAGAATGAATGCATTGCAGAAAATAACAAACCGTATGGCACAGAATGAATGCGCATTGCAGAAAATAACAAACTGTATGGCACAGAATGAATGTGCATTGTAGAAAATAAACCGTATGGCACAGAATGAAAATGCATTGCACAGAATTCAACGTCAAGCAGCAGCAGTTTGTAAGTGTATGGAAAGTTGTAAAAGCGAACCAGCAGCCAAACTTCAACCAGCTCATGAAATAAGAAACGTTGGGTGACTCACTGTGAGGATCCTCCTTGAAGCTCCCGTTGGATGGCCACGTTGTCCGGATTGTTCAGTCGGAAGAGCACAATACACACATAAGCAACCGCAGGACCTTTGAGTCGAGTTAGAGAGCCCGGAATGAAACCATCGTAGAAAATAAACCGTATGGCACAGAATGAATGTGCATTGCAGAAAATAACAAACCGTATGGCACAGAATGAATGTGCATTGCAGAAAATAACAAACCGTATGGCACAGAATGAATGTGCATTGTAGAAAATAACAAACCGTATGGCACAGAATGAATGTGCATTGTAGAAAATAAACCGTAAGGCACAGAATGAATGCATTGCAGAAAATAACAAACCGTATGGCACAGAATGAAAGTGCATTGCACAGAATGAAAGCACATTGCACAGAATTCAACGTCAAGCATCAGCATCTTGTAAATGTGTTGAAAGTTGTAAAAGCGAACCAGCAGCCAAACTTCAACCAGCTCATGAAATAAGAAACGTTGGGTGACTCACTGTGAGGATCGTCCTTGAAGCTCCCGTTGGTGGCCACGTTGTCCGGATTGTTCAGTCGGAAGAGCACAACACACACATAAGCAACCGCAGGACCTTTGAGTCGCGTTAGAGAGCACGGAATGAAACAACCGTAGAAAATAACAAACCGTATGGCACAGAATGAATGTGCATTGCAGAAAATAAACCGTATGGCACAGAATGAATGCATTGTAGAAAATAACAAACCGTATGGCACAGAATGAATGCATTGTAGAAAATAACAAACCGTATGGCACAGAATGAATGCATTGCAGAAAATAACAAACCGTATGGCACAGAATGAATGCATTGTAGAAAATAACAACCGTATGGCACAGAATGAATGCATTGTAGAAAATAACAAACCGTAAGGCACAGAATGAATGTGCATTGCAAAAAATAACAAACCGTATGGCACAGAATGAATGCATTGCAGAAAATAACAAACCGTATGGCACAGAATGAATGTGCACTGTAGAAAATAACAAACCGTATGTTACAGAATGAATGTGCACTGTAGAAAATAACAAACCGTATGGCACAGAATGAATGCATTGCAGAAAATAACAAACCGTATGGCAAAGAATGAAAGTGCATTGCAAAAAATAACAAACCGTATGGCACAGAATGAATGCATTGTAGAAAATAACAAACCGTATGGCACAGAATGAAAGTGCATTGCAAAAAAATAACAAACCACATGGCACAGAATTAATGTGCATTGCAGAAAATAACAAACCGTATGGCACAGAATGAATGCACTGTAGAAAATAACAAACCGTATGGCACAGAATGAATGCATTGCATAAAATAACAAACCGTATGGCACAGAATGAATGTGCACTGTAGAAAATAACAAACCGTATGGCACAGATGAATGTGCATTGCAGAAAATAAACCGTATGGCACAGAATGAATGCATTGTAGAAAATAACAAACCGTATGGCACAGAATGAATGCATTGTAGAAAATAACAAACCGTATGGCACAGAATGAATGCATTGCAGAAAATAACAAACCGTATGGCACAGAATGAATGCATTGTAGAAAATAACAACCCGTATGGCACAGAATGAATGCATTGTAGAAAATAACAAACCGTAAGGCACAGAATGAATGTGCACTGTAGAAAATAACAAACCGTAAGGCACAGAATGAATGCATTACAGAAAATAACAAACCGTATGGCACAGAATGAATGTGCATTGCAGAAAATAACAAACCGTATGGCACAGACTGAATGTGCATTGCAGAAAATAAACCGTATGGCACAGAATGAATGCATTGTAGAAAATAACAAACCGTATGGCACAGAATGAATGCATTGTAGAAAATAACAAACCGTATGGCACAGAATGAATGCATTGTAGAAAATAACAACCCGTATGGCACAGAATGAATGCATTGTAGAAAATAACAAACCGTAAAGCACAGAATGAATGTGCAGTGCAGAAAATAACAAACCGTATGGCACGGGATGAAACCATCGTAGAAAACAACAAACCGTATGGCACAGAATGAATGTGCATTGTAGAAAATAACAAACTGTATTGCACAGAATAAATGTGCATTGCAGAAAATAACAAACCGTATTGCACAGAATAAATGTGCATTGCAGAAAATAACAAACCGTATGGCACAGAATGAATGCATTGCAGAAAATAACAAACCGTATGGCACAGAATGAATGCGCATTGCAGAAAATAACAAACCGTATGGCACAGAATGAATGCATTGCAGAAAATAACAAACCGTATGGCACAGAATGAATGTGCATTGTAGAAAATAAATCGTATGGCACAGAATGAATGTAAATTGCAGAAAATAAACCGTATGGCACAGAATGAATGCATTGCAGAAAATAACAAACCGTATGGCACAGAATGAATGCGCATTGCAGAAAATAACAAACTGTATGGCACAGAATGAATGTGCATTGTAGAGAAAATAAACCGTATGGCACAGAATGAAAATGCATTGCACAGAATTCAACGTCAAGCAGCAGCAGTTTGTAAGTGTATGGAAAGTTGTAAAAGCGAACCAGCAGCCAAACTTCAACCAGCTCATGAAATAAGAAACGTTGGGTGACTCACTGTGAGGATCCTCCTTGAAGCTCCCGTTGGATGGCCACGTTGTCCGGATTGTTCAGTCGGAAGAGCACAATACACACATAAGCAACCGCAGGACCTTTGAGTCGAGTTAGAGAGCCCGGAATGAAACCATCGTAGAAAATAAACCGTATGGCACAGAATGAATGTGCATTGCAGAAAATAACAAACCGTATGGCACAGAATGAATGTGCATTGCAGAAAATAACAAACCGTATGGCACAGAATGAATGTGCATTGTAGAAAATAACAAACCGTATGGCACAGAATGAATGTGCATTGTAGAAAATAAACCGTAAGGCACAGAATGAATGCATTGCAGAAAATAACAAACCGTATGGCACAGAATGAAAGTGCATTGCACAGAATGAAAGCACATTGCACAGAATTCAACGTCAAGCATCAGCATCTTGTAAATGTGTTGAAAGTTGTAAAAGCGAACCAGCAGCCAAACTTCAACCAGCTCATGAAATAAGAAACGTTGGGTGACTCACTGTGAGGATCGTCCTTGAAGCTCCCGTTGGTGGCCACGTTGTCCGGATTGTTCAGTCGGAAGAGCACAACACACACATAAGCAACCGCAGGACCTTTGAGTCGCGTTAGAGAGCACGGAATGAAACAACCGTAGAAAATAAACCGTATGGCACAGAATGAATGTGCATTGCAGAAAATAAACCGTATGGCACAGAATGAATGTGCATTGTAGAAAATAACAAACCGTATGGCACAGAATTAATGTGCATTGCAGAAAATAACAAACCGTATGGCACAGAATTAATGTGCATTGCAGAAAATAACAAACCGTATGGCACAGGATGAAAGTGCATTGCAGAAAATAACAAACCGTATGGCACAGAATGAATGTGCATTGTAGAAAATCGTATGGCACAGAATGAATGCAGAAAATAACAAACCGTATGGCACAGAATGAAAGCACATTGCACAGAATTCAACGTCAAGCATCAGCAGTTTGTAAGTGTATGGAAAGTTGTAAAAGCGAACCAGCAGCCAAACTTCCACCAGCTCATGAAATAATAAACGTTGGGTGACTCACTGTGAGGATCGTCCTTGAAGCTCCCGTTGGTGGCCACGTTGTCCGGATTGTTCAGTCGAAAGAGCACAACACACACATAAGCAACCGCAGGACCTTAGAGTCGCGTTAGAGAGCACGGAATGAAACCATCGTAGAAAACAACAAACCGTATGGCACAGAATGAATGCATTGCAGAAAATAACAAACCGTATGGCACAAAATGAATGCGCATTGTAGAAAATAACAAACCGTATGGCACAGAATGAATGCGCATTGCAGAAAATAACAAACCGTATGGCACAGAATGAATGTGCATTGCAGAAAATAACAAACCGTATGGCACAGAATGAATGTGCATTGTAGAAAATAACAAACCGTATGGCACAGACAGAAAACCACATTGCACAGACAGAAAACCACATTGCACCGATTTCAACATCATGACGCAGTCAAACTTCTGCAGTCAACAGCAGCTTGCAAGTGTATTGAGAGTTTTGAAAGGGAAAGATCGGGAGAGTTTGCAAGTGCAAAGCAAGTACAGCATCTAACCATTTCTAATTCCAGCATGCCAACCATCTACCAAGCCAAAACCAACCTTCTACCAAGCCAAAACCAACCAATGAAACCAAACCTCAACATGCCCCCAGTCAGTAGTCTAGTTAGTCTGATGGATTTCCAAAAAACACAGAGGGTCCAGTGGGATTATGGATGGAGCAAAAAAGTTCTCTGTGGATTCCTGAGGGAGGTAGAGCATCTGGAGAAGGCGCTGTGCCGTTCAATTGTCTAACGCAGCATGGATTGCACAGGATTGTCATTTCAACCTAGTGGAGGTCCTGTAGTCCAGTGGTGCTGTTAAACAAAAAAAGAAAGCAATTGGCGAAAATAGTTGTATTCGCCAATTAGTCTACTTACCTCTTCATCTACGACTATTTGCTTTCAACAGTTCCAGTTTGACCCAAAACGTCGTTGTTGCGCAATTGTTGCAGCTGTTCCTCCATTTTGCGTCCAGTTTCCAGAGCACACACACACACACTTCCCAGTGTTCACACGGAGGTTGTCGGTGCAGCGCCGGTAAAGTCAGTCGGTTAGTCCTCCCCAGTTAGGCCCAATACAAACACGTGTACACACTGCACTCACAACACAAGCTACAACTCCGCATTTCAACTATAAATGAGCAAAACCAAATCGACTATGAGCGGTCAAATCCGGGGTAACTTTGAGGGGAAAGAACAGTGATATAGATTGTGAGTGAGGAGACGGGCAGAGTGTAATGTGTGCGGTGCACTAACGCACAATCACAGGCTGATCTGAAGCCAGCGGCCGAACACAACCAAACAAACAATCAAGCAGCTCATTAAACAATAAACGTCGGTGAAGCTCCGCCCCGTTGGTGGCCACGTTGTCCGGATTGTTCATTCAAAAACGCACAAAACAATACGCAACAGCGGGCGCAACGTCTAACTAATAAAAGGTACAGGCCTAAGCCATCGGTTACCGCAGTCAAACGCAAAAAAAGGAATGGCCGACATCACCTGGGAGCTATGTGCACTTCGGGGGCGACTCAGCTAAATTCAATTAAGAACTAATGACAACGAGAAGGTGATTGGCTGTCAGCGAGAAGCTCCACACGAGAAAGGGCCTCCGTATGGAGCGCAGCATATGAAGCACGTTTATAGAATAAAAGCGCTCAAATAATAATGTATCGCTTCTTTTTATTTTTTGGGGGGTCATAAACGACATCAGTATAATGTAGACATACGGAAATGTGATGATTGCAATTATTGTTGTCTACTGTTGGAATCATTCTGTGCTGCGATCTTTGCCTATGTAAATACTTTGTGGACAAATTGTGAGTCAATTGCTTTACTGGATACGCATTGGTGGTTCAGTGGTAGAATTCTCGCCTGCCACGCGGGAGGCCCGGGTTTGATTCCCGGCCAATGCAAGGCAAACTTTTGATTAGTTCTGAATGGCAAATAAAACCTTTTGTATGCGGTTACCTCTTTCTGAACATCTAGCTGATGATGGCAAACTAAACTTCGTTTTTCCTCTAGTTCAATTTTTTTTATTCATTAGTATGAATTAAAAAATAAGCCAGTTTTGTATGGGATTTGGAGTGGATCACAAGGTCACAGGTTCAAGACTGACCAGTGACAAACAAAATTAAAAAAAATGCACAAGCACTGTTCTGCTTTAATGGATGTATTTAAGATCTCTTGCGTGAATATAATTATCCTTGTGCCGTATTTACACACACACATTTTAATGGGAATGTTCTGTTTATTATGCTATTATCTATTACTCCATTATCATAGCCATATAGCTATTTACAGCACACCTGTCCACTCTTTACCACGCTATTTGTATATTTATTATTTGTATTGTGAAGTGTAGGCTCAATTTAGCTTCAGCCTCCACCTTCACAGAAGTCTTTCTATAAAACACTGATATTATTCATTTAAATGACAAAAATAAATCCAAACTAAGCTACTGTTTGTTAAACCAATAATGTTGCATGGCAGAAAAAAGACTGACATCTAAAATGTTCAGTTAAAAAAGAACTGTCAATAATATATATAAAAGACTAACATCTGACATCTAAAATGTTCAGTTAAAAAGAACAGTCAATAACACATATATACATATATATATACATATATATATATATATATATATATATATATATATATATATATACACATATATATATATATATATATATATATATATATATATATATATGTACGCGCTCAAAAATATATATTACAGTATGTTGCTTTCTTTTCTTCTTTTCTGGCGAGGGAAGTGTGGAAGCACTGCTGA
This sequence comes from Lota lota, assembly GCA_026745465.1. Lineage (NCBI taxonomy): Eukaryota > Metazoa > Chordata > Actinopteri > Gadiformes > Lotidae > Lota > Lota lota. The sequence goes on from JACYXH010000608.1 coordinate 28,213, forward strand.
GGGGACAGCAAACATCTATCCGCTACACGCTAAAGTATGTAACACCAGTGTAGAGGTTATTACAGTTGCACTAACCAGAGGGGAAGAGCCGGTCCTGACAGATGACCCAGCGGGGCTGGATGGGGGCAGAGAGAAAGGGGAGATAGGCCTGATATATCAAAAAAAAAAAAAAAAAACTCCTCCTTCTTGCTCACAGACACCGACTGCTCCTCCTAAAATACCTGAACTTTGGTTATATTGGTGACTGTGGGTTAATGTCAAACACTCCCCGTCGGGGAATTGAACCCCGGTCTCCCGCGTGACAGGCGGGGATACTGACCACTATACTAACGAGGAACCTGTTGCAATGAGAATACCTCGACATTGGTAAGCGCATTGACGTCTACAAATGTTTTACAGCAACTTAAACGCTTTGTGTGACGTCTCCTCTTTCTTGACATCTAGCTGATGAGGGCGAACTAAACTTTAGAGTAATTTGATATGAAGATGTTATTTCGCTGGTCCTTAAAACTTCTGTCAGAAGTGGGATTTGAACCCACGCCTCCAGAGGAGACTGCGACCTGAACGCAGCGCCTTAGACCGCTCGGCCATCCTGACTGTAATAGAAATTGTCCAAGATTTGATCGTTGCGTAAATTTCGTTAAACTTGTCATTGAAATAAAAGATCACTTCTTGCTCACAGACACCGACTGCTCCTAAACCAGTACAACTTTGTTTATATTGGTGACTGTGGGTAAATGTCAAACACTCCCCGTCTGGGAATTGAACCCCGGTCTCCCGCGTGACAGGCAGGGATACTGACCACTATACTAACGAGGAACTGTTTGAATTAGAATACCTCGACATTAGTAAGCGCATTGACGTCTACAGGTGTTCATTTTATATTCAACACTTGATAACACTTGCCACGGCGCTGAGCGGGGCCAGCGCTAATGCGCTCCCGGGGGCCAGCTGGGGGAGAGCGGCGGTCTGCTCCGTCTACCAGCGCTCCCCTGGGCCGTCTGGGCCGCTGCGCTGGAGCCGGGCTGACACAATGTCTTGAAACACATCTCTAGTGGGACTGCTGATGTCTTCTGTGTCTCTCTCCATTTCTGTCTGACCAAAGACATCCTGCAGAGAGAGAGAGAGAGAGAGAGAGAGAGAGAGAGAGAGAGAGAGAGAGAGAGAGAGAGAGAGAGAGAGAGAGAGAGAGAGAGAGAGAGAGAGAGAGAGAGAGAGAGAGAGAGAGAGATTAACTTTAATTCATCGTTTGGATGGAAGACTGGTCTTATGCTGTTGACAGAGACACACATCGATGACAGTCAGCTTCCCTGTAGGAGAGAGAGAGAGAGAGAGAGAGAGAGAGAGAGAGAGAGAGAGAGAGAGAGAGAGAGAGAGAGATTAACTTTAATTCATCGTTTGGATGGAAGACTCAGGCCTAATGCTGTTGACAGAGACACACATCGATGACAGTCAGCTTCCCTGTAGGAGAGAGATAGAGAGAGAGAGGCAGAGACAGAGAGATTATTATTCAGTACAATACAGATTGAGATGTAGATATTCTACTAAATGCATATTGTATTTTGTATGATCCTATTCCACAGAATATGTCCCATTTTACTTTTGTAAATTTGAATTGAAATCAAAAAGGTTTACAAACATTTTATTACATTGTCATTCACAATTCAGAAGTATAAATTGATGTAAACATTTTGTTTAAAAACCTAGAGTGTTATCAAAATGAACACTTCACATTGTCAATATTTTCTACTTGCTGTAATCGTTTTGAATTATAAAGGTTTAAAAAAACAGTAACAAGAGGAGAGGGGACAGAGAGATGGAGAGAGATATGAACTTTAACTAAACATTTAGATTGGAAGACACAGGCCCAATGCTGTTGACACAGAGACATCGATGACAGTCAGCTTCACTGTAGGAGAGAGGAGAGGGAGAGAGAGGGAGAGAGAGGAGAGAGAGGGGAGCATAGAGCGAGAGATAAAGGGAGAGAGAGGGAAGGTGGAAGAGAGAGTGGGGAGAGAGACAGGAAGGGAGGGGAAGAGAGGTGAAGAGAGAGGAGAGAGACTGAGAGGGAAGGAGAAAGAGAGGGGAGAGAGAGAGGGGAGGATAGAGCAAGAGAGAGAGGGAGGGAGAGAGAGTGAGGGGGAGAGAGGGGATGATAGAGTAAGAGAGAGAAAGAGGGAGAGAGAGCGAGGGGGAGCGGTAGAGAGGGGGAGGGAGGGAAAGAGGGAGAGGTAAAGAAAGGAGAGACACTGGGAGGGAATGAGAAAGGGTGGGAGAGAGTGAGAGGAGGGAAAGAATGAGTGAAGGATGGAGAGAGAGCGAGGAAGAGTAAGAAGAACAGGTGTTCTACTGAATACATATTGTACTGAGAATGTACCTATTCAACTGAATACATATGTGGGAGTGTGTGTGGATGGTGGCTGGTTTAAGCAGCCTCACCTGGCCCGAGTCAGACTGATTGGACTCTGGGGCTGGGTGAGGCTGCACACCTGTTGCTCATAAGCAATCAGTGTGCAACAGGTTAAACCAGCCATCACCACACACACTCAGGGAGAGCTCTCCGGCATGGCAGCATGGAGCACCATCTGCATGCCTCATTATATGCAACCTTTACAATAAACCGGTTCAACATCACCACCCTGTGTCCATTGGTTTGGAGGAGCCCGAGGAAAGTCACCTAGGTGGAGTATGGGAGCCACCTAGGTGGCGTGTAGTAGTGGACATTGCTACACACCCCTACCCCAATATCAACCCAAAACCCACCCCATCACCACCCTAACAGAAACAATCCCCCAACACCACCCCAACACCAACACCAACCCTACCCCAACACCACCCCAACACCACCCCAAAACCACGCCAACGACACACAACCCAACACCAACATAACCCCAACACCACCCAACCCCAACACCAACACCATCCCAAACACCACCCCAACATCACCCAACACCACCTCAACTACACCCCAAGACCACCCCAACATCAACACCACCCCAACACCACCCCAACCCCAACATCAACCCAAAACCACCCCGACACCACCCTAACACCAACAATCCCCCAACACCACACCAACAACAACCCTACCCCAACACCACCCCAACACCACCCCAACACCACGCCAACGACACACAACCTAACACCAACATAACCCCAACACCACCCAACCCCAACACCAACACCACAACAACACCATACCAAACCCAACACCACCCCAACACCAACACCACCCCAACACCAACTCCTCCCCAACACCACCCCAACACCAACACCACCCCAACACCAACACCAACACCACCCCAACACTCTCCCCAACACCACCCAACACATACACTACCCCAACACCACCCCAACACAAACACCGTCACAAAACCAACACCACCCCGACACCACCCCAACATCAACACCACCCTAACACCACCCCAACACCACCGAACCACAAACACCAATCCAACACCAACACTACCCCAACACCACTCCAACACCACCCAACACTAACACCAGCCCAAAACCAACACCAACCCAACACCACCACAAAACCACAACACCCCAACACCAAAACCACCCCTACACCACCCTAACATCAACACTATCCCGACACCATCACCACCCCAACACCACCCAAACCCCATCACCATCCCAACATAAACACCACCCCAACACTACCCCAAACAACCCCAACACCTCACCACCCCAACACTAACACCACCTCAACACCACCCAACACCAACACAACTTCAACACCACCCACACCCCAACACCACCCCAACACCACCCTAACTCCACCCCAACACCATCACAACACCAACACCACTTCAACACCACCCTCACCCCAACACCAACACTACCCTAACACCACTCTAACACCACCTCAACACCACCCCAACACAACCCCAACACCAACACAACTTCAACACCACCCACACCCCAACACCACCCCAACACCACCCTAACTCCACCCCAACACCATCCCAACACCAACACCACTTCAACACCACCCTCACCCCAACACCAACACTACCCTAACACCACTCTAACACCAACACCACCCCAACACAACCCCAAAACCACCCCAACCCCAACACCATTTCAAAACAACCCCAACACCAACACCACCCCAACACCACCCGAACACCAACACCACCCAAACACCACCCAACACCACCCAATACCACCTCAACTACACCCCAAGACCACCCAAACATCAACACCACCCCAACACCACCCCAACCCCAACATCAACCCAAAACCACCCCGACACCACCCTAACACCAACACCACCCCAACACCACCATAACACCAACACCACCGCAACACCAACACCAACCCTACCCCAACACCACCCCAAAACCTTGCCAACGACACACAACCCAACACCAACATCACCTCAACACCACCCAACACCATACCAAAACCAACACCACCCGGACACCACTCCAACACCAAAACACCCCAACACCAACTCCTCCCCAACACCACCCCAACACCAACACCACCCCAACACCAACACCAACACCACCCCAACACTCTCCCAACACCACCCAACACATACACTACCCCAACACCACTTCAACACAAACCGTCACAAAACCAACACCACCCCGACACCACCCCAACATCAACACCACCCTTACACCACCCCAACACCACCGAACCACAAACACCAATCCAACACCAACACTACCCCAACAACACCACTCCAACACCACCCAACACTAACACCAGCCCAAAACCAACACCAACCCAACACCACCACAAAACCACAACACCCCAACACCAAAACCACCCCTACACCACCCTAACATCAACACTATCCCGACACCATCACCACCCCAACACCACCCAAACCCCATCACCATCCCAACATAAACACCACCCCAACACTACCCCAAAACAACCCCAACACCTCACCACCCCAACACTAACACCACCTCAACACCACCCAACACCACCCCAACACCAACACAACTTCAACACCACCCACACCCAACACCACCCCAACACCACCCTAACTCCACCCCAACACCATCCCAACACCAACACCACTTCAACACCACCCTCACCCCAACACCAACACTACCCTTACACCACCCTAACACCAACACCACCCCAACACAACCCCAAAACCACCCCAACCCCAACACCATTTCAAAACAACCCCAACACCAACACCACCCCAACACCACCCGAACACCAACACCACCCAAACACCACCCAACACCACCCAATACCACCTCAACTACACCCCAAGACCACCCAAACATCAACACCACCCCAACACCACCCCAACCCCAACATCAACCCAAAACCACCCCGACACCACCCTAACACCAACACCACCCCAACACCACCATAACACCAACACCACCGCAACACCAACACCAACCCTACCCCAACACCACCCCAAAACCTTGCCAACGACACACAACCCAACACCAACATCACCTCAACACCACCCAACACCATACCAAAACCAACACCACCCGGACACCACTCCAACACCACCACCACCCAAACAACACCCCAACACCACCCCCCCCCCCCCCCCCCCCCCCCCCCCCCACCCCCCCCCCCCCCCCTACACAAACACCACCCCAATACCACCCAACACCAACACCACCCCAACACAACACCACCCGAACACCAACACCACCCCAACACCACCTAACACCAACACCACCCCAACATCACCCCAACACACCACTACCCCAAGACAATCATCAGCCCAACATTAACACCACCCAACACCACCCCAACACCAGCACCACCCCAACACACACACCACTTCAACACCACCACCACCCCAACACCACACCACCCCAAAACCACCCCAACCCAAACCCCACCCCAAAACCACCCCAACACACCCTAACACCACCCTTACACCACCCCAACACAAACAACACCCATAAACCACCCCAACACCACACCAACCCAACACCAACACCACCCCAACACCTCCCAAAACCAACACCAACCCCACCACAACACCAACCCAACACCAACCACAACACCACCCTAACCTCACCCCAACACCACCCAACATCACCCCAACGCCAACACCACTTCAACACCACCCACCCCCACACCCCAACACCAACACCACCCCAACACCACCCTATCTCCACCATAACACCAGCCCAACACCACCCCAAATCCACCCCAACACCACCCCAACACCACCCCAACCCCAACACCACCCCAACACCTAAACCACTTCAACACCACCCTCACCCCAACACCAACATCACCCCAACCTCCACACCACCCCAACACCACCCCATCCCAAACACCACCCTAACACCACCCCAACACCAACACCACCCCAAAATCAACACCACATTAAAACCACCCCAAAACCATCCCAACACAAACACCACCCCAACACCAACACCACCCCAACACCACCCTAACACTAACACCACCCCAACACCACCCCAACACAACACCAACCAAACACAAACACCACCCCAACGCCAACCCCAACATGACCCCAACAACACACCACACCGCCCAAACACCAACACCATCACCACCCCAACACTATATTACCCCCCAACACCATCACCACCCCAACACTAACACCACCCCAAAACCACCCAACACCACCCCAAAACCACCCCAACCCCAACCCCACCCCAACACCAACCCAACTCCACACCAACTCCCATCCCAACCCCAACACCACCCCAACACCACAGCACCCCAACACCGACACCACCCTAACACTAACACCACCTCAACTCCACCCCAACACCACCCTAACACCAACAGACCCCCAAACCCCAACACCACCCCAACACCACCATACCACCACCCCAACACCAACACCACCCTACACCACCCTAACACCAACACCACCCCAACACTGCCCCAACGTAACACCACCCCAACACCAACCCAACACCACCCCAACACCAACACCACCTTAACACCAACACACCCCAAACCCCAACCAAACACAAACACCAACACCACCCCAACACCAACCCAACACCAACACCACCCCAACACAAACACCATTACCACCCCAACACCAACACCACCCCTACACCACACCACACAAACACATACATCACCCCAACACCACCCCAACCCCAACCCCATCACCATCTCAACATAAACACCACCCCAACACCAACACCACCCCAAAACTACCCCAACACCTCACAACCCCAACACTAACACCACCCCAACGCCACCCAACACCACCCCAACATCAACACCACTTCAACACCACCCACACCCTAACACCAACATCACCCCAACAACACCCTAACTCCACCAAAACACCACCCCAACACCAAAACCACTTCAACATCACCCTCACCCCAACATCAACAACACCCCCACACCACCCCAACACCACCCCATCCCAAACAGCACCCTAACACCACCCCAACACCAACACCACCCCAACACCAACACCACCTTAACCCCACCCCAAAACCATACCAACACCAAACCAGCAGAGTGCACACACGAGCAGCAGAGCTATGAGAGCAGCAGACAGCGGATTCAGTCAGAGTAGGAAGTTTGGTGTGTGTGTGTGTGTGTGTGTGTATGTGTGTGTGCTTGTGGGTGTGTGTGTGTTGCATCAATATAGACATGATTATTAAGCTGCATTTGTGACCCACATAAACATAATATTATGAAAAGCAAAAATGTGAATTTATTTTCAAACGTAGGTTAACCCACCCCTAGGTATTTTATTTAGTTACAAATCCAACTAGATTTTACTACGTGTGTGTGTGTGTGTGTGTGTGTGTGTGTGTTACGTGGTAGGGGCAAGGAGTGAACTGGGATTGGGCCTAAGTCTCTTGACCTCAGGGTTCAGAGGATAGCCTAGCAACATAGAGCCAGAGTCTAGGGTCATGGGGTCAAGGTCCCTCTGTCATGGGGGAGGTTGTTAGAGTCATCCAACATTAGCTCACATCCAACAGTTCACCTCCCTGCTCAAGCTTTGACACACTCTGTGTTTTAAGATGCCTCGACCAAATGCAAATATCTAAACACACACACACACACACACACACACACATGCACACACACGTTCCCTAGTTTCTGCCCCTGTTTGTCGGTTCCTTGTTTGTTGTACGTTTGTTTATGTCTGCCTGGGGGGGGGGGGGGGGGGGGGGAGGGGTGCTTAAACCTCACTACATGTATTTCCTGTGTCGTTAGTGTAATGTCTGTGTTAATTAGTAATTCTGGTCACCTGTGTTCCATGTATTGGAAGTTCTCTAGCTGATGGCCCAGTTTGTCGGTTCCTTGTTTGTTGTAGGTTTGTTTCTGTCTGTGTACATGAAGTAAAGATTCCTTTTGCACCTAACCCTCTGAGTCTGATGTCTGCATTTGGGTTCACCTCCCTGCACAAGCTGTGACACACTCAGTGTTTTAAGATGCCTCGACCAAATGCAAATATATATCCATATATTAACCTCCCTCCCCTCTCGCTATCACTCGCTTCGTCTCCCTTCCTCCTCCATCAGAGTATTTTGTATTTGTGTATTCCCAACATGTTTGCCTACAGGGATTTACATAATCAGTATCGGTCCTGAATAAAAAAAACATTCCAACCATAAGAGTCTTGAGACTTGACTTGGACCTGTGCACAAACAGCAACCTTTCATTCAGAACGAGGACAAACCATTGTAATATTAACTTCATTACGCCCACATCATATCATAAATATGTTTGTTTGTTCAAATGGATGCAGTATGTTTGTTTTGTTATCAGTAGCCTACATTTACTGTCTCAAAATCATAATATGCACTCATTTTTACCATATACACATTATATACATTTTTATTGACTGTCTTTTACTGATTTTATCCAATAACGATGGTCAGTGATCTTCAAATCATCACACACACGTCACTGGACACACATACACCCGCACATACACACATCAACACCAAGAAACATACAAAAAATGTAATGCTGTCATTATTCAAATGTCTGAGCTGTAATTTTCCCACGTTAAACACACACAAACACACACACACACATAACATCTATTTTAGTTTCCCCTTCCCCAGTATGCCTTGGGGGAGGATTTTGATGTCTGCATTTGGGTTCACCTCCTTGTACAAGCCGTGACACACTCAGTGTTTTAAGATGCCTCGACCAAATGCAAATATACACATATATTTACCTCTCTCTCTTCATCCCCCCCCTCTCTCTCTCTCTCTCTCTCTCTCTCTCTCTCTCTCTCTCTCTCTCTTTATCCTTGGTATTTGTATATTCACAGACTGTTTGCCTACAGGGATTTATATAACTCTGCAGTTTTTGGTTGTCAAACCTCCTGCTTTTTTTCATGCATCTGTTGACCTGAAAAGTCCTAAACATCCACCCTAAGTGCTCTGCTTTTTCAGTTGAATATCAACTTCTCAGGAATACTCACATCATGTCTGTTTTAGAGATGTGTTCTCAGATGTGTTGCCCGAAGTTCATTTACCCAATATCACAATTTATAGTTTTATGAGGATATAATGCATTGTTGGAACTGAATGTTGCCATATATTTGATGCACAGTGCATAATATACACACAATGTGTTTAGTATGAATTTGTAACAAACATAACTACACTACCCAGAAACCAGTCTCTGTTCCTGACCTGACTAGCCCTGTTCCTGACTTGCCTAGCCCTGTTCCCTAGCCTGAGCTAGCCCTGCTCCCTAGCCTGAGCTAGCCCTGTTCCTGGCCTTCCTAGCCCTGTTACCTAGCCTGAGCTAGCCCTGTTCCCTAGCCTGAGGTAGCCCTGTTCCCTAGCCTGAGCTAGCCCTGTTCCTGGCCTTCCTAGCCCTGTTCCCTAGCCTGAGCTAGCCCTGAGACTTGGGTGTCTAGCCCTGAGCCTGATCGTTCTCTTATTTGTTGGCTCGTTGTTTATTGTAGGTTTGTTTCTGTCTGTCTGTTTACATGAAGTAAAGATTCCTTTTGCTCCTTCCCTTCTGAGTCTGATGACTGCTTTTGTTTACCTCCCTGCACAAGCCGTGACAGACTATATGCAAATATACACATATATTTACCTCTCTCTTCAACCCCCTCTCACTCACACACTCTCTCTGTTCCTCCTCCATCAGAGTCCTTCGTATTTGTATATTCACAGACTGTTTGCCTACAGGGATTTAAATTACCCTGCAGTTTATTGTTGTCTATCCTTCTGCTTATGTTCATGCATCTGTTGACCTGTAAGGTCCTAAACATTCACCCTTAGTGCTTGGCTTTGCTACTTTAACATAAAATACTCAGCAATACTCAAATCATGTCAGGTTTTTCTATGCAAATGGCAATGCAGGTTATTTTTCTGTCAGCGTGCACATAAACATTCATTTGGTTCTTCCCTTTAGGACTTTCTGATCCTAATGGACAAGGTGTTGAGGCCTCCTGGATAAGGTGGTTGTGACGACTGGGACACATCCAGACGTCCTGGCAGCATTCAGGCTAGCTCCACCACCTGGGGAAAGCAGCTGAGAAACATCAGAATAACCAACACCAATGGGCCACAGAATAAGAACCAGACTGATCAGATGCAAGTTGGTGAATGTTACTGTAGCGATGGCTAGTCCATCGAGCTCATCCAGCCTTGCTTACAGGTTTCCCCCTGTACCTCAAACCAAGACAAGTTTGTTGTAATAAAGAGAGCCATGTTTTTGTTAAATTCAGCTCATGTCTCTAGCCTTTCCTTTACTGCTTAGAACCTCCCCTAATCACTCTCATAGCTAGTGCTTGAGGAGTAGTATTTGCATACAAGAGCCTTTGGATTACTTAATGCAAATCCAAGTGTACATGGTGCTGATCCCAGATGCAGACGCATCATTCGTAGCAGACGGACCTACAGACTCTGCCGGTGAGTACCATCTTCAAGTCAGAGAGACTAAACTATTTTAAGATTTTATTGTATTACTCTGTAATGGTGGACTTCTCATTTTTGGGCTCCTAAGATTAATGTAATGTGTCAATTACTTATAGCTCCATCTCAAAGGATCTATTGGTTCCCACTTGTTATAGAATGTTGTATGTGTCATGGACGTATGAATGTATACCATGCCACAAACGTATAGTCTTACTTATGTGCTAAGTGTCATAATAGTGTAGTATTAAGTATTACTACTACTGTAGTAGTGTATGTGCACTTACTGTTTACGTATCAACAGTACATTAGTATAAGTGCTTATACTTGCCACCTTGCCCCTTCAAATGAAGGAATATATACCTAGTAGCTAGTATTATCTATTGTCTGAGCATGTTGTTTCTCCAGAACCATGGGGTCCAGTCGTCTCATCTGCAGTTTCATTGGTAGGTATTCCACACAGTACTACACTATTTATCATTGCCCAGTTCATTATGTTGAATTAATAAAAATGTACGTGCCATAACTTTTGACAGTTGATTGTGCTGTCAAATTACAATTTTATTGTAATTGTGGGCATGTGTAAGATTCCTACTATGAATAGTTTGAACATTTCATTGATACAATAGCTGCAGAATATATGCTTGTAAATATAAGCTGATAATAGTTCAACTGTTTATTTTATTAAGTAAATAGTATTTCCTCATCACCAGGTGTTGTTATCCTCCTGTGGAAGTCACCTGGATTTTCAGGTATTTCTTTGTGCCCCAATGTGCACAAAGATGTGCACATTGTGTCAATGTGTTTTGAACACTAGAATGCAACTTGATAAACTATTCTGTGGTTTCTTTCTCCATTAAGCTGCATCCCGCATTAACCTGGCGTTGAGCGGCACGGCTATTCAGTCTACAACCGGTGATGGCGGGCTGGCTGAACGCGCCATCGATGGGAACACCGACCCTGATTTCAGTCACAACAGCTGCACCCATACCCAGTTACAGGCCAAACAATGGTGGAGGCTGGAGCTGCCTGGTGTGTACAGGGTGTCAGAGATCCAGGTCACTAATAGGAATGCCTGGAGGTACAGGCTCAATGGCGTGGAAATACTCATCGGGAATTCACTGGTGAACAACGGCATCGACAATCCAAGGTGAATCACTGGTGTCACCTGCCTTACTTCCACTCAATACTGTTCGACTCCCAGCCAAAATGTTCTGGGTTTGATCCCTGGTGACCTCGACCTGCTTATAAGTGTCTTTGGATAAAAGTGTTAATGACTAAATAGCATAGAATATTATACTCCCAGAAAATAAGGGAACACAGCCAGTGCTCTGCTCAAGTACACCTGGACACACACCAGCTACTGGAATCTGGTCTCTGATACCTTCACCAGACTACTGTATCTTCTCTCTCTGTCTCTTTTCCTCAGGTGTGCCATCATCAACGATGACCCAGGCTGCTTGACTCAGAGTGTCAAGTGTTGGGGAATGGAAGGAAGGTTCATCAACTTCTACAAGAACTCTGATGTAACAGATGCTTTGACGTTGTGTGAGGTCAAAGTGTACGGAGGTAAGAACCCAGTCCATCATTACATGATCATCAAACACTGCCATGGTTAGGGGTTTGATTCCCACTCGGGGCTACCTATTATAACAATGTATGCACCGGCAGTATTGTAAGACGCTTTGGGTAAAAGCATCCACCAAAGCACAATCTGCATACAGTGTTTTCACCCTGTGGTATGCGTACCACTGGTGGTACATGAGGGTACTGCAGGTGGTACATGGGATTCACTCTGGAACTAGTACAATAATAGAAAAAAGAATATAATTTAAAATAAATTATAAATATTCAGTGTTATAGTTTGTTATTATTAAAAAAAATACTTTGTGCAGTCGCTTGTAGGGTTTTCAATTGATATTTTGTGTTAATTTTTGTTTGCTGAATAAACGCAAAGGGAACATAAGCGTTGCTGCTTATGCTGCTTCTTTCCACTGTCTCCCACTGGCCATGGCCTTTTTGCAGTAATACTTGTGTAATAAGGGTTTGCTGGCACTCTTTGGTCAGCCACTGCATTTCTTTTTCTCAGTTGTCCACCGTTTGCGTCTCAGGTGGTCCACAAAAGGTCTTGATGACCATTGAGTGGTACACCTCCAAGACGCTATTACACTTTTTCGTGCTTATTGTCCCGATCTTAATCTATTAAATCGTGTCCCGGAGCATGATTTTAGTGCTACACAGAAAGATTTAAACTCATGCATTTAGAACGGGAGCGTTTCTCTGACTTTTTCGTGCTGGGCTGAACAACATTTAAACCAAAGCACCAAGTGGGCGCAAAGTTGTGGGCCGGCTGAGAATCTCCGTAAAGAGTCACGTGCGATATCGGCCCATCCAGGCCATAAAACGCGCCCACTTCCACTTATTTTATCTGAATACAGCCTATAACCTTAAACATACATCTAATCTAACTGTATCTACAATACAGCCTATAACCTTATACATACATCTAATCTAACTATGTATACATGTCAGCATTTATTTATGATCAACCCAGTAGATATGCACAATATTGACCCCATGTCCACAATATTCTGAACAACCCCCAAAATGATTGTTGCTGTGATAGGAACGGGACGCTGTGATGAGGTACATTAATGTATACAATTTATGTGCAGTTCATGGTGCTTGAGTCACGGTGTTTATGCGTTTTATGTAAAGTAGAATTTACACAAACCCAGATGAGGATTTATCATCTTAATAGTGCATTTCAGTTTGACTAATTTAAAGAAACTATTTAGCCGGCTTTTAATCCAAACCATAGTACTCCAACCACTCGTTGCCATAACAACGTTACGTGTGACAGCTGAGCTGCTGTAAATTGTTTTGTTTTTTGCGTAAACTAGGTTCAGCTGGCTAGGAAATAGACAGATATTCTAAGGTGCGCCAGACAGAACAGCGCCTCCCTGAGTGCCTCTGAGGCAATGACTCCCTCATGTGTGAGAGGTTATCCTTCATGCTCAGTGTGTATTGACTATTTCTGTTGTTGGGTGCAATGATCCTGGCAAGCTGCATATCTATAGGAATAAGGAATAGAGAACCAGATTAATAGTTGTTCGATTTCTAAAGATAGAATGTGGAATCTACCTGAATTATCTCAATAATCAACCACATTACTGAGTGTGAGAAGACGGAAGAGTCTAGTCTACTTTTAAAGTGTGTGTTTGTGTTCCCCTAGTGTGTGTGTATGTCCAAGGCGAAGTTACCACGGCACCCCCCATGTGACAGCCAGGCCCCCAGTCATGGTCGTAAATTACAGGGTGGGGTCCGTTGTACTCCTATCGAACTCCTTTACATGAATGAGGGCATTAAACTCTACTGAAATAAAATGTTTGGAGGCTCTAGCCCAACAGGAAGTGATGGACTTCGTGGGTGATCTAGGGGTTTAGCACACTTGGGAATGAGCTAGAGACATGATGTCTTTTTTTTATATGAAAGAGGGCCTAAAGGTCATACAACATTATCAATTTGGGGGCTCTAGCCCTACAGGAAAGGCTCCCAAAGCATCATCAAATGCTCCATTGAAACGCCTTGGAAACACAAGCCATTGCTTTAAATTCATCAAAATTTAATTTAAATTCATCATGAAAAAAGTGTGCTATGTGTGTTATGTGCATATCACTCAAAACGTTTTTGGTTTTGAAATAGAGGTCTGGTATGCATGTTGGAAGGGTAGGGTGTAGGTCTGGGAAGAATTTTAGCTCAATATCTTGCAAGTGAGCCGCTGAGTGAGGCGCCACGAGATGGACCATTTGCTGAGGCTTTGTGAATCACTGTAGGGCTAGAAGCCCCATGTTGATAATCACACATGTCCTTGAGGCCCTCTTTCATATAAAAAGAGACCACAGGTATTTAGCTTCCTTGTAAGTGTCCATGCCGCCTAAGTCACCTACTCATTGTATCACTTCCTGTAGTGTTACGGCCTTCTAATTGGTCATTCTAGTATACTTTAATGCCACTTAGCAGTGGCAACAATCTGGCATTTCCATATGGGGGGGGGGGGGGGGGGTGATTGTGGACAGTAGGGGTACATCACACATTAATATGCAGCTTGCCATGATCACTGCCATTTTCACTCAACAACAGAAATAGTTAATACACACCGAGGATGAGGAATGACCTCTCACACAAGAGGGGTCATTGCCTTGGCAGCATTTGGGGAGGGGCTGTTATTTCTGGCACTGGGGTATGACTATGAATAGGTTAATGATTTGAACTAGCTGCTACAGGTTTGACTGTATTTCCTTTGGACGTGTAATCTGATACAAATCAATTGATGAATTGTATCGAATAAACATCCCTTGTTAAATCAATGACCTTGGTGTTTTGCTTTCACGAATAGTTTATCATCACCAAATCTGTCAATGCTAACAAATCTCTTGGAGTAACGTAACTAGTCCTCAGAAAGTGATTAAAAAAATAAATGAAAATACTTTCATTGCTTAAGTCATTTATTAATTACAACTAAACAATGTTAACTGCGGTTCGGCTTCAAAGGGCACCTTAGAGTATCTGTCTATTTCCTAGCCAGTGGAACCTAGTTTACGCCCAAAATAAACTAATTACGGCAGCTCGGCTGCCACACGTAACGTTGTTATGGCAACGAGTTCGCTATGGTTTGCAGAACATTCTGGCTAAATCATTTATCTTTAAATTAGTAAATGACTGAAGTGCACTATTAAGGTGATAAATCCTCGCCTGGGTTTGTGTAAATGACACTTTACATATAACTCATAAACTTGTAAGCAAGCTAACTGTGCTTAAATTGTATACATTATTGAACCTCATCACAGCGTTCCGTTCCTATTACAGGAACCAAGAATCAATCATTTCGGGGTTGTTATATTGTGAATATCGTTTACATGGGGTCAATATTGTGCATATTGACTGGGTTGATCATTAATAAAAGCTGACATTTATTTATAGTTCAACTAGATGTATGTATAAGGTTATAGGCTGTATTGTATAAACAGTTCGACTAGATGTCTTTATTTATAAGGTTATAGGCTGTATTGTATAAACAGTTAGACTAGATGTATGTATAAGGTCACAGGCTGTATTGTATATACAGTTAGACTAGATGTAGAAGGTTATAGGCTGTATTGTATATACAGTTAGACTAGATGTACTGTATGTGTAAGGTTATAGGCTGTAGTGTCTAAACAGTTAGACTAGATGTATGTATAAGGTCACAGGCTGTATTGTATATACAGTTAGACTAGATGTATAAGGTTATAGGCTGTATTGTATATACAGTTAGACAAGATGTATGTATAAGGTTATAGGCTGTATTGTGTATACAGTTAGACTAGATGTCTAAGGTTATAGGCTGTATTGTATATGCAGTTAGACTAGATGTATGTATAAGGTCACAGGCTGTATTGTATATACAGTTAGACTAGATGTAGAAGGTTATAGGCTGTATTGTATATACAGTTAGACTAGATGTATGTGTAAGGTTATAGGCTGTATTGTCTAAACAGTTAGACAAGATGTATGTATAAGGTCACAGGCTGTATTGTATATACAGTTAGACTAGATGTATAAGGTTATAGGCTGTATTGTATATACAGTTAGACTAGATGTATGTATAAGGTTATAGGCTGTATTGTGTATACAGTTAGACTAGATATCTAAGTTTATAGGCTGTATTGTATATGCAGTTAGACTAGATGTATGTATAAGGTTATAGGCTGTATTGTATAAACAGTTAGACTAGATGTATGTATAAGGTCACAGGCTGTATTGTATAAACAGTTAGACTAGATGTATGTATAAGGTTATAGGCTGTATTGTATATACAGTTAGACTAGATGTATGTATAAGGTCACAGGCTGTATTGTATAAACAGTTAGACTAGATGTATGTATAAGGTTATAGGCTGTATTGTATATACAGTTAGACTAGATGTATGTCTAAGGTTATAGGCTGTATTGTATAAACAGATAGTCTGAATGTATGTCTAAGGCTGTGTTCTGATAAACTAAGTGGAAGTGGGCGTGGTTTATGGCCTGGATTCACCGATTTCGTACTTGGCTCTTTCCGGAGATTCTCGCTCGTCTTCGTCTTTATTGCTGGCCCACAACTTGGCACCCCCAACCATAGATCGTCTCATTGTCTCATTACACGCTTTATTATATAATTGTATAAATATTTAATTTTATAGTTATAATTAGACCATGCAGCCTTTATTTTCTTGTCGTTACAAGGACATCCTTTCTCGTTGTATCTATATAAATTATGACCATTGATGATCCACTTCTGAAATGGTATCTATGAATGAAATGCATAATGAGGGTATGACACTATCTCCTTATTCTCGCCCACCCCACCTTGAATTTAATAGACCATTCAATAGATACATTTACATTTCCGTTACTATGAGAACAATTGTCTCCCAATTGAAATGCATTGTTTTAAATGTCGTTCAGTCCATCACGAAACATAGAGCAACACTCCCTTTCAAAATACATGGGTTTCAATTTTGTGTAGCATGAAAGAAGTCTGACAATAGAGTATGAGTACGAAATAGCATGTTACCGGGTTGACACCTAAAGTCAAAGGTTGGGCCCCACTGATCTACATGACTGTACTGTACTTTGATATTTGGTATTGGTTTTCAGTATGGTCTGTATGGTCCAAGACACCTCATAGCCCTTCACATCAATTGTGTTCATGTGTGCTGAGATTAGACTGGGGTGGTTCCTTTTTTGAGAGACAGAACTGCCAACTGTCTGAAGGTGTTGGTTTACCATTAACATGTATGTGATGCTTTCTGAAATTGAAAAACGTCTGCTAAATGTCTAAATAGTGGGTAGGGATTAGGTTTGTTACTCTGATACTTAGAGGGGACTTAGAGTAGAACTCGCTCAACAACACACTGTCAATTGTTTACTCAGAGCTCGCTGCACCCTCCATGAGCATTCAGGAGATGGGGAGGAACATCACTCTGATGGGGACACGGCTGTGCTGGTCAGACGCCCTGCTCTACTGCAGAGACTCTCACTGGGACCTGCTGAGCCTCATGGGCCCAGAAGACCAGGAGATGATTGATGAGCTGGTGGCTCGCGCCCCCTTCCCACTAACCAGCCACCTCTGGGTGGGCCTGCGCAGGTACTGGCCAGACCTTGGTGTCTATTAGGCAATCAAGTCTGTCCTTATGATCATCTGTCCGTCCATCACTTTGTCTTATCAAAAATACCATGAAAATAACAAAAGCTAAATATTTGGCCACATTATTCTCATGTAACTCTTTCAAATCTTTCAATGTTGGTAGGTCACTTTCAGGAAGCTCCTGGTTTTGGATGTCCGGTGAACCGATGGACTTCAACCAATGGGACAAAGGTTCACAACATTCCAGCCCCTGTGGGGGCGTGTCCAGTGTGGAACCTTCCACATGGAGGCCACGCTCTTGTGAAGAACATCTTAACTTCATCTGCTTTACAGGTTGGTGTCCAGCCTATAGAGCCATTACCAGGTCCTTCTAAATCCAAATATGCTTAACCTTCTGTAAAGGCATGCACCAGCTTGCATGTGCTACCTGCACAAGGGAGTCTCAGATAAGATCTTCATGAAGAATATCCTTTTTCAGTCAACTTTATCACATTTACAAACAGCTTGAAACAATAAGAGTTTCAAGCTTCCTGCTTGGGAAAATAAAAGTCCTCCTTAGTACTGTGCTCAACCTAGGAGTGTGAATGAGTGAAATGAGCTGTAGGTCTTTTCAGCCACTTTGATTAAATGTCTTATATTTATATTTCCACAGGTCAGACAGAAGGAGTGAACAAGTTGCGCTTCTATACTTCCACAAGAGAGAATCAAATTCGCTGCACCTAACTGGCCTCACTGGGGAACATAGCTGCTGATTCTGAAGAAGACCTAAGTAGTGAAGTTTCTCAATGCTGTAGCTCAGAGTGTGTCTGAGGTAGCTAGCTAGTTCTGCATTCCGTCATTATGGGTATTGTGACAGGCCACATTTTGTGCTAGAATAGCATATAGAATACATTTACTTTAGTTTATAATGAGTGAACTTCTTTATGAGCAGATGTAGTTGTGTCATGCATCAATCCTTTGATCTGAAATGAGGAGATTGTGAGTTCAAGATGGTTTCAAAAGACTAAATCAAGTTTCTGTTGGCTTTTATATCTCTGTCTGGCTTACCTGATTTACAAATGATATCCACACAGTAGGTTTTATCTTAAAGTCTGATTGAGTAGGTTGTTTTAATGGAATTGAAGTGGGGATTATATTTATGTATTGATATTGACGATTCACTTTTTCCTGATGTGAATGTGCTGGTTTGTCTTTATTTTGCATATAAATCTAACATATTTAATGTTTGTTTGCTAGTGTCATCCTAATATCACTGACCCGAAGACCAATAATCTGAATGTATAAATAGATGACATAGTTTGCCCCGCTGTAGTTATCAGAAATGTTAGAAGGCTAGGTTTAGTTAACAGAGTAACATACACAGTTCTGATTCATGGCTCTCTTGGATAAGGTGTTCAATGACCATCAACCTATCCACGTAACGTTTTGACAATATCAACGATGAAACGTGATCTCCAACCTAAACGTCAGAATAGGTTGTTTGTAAAGGTCTTTGAAAACGACCCATATGACCGTTTTAGCCCCCTATCGACTGTTTGAAGAAACAGCAATACGTCATGTATGTCAAGGTTCTGCCAAAATAAAAATGGATGACAATCATTATATTCTCAGTGGAAAAAGCAACATTTTAAGATAGTTACGGCATTAAAATTTGCTTTGATAACATTTCTAGTGATGAATATTCATTTTAATGGTGTCATCTTCAGTCAGTGAATGTAGAGGATGTTTAGTTTGTTAGTTAATGCAACTTTTTCTATCGTTGCCATGGTGATTCATATAGATAATGGTAACCCTGAAACAACGCAGCTTGCATGTTGTTTGAATCTTTGTATTGCGTTGTGTAACATTAGTCATCTGGGCTGCTATGTTATGTGTGTTATATGAAAGTCATGATATGTTATTTTATGTAACTGATGATGTTCTTTCAATAAAGACGTAGATTTTCGAGTGACCCACGGATTACTTTTTTCGTCTTTGGGACGGACCAGGCCGACTTATTTTTGTGGAAAAACAGGGAGTTTATGTCTGCTTTGCTTCCGCCAAAAAATCCATTCCAAAGGTTAATTTGATAATAGATAAGGTTAATTAAAACATAGATAATAAGCACAAGATAATCATGACCAATTAATCCCTCTTTAAAGTGTTAATGTGTCAATAAAGTAAAAGCAAGACTAAAAAGACTTTCAAAAGATTACTACAATTATCAACATGAGGGTCGTAGACCTACAGGAAGTTATGCAAACACACCATTAACGGGGTTAATGGTGTGTGCACAGAATGACTTGGGAGTAAGATAACGACATCTGGTCTCTTTTATATGAATCAGGGCATCAAGATTTACTAAAATAGTAGCTAATGTACTGTACGTCCAGCCCTACAGGAAGTTATGTAATTAGTAGGTGACCTAGGGGTCAAGGACTCTTGGGAGTGAGCAAGAGACATCGGGTTTCTTTTGTATGAAAGAGGCCCTCAAGGACAAGTAAGATAATACATTTAGGGCCTCTAGCCCTACAGGAAATAACTAAAAGAGTCTCGGATAATGCTCCATCTCATGACCTCTTACCCCTCTCACTTTGTTAGATCTCAGAAGGGGCGTGGCGCGGGCTCCTTCTGACCTTTCGACCCCATATATGAAAAACAGCTGTCTTTACACGCTGTTGAGGAAAGTGTCTTTAAACAGTTAAATTTGGTTTTGCTTCATACTGTTCCCCCCTCCCAGCCAGAACCCGGTCTCTGCCCCCCACTGTTAGTTGACGACATCTTTTCCCTGCCCTTACCCCCCCCCCTCGCCAGATCCCTTTCTCTGAACACATGTTTGAGTTCATATTTATATTTACCTTCATCCTGTTCTCATCCCCCTCCCTGCTAAACGTCTGTCTCTAACCCCCTTTAGTTCTTAAAGATATTGTAAGATATTGCTCCACGGTTGGTATTGCCATCAAATGGCCCTTCCCTTGTCTCACAACCTAACAACAGATCCCCCTCAGACAAACAGGTCGGGGGCCCATCATCCCCCCCCCCTCCCCCGAAATAATTAGCCTAGAGAGGGTGTAGGCGGTTTGTCATTGGCTTAATTTAATAACGGTAACCCAATAGCAATCTGTGGGTTGCACCTTTTTGCATGATAACAAGTAATGATTGGAGGTAACTGAGAGCCCCGCCCTTGTCATGTGCTTTAAGACACTGTGTTGTGTGATGAAGAAAATACTTTAGTGGGAGAAGAATGGGAGAAGAATAATAAGAGAGCACTCAGGATTTTACACACAGAATCAAGCAGAGCTTTTTTGACAATGGAAGGTCTCTGGTGGTTGTTTTGGGGATCTTGCATGAGCCCACAAATAGAGCATTGAACGTGAAGTATTGCCTCAGCTGTATTTTTGGAAGAATCGGACTGGAAACTTGCTGTGGATATATGTGAACTTCTACACCTAATTTAGTCTCTTGACCTCAGGGTTCAGAGGATAGCCTAGCATCATAGAGCTAGAGTCTAACGTCATGAAGATGATACGTGGTGGTGGTGGTGGTGCTGGTGGTGGTGCTGGTGGTGGTGCTGGTGGTGGTGCTGGTGGTGCTGGTAGTGATGGTGGAGGAGTGCCCGGGTCAGGTAGTCATAAGGGGAGTCAGGGAGCCAATCTGCAGGCGGACATCTTGTCCCCAGGGTCCTAGCGCCTGTCAAGTGTGAACTCAGTGCGGTCAGCTCCAGTAGGAGGCCGATACTACCGGCCTACTGAAGACCGGATGGCCCCGTTTTCCAGGGACAGTCCCCATTTTAAAAATAGGATTTTAAAGATATATGAATAGAATGAAAGGTTCTAGCTTGCTCATGAACATTAATTTCTAGACAGTTGGTAATTAGTCTGGGGTCTATCTGATAGGCTGTGACGCGGCCTCGCTACGAGGGGGGGTCTATCTATGGACTTTATACCATAAGCAGACCGATCATAATCAATAGGATATCAATACAATATGTAGCAATACAGTTGTGGATGACAAACTAAGCTTTGAGCCTAATGTGAAATCAGTCTCAAACAAAGGTCACCAGCGCTAATTCTTTTTAAGGAAGCTTAGATCACCAGTGCAAAAGTTAAATATTTGTGCGTAGCGACTGGTGGTTATTTGCGACTGTAACTGGGACACACACACACACACACACACACACACACACGGGTCTGTATGGGCAGGAGAGCACTTCACCGGGGAGTGTCGCTCGAGGAGGGAGGAGCCGTGAGCTGTACAGGTCCGGACACACGGCACTTCCGCTCGCACCGCTCGCTGTCCATGTTCCCTCGTGAAGAGTCTGGAGCCTTCCGCTCCGTCAGCCTCCGCAGTCCAGTCAGCCTCCGCACCGTGCGGAGCGTCGTGTTGACGCTGAGTGAACTGTCTCTCCGCCCCCACGGGCCACGCCCCCTCTCGCCGTATGAACCAGGTGTGTCGCATTAGTCGTTCACCTCGTCCGACCCGGAAGTAGACTGTTCACCACAGTACGATTTGGGCTGAGAACACTCAGCGGGGGGTAGGGGGAGGGAGGGAGGAGGGGGGGGAGGGGTTATCCCCATGGTTACGACCCACGGCCACTTTGTGATGCTCTTTTTTTACAGTCGCTGAGTGGGAGCGTCATCATGAGCGATGTTGGATATGAAACGCACCACACACCGTGGCCTTATCCTACAAGTGTCCGAGAAGCTTCATGAACCTTCTCGGACCGCAACAATAACCGCTCCCCAGATGGAGCTGACGTTGTGACGTCACGGGGCCTCCCAAAGGGCCCGTAGACATCCCGGAAAGAACCGGACCGGAGTTCAGAGCAGCGTGGAACGGGTTTCTTTCTGCATTATGTGATTATTCTAGTAACGTTGACTAAAGAGCATAGGTTACTAAGTTTAAGATCATAGAAGACATACTAAGACGGAACAAGATAAGGGTTTATATTGGTAATGATAAGAATTGTAGATATAATGAGCACTGTCAATAACCTCTTATTTATAACAGCCTACTTTTACATATAACAAGTATATATACTGCTCAAAAAAATAAAGGGAACACTTGGAGTTACATTGTGTTGTTTAAGTGTTCCCTTTATTTTTTTGAGCAGTATATTTAAAGTAATAACTCAAGTAGAAGTAAAAGGTAGTCATCAGATAATGACTTGAGGAAGAGTAAGAAAGTATCTAGTGAAAGACTACTAAAATACTGAGTTACTTCATACCAAATGATTTATTGTTGTAATAAGCAGAGCAAGATAAACGTAAATAGACAAATATCACATTGTATATGCCTGTTTAATATACATTAACAACACATAAAATAGCCATGTAACCCTTCAAATAAAACAACACACAATAACACATTAAATGTTTACAAATTAAGGAAAATATAGCCACAATAAATCTTTCTCTCTGGCCTCCATTTTTATTTCACAAACAGACTTGAGTAAAAGCAAACAGTATGTTACATTGAAGAAATTTAAAAGATTATTGAAGTAAATGAAAGAGAAATTAAAACTTATTCGTGTAATTATGTGTGTGTACTATGTGGGTGTGTACTATGTGTGTGTGTACTATGTGTATGAAAAAAAGAAACACGCACACGGCCCGCCCACCGCATGTTCTTTTTTTCTACAACCGACACAGAGACACTGATCCCCACCCAAACCCAAACGCAGGGAGGAGGTCCTCATGGGTGAAAGTGGACTGGAAGGTGTGGATGTGTGTCAGTGTGTCTGAGGACCCTCCTACATCTGGGGACACTCTGTAGAAGGACAGAGTGCCAGCAGGCCGGTCCAGATATACTCCTACTCTCTTAGAGCCAGCGGGGGGGAGACGTATGGCTGTTATACTACCGTTGTACCAGGCATAGTAACCAACATCATGACAATAAAGACTCCAGGACTTGTTGTTCCCTCCAAGCATGCTGTCATCACCCCCTCCTCTCCTTGTGATTCCTTTGTATGTCACTCCTATAGCAACACGTCCTTTCCTCTCTACCACCCAGTAACAGCGGCCAGTCAGACCCTCTCTGCACAACACCTGATACCAGGAGTCAAATCTCTCTGGGTGATCAGGATACGACTGCTCCTCTCTAACCCACGTCACCTTTCTGTTGTCCTCAGACAGAGAGAGTCGTCTGTGAGCTGTGTTTGGGTCCAGTGTGAGTTCACAGGCATCTGACGGGAGAACAAGACATGATTAGCTGCTGAACCATTTTTTAACCATCATCATCTTCATCATCATCATTATCATCACTAGTACTGTTCTCTTTCATAATTTTATTATCTTTCCCACACTTTTATTGTTTGCTATCTACTCTTCAAACATTAAGATAGAAAGACAAAAAATATATACAATTTGATACTATAGTGGAATCATGTGCTGTACAATTTCTAAGCAATAGTTCACACCGTTTTTAAGATAATTAAAGATATTTATTTGGAAATCCCATGTGTGTGTGAGTGGCTGTCCCAATAAAAACATTAACACCAATGTGTTAATGTGTTTACTCATACATACACGTACATACTATATATACATAGACATGTACTCATATATACTATATATACATAGACATGTACTCATACATACATACACATACATAAGTACACATATAAGGTATACATACGTACAAATACAAAATGTACATACGTATGCATACTCATACATACATACTTACATATAAGTACACGTACATATACGTAAGTACACAGACATATGTATACATATGTACACATAGCTAAACATCCATATGCATACTCACATATGTACGAATACGGAACATTTACATTTACATACATAAATATGTAAACATAGTACATATGTATAAATACTCATACATACCTGTATATGCATACACATACAAGGTACACATAAATACGTATACATACGTATACATACTCATACATGCGTATACATAGGTACACATACATATACATACATACATATATACATACATACACAGACATAAGAACACACACATATACATATGTACACATACATATGTATACATAGCTAAACATACGTATACATGCTCATTCATACATACACATACATAGTATACATATATACATACATATAAATACACATACATCAGCTCATGTACACATATGTATACATACGTACGTATATGTTAACATCCATAAACAAACTACTACTATGTTTTTTAGAAGCAATAGTGCTTATCATTTTTAAGATAATCAAAATGAATTGCAAATCCAATGTGTGTGTGGTGTGAGTCCAAGTAAAAACATTGAAACCTAAAAAAAGTATAAACTGCATCTGCTCCCGCAATATTTACACTAAATACACATATTATACATATTATTTGCATTTGCATTTGTGAGTGCAATGCTGTCCCTGCAAAGTCCTGTTTAGAAGAAAAGCCTCCTTCTAGATTAGTCATGGAAAATGAAAAATGGGAGTTTTCCTTCTGCATCAAGTAGAAGTACAGAAGTACAGAAGTACAGAAGCAGAAATACCCAAAAGTCAGAGATTGCATGCCTGCCAGATCACAATGACGATGCTGAAACCAAATATAGTGCAGCCCTACTGCAGATTATTCTTATTATTAGGCTATATTATTATTCTTTCTTACTCTCCACAAATTTTGGGACCTTACTCATTAAAATAAATTCACCTAGAGACTCCATTCCAATTTTAAAACGTTCATATTTGATTGGAATCGCTCGCTATCATTACATTATTTTAAATATTGATACTTTTAAAATTCTTTTTCACTTAAAATATTTATTTTTATAATAGAAGTCAACGCTCATTCTCTGAGACTTCAACTACTTCAGACTTCGCAACTCGGCATTTTTTTTTCTTTAATGTCCGTTTAAACATTTTACAAAATCATCACACTTTGATCTTTATATTTTTCAAAACAGATTTTCTATATAATTTATAGTTGTTGAGATTTAGAACTGTTCAAATATTTTCACATAAATTCAGCTATTTTACTTTTCCATATGTCTTAAACTATGTAGCTTTATTAAACATTTTCTTCTTCATACAGCACTCATCACATTTTCTTCAGGAAATGCATTTTCTAGTTACATGATACATTTTGTTGTGTACACAATTCTAATAAAAAAATTATATCTTAAGAATATTGGAAAATAAGATGTAAATCTGACAGCCCTAAATCAAACTAAACTTACGCTTCTTTAGAGCTGATCTCAGGTCAGGCAGCTTCTTCATCTCCATGTTCAGTGTCTCCTCCAGCTGATCCTGGGTTCTCCTCACGAGGTTAGCAGGGGGAGAAACTGGGGAGGCAACAAACAAACCCAAGAATTAACAGTGATAAAATGGCATCGATTTTGGGTAAAATTGATCTTTAAAAAGAATATGACAAATTAGCGGTATGGACGGTGTGGTGGTAATGATGGCGTGTGGACTTGAGCACCGTATCATACCAGTAACACCGGATATTGGACAAGCGTGAGATAAATCAAACTAAACAGACACTTACACTTCTTTAGATCTGATTTCAGGTCAGGCACTTTCTTCATCTCCATGTTCAGTGTCTCCTCCAGCTGATCCAGGGATCTCCTCAAGGTCCCTATGTATGACGGAGGACGGACCTCCACCGTTGTCCAGTCCCTGGTGGGTGGAGGATTCTTCAGGGATCTGAAGGTCTGGAGGAAGTGGAGGTGGTCTTCAGTGTGTGAGAGCTGCTTCACCTCTGAGCTTCTATTGGTCAGATCTTTAATTTCCTGCTCCAGCTCTTTGATGAGGCCTTCAGCTTGTTTCTCTGTGGATTTCAGTTTCTCTTTAACCGTTTGGTTGAGATCATCCTGGCACTTTTCAATAGAGCGCTTCAGAGCAGTGAGGACCTGCACACCATCAGCTATCTCTCTGTCTGCCTCTGCTTTGCTGCGATCTACTGTGTCTTTGATCTCCTGTATCTTTTGTTGTCTCTTCTGGATCATCTGCTGAACTTCAGACTCTATCTTGCCCAGCTGGGCCGTCTTCACTTCATATTCCTCCTTTAGAGGTACAACGGGATGGGACTTGTGGTCCGTCACTGTGCAGTACAGACACACACACACGTGCTCAGTCTGGCAGAAGAGCTCCAGAAGTCGATCGTGTTTCTTACACATCCTGTCTTCCAGACGGTCCATAGGGTCGACCAGCAGATGTTTCTTCAGGCGTGTGACTCTCTGATGAGGCTCCAGGTGGCTGTGGCAGTAGGAGGTAAAACACACTAGGCAGGACTTCACAGCCTTCAGCTGGGTCCCAGTACAGACGTCACAGGGAACTTCTCCTGGTTCAACATAAGGCTGCTGTTTGACTTGTACTGAACTTCTAAACTGATGAACCATCTCTGATATGAAGGTATTGACCCGTACATCAGGTCTTGTGAGGTAAAGCTCGTTGCAAACTGGACATTTGTACCGGATATGGTCATCCCAGAACGTTGTAATACAGGTTCTACAGAAGTTGTGTCCACATGGTGTGAAAACTGGGCTGTTGAACACATCCAGACAGATGGAACATGAAAAGTCTTCCTCAGACCTGGTGTTAGCAGAGGCCATTCCTAGAAAAGATATGTTTAATAACGTTAAAAGAATATTACTTTTGTTTTTAAATTGCATAACAATGGTAAACTAACAGTTCTAACTTGTTCTAATGTATGTGTGATATATATTTTATATATTAGTGTGTTTTCAAGCAGAAATCATCATTCAACAGGAGGTACAACATGGCGCCCTGCAGACAGGACAGCTTCATGAGGATTATAGTCAATATGTTGGACTCACCTGATAATGTTTCTGTCAGACTACTTAGTTTATAAAGTGTTGTTCTTTGTCTCCAGAACGTTAAAAGAATATTACTTTTGTTTTTAAATTGCATAACAATGGTAAACTAACAGTTCTAACTTGTTCTAATGTATGTGTGATATATATTTTATATATTAGTGTTGTTTCAAGCAGAAATCTTCATCCAACAGGAGGTACAACATGGCGCCCTGCAGACAGGACAGCTTCATGAGGATTATAGTCAATATGTTGGACTCACCTGATAATGTTTCTGTCAGACTACTTAGTTTATAAAGTGTTGTTCTTTGTCTCCAGAAAGAGAGAAGTGCCCCCACTTCGTGTTACTTTGGTCATTTTGCATTTAAATTAAAGTAATAATTCATTCTCAAAGTCAATGTCTATCAATTGTTGTCTACAATAAGGTAACGATGTGTCCAAAAATAATGTTAGCATAGGGTGAGCAGTCTCTGACTCCTGCCCAGCTGAAACAGCTGAGTGTCACAACGCTACACTTTCAGAGTTCTGAGATAGGAGTTAACATGGAAGCACTTATTCTGTAAGTCCCTGAAAACTATCTAGAGCGTCAAATACAACGTTATCCTAGTGACACAAAACCACACTGTCTACAACATGTGTAAATAACATACAAGTTATTTAAATAGTCATGACAGGGTGAATTATTTAATCATTATAATATAAATAAAGAAGCCTATAGAATATAATTAATAATAAGATGCCTACCGTTAAAGTCACCCAGGGACACTAACCCTAACCCTAACCCTAACCCAGATTTAGGACCAATCCTAAAACAGAAGAATGAAAAACTATTATTTCAACGATAACTGTAATAAAACACAATAAAACATCACGCAACCAGATAAGATAAGATCAACTAGTTAAATTATATCATAATATCAACCCCACCCAAACATACATTCAGTCATAGTTCGATTATATTATAATATCAACCCCACCTAAACATAGTCAGTCATAGTTATATTATATTATAATATCAACTCCATCCAAACATAGTCATTCATATTTAGATTATATGGTAATATCAACCCCACCCAAACATACACGTGTTCTTGTTCTGTGATCTCTTCACGTCTTTAGCATGTATTAGCTCTAATGCTGCATGCTGTGTGTGAGTACGTCTCATCAGCTCAGCAACAGTTTAATAAGTATGTAGCTGGTAATGAAACAAGAGCAACAGAGCCCATAAAAGCTTCTCTAACAAGGGTATACATACCCACACCATCCATTATTCCTATCAAATAAACAATTAGCAATGAATATTTCACAAAGTAAAAATATAAATAATTCGTATTTCCATTTGTGAAATAAATACAACACTGAAAAAGACTTCCCCCTCTTATCTGGCGGATGGTACGGTCTGACTACGACAGACTGCCCACGTGCGAACAGTCGATCGCGCGGTGTCCTTTCAGAGATGAAAGCAGACCGTGATTAGCGCGGGAGGAAATGTTGCTCCCTCACCACGGGAACAACTGAAATGTCTCTTCCACAGAGTAGAGTCACCAGCATCAAGAGTGTAAAGATCAGTGTACTAAACCGTTATAGACGCTCATAAAACCAGCAATAAGTCACTAATGTTACCCATAAACCTCCACAACACACTACACTCATACAGTCCAAGAGATGGTTACAACTCATCGTTTCAGTACAATTAAAGACACTGAATGTTTGAATCCACATTGTTTCCATTGGAACCCAATGTGAGTTCTGTCCCGTTCCTGGACCAGAGCCTCCATATAAACACACCCTCAACATGGTGAAACTAGTTATTGATGTTCTGACCCATATTTCTTTATTCAAACAGGTTCTCTCACTGAGATCGTTTCTTTTACAACAAAAACCTGGAAACACTGTATTAATTTAGAATATATTAATACACTGAGAATATATGACTAATAATATAAAGAAAACATGACATTTAGCTAACTTTACCTTAGCTTCTCTGATGAAAACGTGTGCTGCCCCGTGTAGTATGAAAATATAAAAGCACAAAAGCAAGGGAAGTAAGATCCGTTGAAGGAAGAGATTCAGGTGTTAACCTAAACACAAAGTAAGTGCTTAGAATCTAGACAGAACATTAACACGGTTCTAAAGGTTCTGAGAGTAAAGATTGAGCTGCTCCTCAGTGTGGAAGACAGAGCAAATGAGGAAGGAGACATTGAACAACTAACTACACCTAAAACCTTTATGATGAGACATTTGGGTCTCTGTCATTGCTGGGCTTCCATGTGAACACATAACCTTAACTGATGAAGTGATACGATAAGACAGCAAAGGTTTGAGGAAGTTCATATGACTTATAGAAAGAGCTATAAACCACTAGGTCCCAGCAATGATGTCCGAGGTTAAAACAGTGGAACTAAAGTTACTTCAAGAGTATAAAGTCCTGCTGTACTTTGTATCGTCTGCGGTGAAATCATGTGACTCCCAACGTATCAAAATACAACCGGAAGAAAAGCTAAGGAAACACTTTTACTTTGAAGGAGAATAAAACTACTAAAGACCTTTCAGAGTAAGCAAACAGAAAAGACAACAAACACAGTAACGTTTTTTTATAAGCGTATCCACACTGTCAGAATCACCTCTGATCAAACCAGGACAAAGACCTGGACCTGAGTAAGAGCTGTCATTAGAATAAGCAATCATTAACTAACTAAAGAGGAGTAGTGATTTACCTATACTCCACCCACACAAACACACACACACACACACACACTCACACACACACACACACACACACACACACACACACACACACACACAAAGCCATTTACCAATAAAACATCACGCAACCAGATAAGATAAGATCAACTTTATGAATCCCACATGGGAGAAATTCACTTGTTAGAGCATGCAGCTCACATGTCAAAAGTAGAGCAAAAGAGAGATTAAGTGATAAATACTAATTAAAATTAAAATACTTTTAAAGAACAAAATAAAGTTAAAAACGATGTACACTGAATACACTATTCACATTACACAGGATTATTGCTCAGTATAAATATAATTACACAGGATTCTTGCTCATATAACACACACACACACACACACACACACACACACACACACACACACACACACTGCAGGAGCAAATGGTGGTGGAAATGTGTCAAGTGAGAGAAGCTTGGGATGTAAACGAGGGGGCGTTGCCGCCTCTCAAACCGCTCCTCCTGTAAACCTACGTCTCTGTAGTGGGACTGTAGGAAGAGGAAGAAAAGGAAGGAGGGGCCGTGTTAGATGACACCCTTTAGCAGTTTTCTGACACTGCATCGGTAGATGATCAGCCGTCGTATTCCCTGCAAGAAGTAAATCTGTTCCTGGATGTCCCCGACTTCTTAACAATATAAGAATGCATGAGCTCTAATCAAGGTCAGAAAGACAGTAAATTATGGACAACTTAGTCAACAGAAAAGGTTCCTTTTGAAAACAACATGGCCGTAATGAGGAGAGAAGAGAGGAAAAAGGGGCTTTACGTTCACCAGTAGAACATGGGTGAAGCTCTACGACTGGTTTTCTCTAAATGTGCTTCTGTCTCCATTCGGCTCCTTTTCCTCTGCCTCTTCACGGAGAGCGTAAGAATAGCAACTTGAACCTTAAACCGATGAAGACTGGCTCTTCCTCACCTCACTGGTGGCTTAGGGGACCATGAGCTCAGTCCTCTGGAGACATTTCCTCCAACACGTCACAACACACACACAACAGTGGAGTCTCCATCCACCTCTTCATCAGTGTGTGGAGGGAGGATATTACTACACACACAACAGTGGAGTCTCCATCCACCTCTTCATCAGTGTGTGGAGGGAGGATATTACTACACACACAACAGTGGAGTCTCCATCCACCTCTTCATCAGTGTGTGGAGGGAGGATATTACTACGCACACAACAGTGGAGTCTCCATCCACCTCTTCATCAGTGTGTGGAGGGAGGATATTACTACACACACAACAGTGGAGTCTCATTAGTGTGTCATTAGTGTGTGTGTAAAATGTCAACTGACTTTAAGCTAAACCAGCTCCGCCATCACATCAGCACAGCGGAGCTGGACTGGGAAGTCAAATCCAACACAATGCAAACATCTGTGGGCTACTCTGGATGTCAATACAGACCAGTTTATGTGTTCTACATGCGGACCATATTCAAGTATGTCAATACTGACAGCTTCAAATGTTTACATTAGATTAAATCCCGTTTCATTGATCCATCTCCCTGTTCTACCCGCACAGCTAAATGAGGTGCAATGTCAACTCTTGCCAGCAGAGGTCTTCCTTGAGGCAGTTGAGAATCAGAGCTGCTGCATGAAGACATGTAGAAGATGATCTCGACCATCTGGTACAGGTGCAACTTTGTTTCACTTCACGTGGATACACGACCTGGAAGACACTTCAGCAGGTAGCTGGGATATCTTATTATGTTCATGTTTCAGTGTTTTAAACCCCCTCACACTGGCTGAGAACCCAGAAAAGGAATGGTTTCATGTCATACTAAATCATGTTATCACTGGTCCTTGTAGTAAATCACATGTTGGAAAGACAAGCAGAGCATGTTTGTACATGTGTATGTTCGCGTGTGTGTACCTTTGTGGGTGCATTTCTGTATGTGTCTGTGTGCACGCATAAACGCATGTGTGTGTGTGTGTGTGTGTGTGTGTGTGTTTTAATAGACTGATGCTCATCAGGCCTTGATATTAATGCAATCACAAAGAGCCCCTAACTGTTGCTATGGGAAACAAGATATATTTTCTTTCCCATGTCTAGAGCGGTGGAGAAAGAAGACAAAGAGTGAAGTAGTGGTGACCCCCGCGCCGTGTTCAAACACAACGCAGTGAGGACGCACCTAGGTCTCATTTATTGGTCAACATAGTGGTCCGTAGTTATATACGAGGACACATCGACTCACACAAAGTGCTCAAATACGAGTGTTCATGCAAACCAGACGCTAATCTGTGTTTAAAGTTGGGAGCCACAGGTTGTTATGAAACATCTGTGGTTAGGGGGGGACAGGAAGTCTGGTTCAGGAAACAAAAGTTACAAAAAAAGTGACACACACACACACACACAGAAACACACACACACCTCTGCTGCTAGTGTGTGCACTGTTTGCATGCAAACGGGGGCGAGTTCCTACACTGAGTGTATCGGCATTAAACAGCTCTTTTCTTGGGGGGGGGGGGGGCGGAGCCAGGAGTTAGGGGAGGAGAGGAGAGGACGTGTTGTTCAGGAAACAAAACTTAACGTTCACAGAAACCCGACGTGGAAGCAGATCTCTCGTTCAGGAGAAATATAAAACACATTTTGGGACAAATAGTCTGACAGACAGCAACCACATATAGGTGAGTAAAACAACACAACTTTAGAACCTCTCTTCCCTTTTTGGAATTCGAAAAAGAATGGAAATGCTCAATACGTAAACCTTGTTGTCTGTGTCTAGGAATGGCCTCTGCTACTTCCTGGTCTGAAGAGAACTTTTCATGTTCCATCTGTCTGGATGTGTTCAACAGCCCAGTCACCACACCATGTGGACACAACTTCTGTAGAACCTGTATTACAAAGTTCTGGGATGACCAACTCCAGTACAAATGTCCTGTTTGCAACAAGCTGTTCCAGACAAGACCTGATTTACAGGTCAATACCTTAATATCAGAGATGGTTGATCGGTTTAGAAGTTCTGTACGAGTCAAAGAGCAGCCTTGTGTTGAACCAGCAGAAGTTCCCTGTGACGTCTGTACTGGGACCCAGCTGAAGGCTGTGAAGTCCTGCCTAGTGTGTTTTACCTCTTACTGCCAAACCCACCTGGAGCCTCATCAGAGAGTCGCAGGCCTGAAGAAACATCGGCTGGTCGAGCCTATGGACTGTCTGGAAGACAGGATGTGTAAGAAACACGACCGACTTCTGGAGCTCTTCTGCCAGACTGAACAGGTGTGTGTGTGTCTGTTGTGCACAGAGACGGACCACAAGTCCCATCCTGTTGTGTCTCTAAAGGAGGACTATGAAGTGAAGAAAGTCCAGCTGGTGAAGATAGAGACTGAAGTTCAGCAGATGATCCAGAAGAGAAAACTAAAGATTAAGGAGTTTAAAGACACAGTAGAATTGAGCAACAAAGATGCAGACAGAGAGATAGCTGATGGTGCGCAGGTCTTCACTGCTCTAAAGCGCTCTATTGAAAAGTGGCAGGATGATCACAATCAAAGAGTTAAAGAGAAACTGAAATGCACAGAGAAAGAGGCTGAATACCTCATCAAAGAGCTGGAGCAGGAAATAGGAGATCTGACCAATAGAAGCTCAGAGGTGAAGCAGCTACTACACACTGAAGACCACCTCCACTTAATCCAGACCTTCAGATCCCTGAAGAATCCTCCACCCACAAGGGACTGGACAACGGTGGAGGTCCGTCCTCCGTCATATGTAGGGACCTTGAGGAGATCCCTGGATCAGCTGGAGGAGACACTGAACATGGAGATGAAGAAGCTGCGTGATGATGCTGAACTGAAGAGGATTCAGCAGTACGAAGTAGATGTGACTCTGGATCCTGATACAGCTTATCCCACTCTCATCCTGTCTGAGGATGGGAAACAAGTACATCATGGAGGTGTATGGAAGACACTCCCAGACAACCCTAAGAGATTTACACAGAAGCTAAATGTTCTCACGAGGCAGAGCTTCTCCTCAGGAAGATTTTACTTTGAGGTCCAGGTTAAAGACAAGACTGCATGGCGTTTAGGAGTGGCCAGAGAGTCCATCAACAGAAAAGATCAGATCATGTTGACCCCTGAGAATGGTTACTGGACTCTTTACTTAGACAAGGATGGGTTAGTATTTAAAGATAACCCTGCTGTCCGTCTCCCTCTGAGAGCTGAGCTCCAGAAGGTGGGGGTGTTTGTTGATTATGATGAGGGTCTGGTCTCCTTCTATGATGTGGAAGCCAGGGTTCATATCTACTCTGCTACTGGCTGCACCTTTAGTGAGCCTCTCTATCCATTCCTCTCCCCATGTCTCTATGATTATGAAGGTAAAAACTCTGCCCCCCTGATCATCTCACATGTCAATCAAACAGACTAGGACCTTTTGTTTGATAATAAAATAATCAAACGACCAAAACCACTAATGTTGTTTCCTGCATGGGAATCTCTACTATGTTGATCTGAGAGAACTGCATTAATGTTGTACTGCTTTCATTTGACAAGAAGGAATTCATTCGGAAAAGAACCCTGACTATTGTAAAATATAACCCATGATACATGATTCGATTACATATACTATATTGATCAATATCTGATTACTGCTGAATGTTTTTTACACATTTAACAATATGAAATTGTAAACATTTGCAGGTGCATGTTAAAAATCTCTAGTTTCTTAAACAAAACGAGTTTATTAGTTTATACTTCTGAAATATGAATGACATCAAAAGTTTGTACACTTTTTTATTTCAATAAAAATGTACAAAAGGTAGAATGGGGTAATTTTCTGTGGAATAGTTACATTCTCTACAATAATTACTCAGTAGAATAGGTACATTCTCTGCAATATGTATTCAGTAGACTAGGTACATTCTCAGTACAATATGTATTCAGTAGAATAGCTATATTCTCAGTACAATAATTAGTCAGTAGAATATGTACATTCTCAGTACAATATGTATTCAGTAGAAAAACTACATTCTCAGTACAATATGTATTCAATAGAATAGGTACATTCTCTACAATATGTATTCAGTAGAATAGGTACATTCTTTACAATATGTATTCAGTAGAATAGGTACATTCTCTACAATATGTATTCAGTAGAATAGGTACATTCTTCTTCGCTCTCTCCCCCTCCTTCCCTCATTCTCTTCCCCTCTTCTCACTCTCTCCCTGCCTCTCCTTCCCTCTCAGTGTCTCTTCTCTCTCTTCAACTCTTTTCCCCTCCCTTTCCCTCTCTCCCTCCTCTCTCTCCCACCTTCCCTCTTCCCCCCTCCCTCCCTCTCCCTCCCTCTCTCCTACAGTGAAGCTGACTGTCATCGATGTCTCTGTGTCAACAACATTGGGCCTGTGTGTCACTCCGTCCACTGCCGCCACCTAGCGGCCGCCGGCTGCCACTTCTCCACGTGCTTCTGTTTACACACACTGCCAGCAATCACCAATCTACGCTCCCTATTTCTCCACCGCGCTTCCTAGCAGCCGGCACCAGTTCGTTGTTACTCTCCACCCGGTAGTATCTTCGTTCCCGCAATCCTGACTCTCGTGATTCTCTCTCTCCCTCCCCCTCTCTCTCTCCCACCTTCCCTTTCTCTCTCTCTATCCTCCCCTCTCTCCCTCTCCCTCCCTCTCTCCTACAGTGAAGCTGACTGTTATCGATGTCTCTGTGTCAACATCACTGGGCCTGTTTCTTCCAATCTAAATGTTCGGTTAAAGTTAATTTGTCTCTCCATCTCTCTGTCCGCTCTCCTCTTGTTCGTGGTTTTTATACGTTTAACGATATCAAGTTACAATCGACTACAGGAAGTAGAAAATATTGACAATGTGAAGTGTTCATTTTGTTAACATAATAAAATGTTTCTAAACATTTTTGATTTAAATTCAAATTTACAAAAGTGGAATGGGACATATTCAGTGGAAAATGAGCATTCTCTACAATATGTATTTAGTAGAATAGCTATATTCTCAATCTGTATTGTACTGAATAATCTCTCTCTCTCAATCTGTATTGTACTGAATAATCTCTCTCTCTCTCTCTCTCTCTCTCTCTCTCTCTCTCTCTCTCTCTCTCTCTCTCTCTCTCTCTCTCTCTCTCTCTCTCTCTCTCTCTCTCTCTCTCTGCAGGATGTCTTTGGTCAGACAGAAATGGAGAGAGACACAGAAGACATCAGCAGTCCCACTAGAGATGTGTTTCAAGACATTGTGTCAGGCCGGCTCCAGCGCAGCGGCCCAGACGGCCCAGGGGAGCGCTGGTAGACGGAGCAGACAGCCGCTCTCCCCCAGCTGGCCCCCGGGAGCGCATTAGCGCTGGCCCCGCTCAGTGCCATGGCAAGTGTTTTCAAATGTTGAATATAAAATGTACACCTGTAGACGTCAATGCGCTTACTAATGTCGAGGTATTCTCATTCCAACAGGTCCTCGTTAGTATAGTGGTCAGTATCCCCGCCTGTCACGCGGGAGACCGGGGTTCAATTCCCCGACGGGGAGTGTTTAACATTGACCAACAGTCACTGATACAATCAAAGTTGAGATATCTTAGGAGCAGTCGGTGTCTGTGCGCAAGAAGGAATCTTTGATTTCAATGACAAGTTTAACGAAATTTACGCAACGGTGCACTCTTGCACAATTTCTATTATAGTCAGGATGGCCGAGCGGTCTAAGGCGCTGCGTTCAGGTCGCAGTCTCCTCTGGAGGCGTGGGTTCAAATCCCACTTCTGACAGAAGTTTTAAGGACAAGCGAAATAACATCTTCCTATCAAATTACTCTACAGTTTAGTTCGCCCTCATCAGCTAGATGTCACGAAAGAGAAGACGTCACACAAAGCGTTTAAGTTGCCGTAAAACATTTGTAGACGTCAATGCGCTTACTAATGTCGAGGTATTCTCATTGTAACAGGTCCTCGTTAGTATAGTGGTCAGTATCCCCGCCTGTCACGCGGGAGACCGGGGTTCAATTCCCCGACGTGGCGTGACTGACATTAAACCACAGTCACCAATATAACCAAAGTTTAGTTATTTTAGGAGCAGTCGTTGTCTGTGAGTAAGAAGGAGGGGGTGGGGGAAGTTTTTTTGATATATCAGGCCCATCTCCCCTTTCTCTCTGCCCCCATCCAGCCCCGCTGTGTCATCTGTCAGGACCGGCTCTTCCCCTCTGGTTAGTGCAACTGTAATAACCTCTACACTGGTGTTACATACTTTAGCGTGTAGCGGATAGATGTTTGCTTTCCCATCAGCAGTGCTTCCACACTTCCCTCGCCAGAAAAGAAGAAAAGAAAGCAACATACTGTAATATATATTTTTGAGCACGTATATATATATATATATATATATATATATATATATATATATATATATATATATATATATATATTATTGACTGTTCTTTTTTAACTGAACATTTTAGATGTCAGTCTTCTTTTCTGCCATGCAACATTAGTGGTTTAACAAACCGTAGCTTAGTTAGGATTTATTTTTGTCATTTAAATTAATAATATCAGTGTTTTATAGATAAAACACTTCTGTGAAGGTGGAGGCTGAAGCTAAATTGAGCCTACACTTCACAATACAAATAATAAATATACAAATAGCGTGGTAAAGAGTGGACAGGTGTGCTGTGAATAATTATATGGCTATGATAATGGAGTAATAGAAAATAGCACAATAAACAGAACATTCTCATTAAAATGTGTGTGTGTAAATACGGCACAAGGATAATTATATTCACGCAAGAGATCTTAAATACACCCATTAAAGCAGAACAGTGCTTGTGCATTTGTTTTAATTTTGTTTGTCACTGGTCAGTCTTGAACATGTGCCCTTGTGATCCACTCCAAACCCCATACAAAACTGGCTAACGAAAGATTATTTTTCTTATTTTTTAATTCATACTAATGAATAAAAATTGAACTAGAGGAAAAACGAAGTTTAGTTTGCTATCATCCGCTAGATGTTCAGAAAGAGGTAACCTCACACAAAAGGTTTTATTTGCCGTTCAGAACTAATCAAAAGTGTGCCTTGCATTGGCCGGGAATCGAACCCGGGCCTCCCGCGTGGCAGGCGAGAATTCTACCACTGAACCACCAATGCTTAGCCAATAAAGCATTTGACTCACAATTTGTGCACAAAGTATTTACATAGGCAAAGATCGCAGCACAGAATGATTCCAACAGTAGACAACAATACTTGCAATCATCACATTTCCGTATGTCTACATTATACTGATGTCGTTTATGACCCCCAAAAAATAAAAAGAAGCGATACAATATTATTTGAGCGCTTTTATTCTATAAATGTGCTTCATATGCTGCGCTCCATACGGAGGCCCTTTCTCGTGTGGAGCTTCTCGCTGACAGCCAATCACCTTCTCGTTGTCATTAGTTCTTAATTGAATTTAGCTGAGTCGCCCCCGACGTGCACATAGCTCCCAGGTGATGTCGGCCATTCCTTTTTTTGCGTATGACTGCGGTAACCGATGGCTTAGGCCTGTACCTTTTATTAGTTAGACGTTGCGCCCGCTGTTGCGTATTTGTTTTGTGCTCTTTTGAATGAACAATCCGGACAACGTGGCCACCAACGGGGGTGGAGTGGTGGGGGGCCGACGTTTATTGTTTAATGAGTTGCTTGATTGTTTGTTTGGTTGTTTGGCTGCTGGCTTCAGATCAGCCTGTGATTGTACATCAGTGCACCGCACACATTACACTCTGCCCGTCTCCTCACTCTCAATCTATATCACTGTTCTTTCCCCTCAAAGTTACCCCGGATTTGACCGCTCATAGACACTTTGGTTTTGCTCGTTTATAGTTGAAATGCAGAGTTGTAGCTTGTGTTTTGAGCGCAGTGTGTACACGTGTTTGTATTGGGCCTAACTGGGGAGGACTAACCGACTGACTTTACCGGCGCTGCACCGACAACCTCCGTGTGAACACTGTGAAGTGTGTGTGTGAGCTCTGGAAACTGGACGCAAAATGGAGGAACAGCTTCAACCATTGCGCAAGAACGACGTTTTGGGTAAAACTGGAACTGTTGAAAGCAAACAGTCGTAGATGAAGAGGTAAGTAGACTAATTGGCGAATACAACTATTTTCGCCAATTGCTTTCTTTTTTTCTTTAACAGCATCACTGGACTACAGGACCTCCACTAGGTTGAAATGACAATCCTGTGCAATCCATGCTGCGTTAGACAATTGAACGGCACAGCGCTTTCTCCAGATGCTCTACCTACCTCAGGAATCCACAAAGAGAACTTGAAATGCCACGTGTCTGAAATATCCAGGATGTTTGTGAATTTAAGGACATCTCCAAAATAACTCGACAAAGAGAAGGAAGTGTTCCGTTTTTGCTCCACCCATAACCCCACTGGACCCTCTGTGTTTTTTGGAAATCCATCAGACTAACTAGACTACTGACTGGGGGCATGTTGAGGTTTGGTTTAATTGGTTGGTTTTGGCTTGCTAGAAGGTTGGTTTTGGCTTGGTAGAATGTTGGTTTTGGCTTGGTAGATGGTTGGCCTGTTGGAATTAGAAGAGGTTAGATGCTGTACTTGCTTTGCACTTGCAAACTCTCCCAATCTTTCCCTTTCAAAACTCTCAATACACTTGCAAGCTGCTGTTGACTGTTGCAGAAGTTTGACTGCGGCTTGATGTTGCAATCGGTGCAATGTGGTTTTCATTCTGTGCCATTTGAATTTTCTACAATGCATTCATTCTGTCCCTTTCTATTTTCTACAATGCAATGTCATTCTGTGCCATACGGTTTGTTATTTTCTGCAATGCGCATTCATTGTGCCATACGGTTTGTTATTTTCTGCAATGCACATTCATTCTGTGCCATACGGTTTATTTTCTGCAATGCACATTCATTCTGTGGCATAAGGTTTGTTATTTTCCACAATGCACATTCATTCTGTGCCATATGGTTTGTTATTTTCTGCAATGCACTTTCATTCTGTGCCGTACGGTTTGTTATTTTCTACGATGCATTCAATCTGTGCCATACGGTTTATTTTCTACAATGCACATTCATTCTGTGCCATCCGGTTTGTTGTTTTCTACGGTGGTTTCATTCCGTGCTCTCTAACGCGACTCAAAGGTCCTGCGGTTGCTTATGTGTGTGTTGTGCTCTTTCGACTGAACAATCCGGACAACGTGGCCACCAACGGGAGCTTCAAGGACGATCCTCACAGTGAGTCACCCAACGTTTATTATTTCATGAGCTGGTTGGAGTTTGGCTGCTGGTTCACTTTTACAACTTTCCATACACTTACAAGCTGCTTCTGCTGCTTTATGTTGAATTCTGTGCAATGTAGTTTTCATTCTGTGCAATGCACTTTCATTCTGTGCCAAACGGTTTGTTATTTTCTGCAATGCATTCATTCTGTGCCATACGGTTTGTTATTTTCTGCAATGCACATTCATTCTGTGCCATACGGTTTGTTATTTTCTGCACTGCACATTCATTCTGTGCCATACGGTTTGTTATTTTCTGCAATGCATTCATTCTGTGCCATAGGTTTGTTATTTTTTTACAATACACATTCATTCTGTGCCATAAGATTTGTTATTTTCTACAATGCACATTCATTCTGTGCCATACGGTTTGTTATTTTCTGCAATGCACATTCAATCCGTGCCATATGGTTTGTTATTTTCTGCAATGCACATTCATACGGTTTATTATTTTCTACAATGCATTCATTCTGTGCCATACGGTTTGTTATTTTCTACAGTGCACATTCATTCTGTGCCATACGGTTTGTTATTTTCTACAATACACATTCATTCTGTGCCATACGGTTTGTTATTTTCTACAATGCACATTCATTCTGTGCCATACGGTTTGTTATTTTCTACAATGCACATTCATTCTGTGCCATACGGTTTGTTATTTTCTACAGTGCACATTCATTCTGTGCCATACGGTTTGTTATTTTCCACAATGCACATTCATTCTGTGCCATACGGTTTGTTATTTTCTGCAATGCACATTCATTCTGTGCCATACGGTTTGTTATTTTCTGCAAAGCACATTCATTCTGTGCCATACGGTTTGTTATTTTCTACGATGGTTTCATTCCGTTCTCTCTAACGCGACTCAAAGGTCCTGCGGTTGCTTATGTGTGTGTTGTGCTCTTTCGACTGAACAATCCGGACAACGTGGCCACCAACGGGAGCTTCAAGGACGATCCTCACAGTGAGTCACCCAACGTTTATTATTTCATGAGCTGGTTGGAGTTTGGCTGCTGGTTCACTTTTACAACTTTCCATACACTTACAAGCTGCTTCTGCTGCTTTATGTTGAATTCTGTGCAATGTAGTTTTCATTCTGTGCAATGCACTTTCATTCTGTGCCAAACGGTTTGTTATTTTCTGCAATGCACATTCATTCTGTGCCATATGGTTTGTTATTTTCTGCAATGCACATTCATTCTGTGCCATACGGTTTGTTATTTTCTACAATGCACATTCATTCTGTGCCATACGGTTTGTTGTTTTCTGCAATGCACATTCGTTCTGTGCCATACGGTTTGTTATTTTTTTACAATGCACATTCATTCTGTGCCATACGGTTTGTTATTTTCTGCAATGCACATTCATTCTGTGCCATACGGTTTATTTTTTTACAATGCACATTCATTCTGTGCCATACGGTTTGTTATTTTCTACAATGCAAATTCATTCTGTGCCATACGGTTTATTATTTTCTGCAATGCACATTCATTCTGTGCCAAACGGTTTGTTATTTTCTACGGTGGTTTCATTCCATGCTCTCTAACGCGACTCTAAGGTCCTGCGGTTGCTTATGTGTGTGTTGTGCTCTTCCGACGGAACAATCCGGACAACGTGGCCACCAACGGGAGCTTCAAGGACGATCCTCACAGTGAGTCACCCAACGTTTATTATTTCATGAGCTGGTTGAAGTTTGGCTGCTGGTTCGCTTTTACAACTTTCCATACACTTACAAACTGCTGATGCTTGACGTTGAATTCTGTGCAATGTGCTTTCATTCTGTGCAATGCACTTTCATTCTGTGCCATACGGTTTGTTATTTTCTGCAATGCATTCATTCTGTGCCTTACGGTTTGTTATTTTCTGCAATGCATTCATTCTGTGCCTTACGGTTTATTTTCTACAATGCACATTCATTCTGTGCCATACGGTTTGTTATTTTCTACAATGCATTCATTCTGTCATACGGTTTGTTATTTTCTACAATGCATTCATTCTGTCATACGGTTTGTTATTTTCTACAATGCACATTCATTCTGTGCCATACGGTTTGTTATTTTCTACAATGCACATTCATTCTGTGCCATACGGTTTGTTATTTTCTACAATGCATTCATTCTGTGCCATACGGTTTGTTATTTTCTACGGTGGTTTCATTCCGTGCTCTCTAACGCGACTCTAAGGTCCTGCGGTTGCTTATGTGTGTGTTGTGCTCTTTCGACTGAACAATCCGGACAACGTGGCCACCAACGGGAGCTTCAAGGACGATCCTCACAGTGAGTCACCCAACGTTTATTATTTCATGAGCTGGTTGAAGTTTGGCTGCTGGTTCGCTTTTACAACTTTCCATACACTTACAAGCTGCTTCTGCTTGACGTTGAATTCTGTGCAATGTGGTTTTCATTCTGTGCCATTTTCATTTTCTACAATGCACATTCATTCTGTGCCATACGATTTTCTATAATGCACATTCATTCTGTGCCATACGGTTTGTTATTTTCTGCAATGCATTCATGCTGTGCCATACGGTTTGTTATTTTCTACAATGCATTCATGCTGTGCCATACGGTTTGTTATTTTCTACAATGCATATTCATTCTGTGCCATACGGTTTGTTATTTTCTACAATACATTCATTCTGTGCCATACGGTTTGTTATTTTCTGCAATGCATTCATTCTGTGCCATACGGTTTGTTATTTTCTACAATGCACATTCATTCTGTGCCATACGGTTTGTTGTTTTCTACGGTGGTTTCATTCCGTGCTCTCTCTCTCTAAGGTCCTGCGGTTGCTTATGTGTGTGTTGTGCTCTTCCGACTGAACAATCCGGACAACGTGGCCACCAACGGGAGCTTCAAGGACCATCCTCACAGTGAGTCACCCAACGTTTATTATTTCATGAGCTGCTTGAAGTTTGGCTGCTGGTTCGCTTTTACAACTTTCCATACACTTACAAGCTGCTGATGCTTGACGTTGAATTCTGTGCAATGCACTTTCATTCTGTTCCATAGGGTTTGTTATTTTCTGCAACGCACATTCATTCTGTGCCATACGGTTTGTTATTTTCTGCAATGCATTCATTCTGTGCCATACGGTTTGCCATACGGTTTATTATTTTCTGCACTGCACATTCATTCTGTGCCATACGGTTTGTTATTTTCTGTAATGCATTCATTCTGTGCCATACAGTTTGTTATTTTCTACAATGTATTCATTCTGTGCCATACGGTTTGTTATTTTCTGCAATGCATTCATTCTGTGCCATACGGTTTGTTATTTTCTGTAATGCATTCATTCTGTGCCTTACGGCTTATTTTCTACAGTGCACATTCATTCTGTGCCATACGGTTTGTTATTTTCTGCAATGCACATTCATTCTGTGCCATACGGTTTATTATTTTCTGCAATGCATTCATTCTGTGCCATACGGTTTGTTATTTTCTGCACTGCACATTCATTCTGTGCTTTACGGTTTGTTATTTTCTACAGTGCATTCATTCTGTGCCATACGGTTTATTTTATATATTTTTATTTAGTGCATTCTGGTTTCGTGTATGATTTGGCCTCTGGCGGTGACCCCTTTTGTAAAATGTGCAAATGGAGCGCATGTGTTAAGTTTCAGAAGGACTGAGGCGACGCAGATGGAGGTCCTGGTGGTGGCGGTCAGCTGGAGGTCCTTGCAGTTGCAGCTTGTGTTAAGACCTAGCAGCTACTCATCCAGGTAAGGTGAACTCTTCAACCGATGTAAAGGTTCATCGAGTAAATCTGATCAACTAGGTCTGCGTTTAGGAGCTCTAGTATTTTGTAACTTGATCATTTCTATCACTTGAAACTTAGTAGTGGGTGCTAGTAAGCAGAGACAGTGTATAACCAGGGTCATAATTGTGCAAGCGGTCAAACCACCAAGCGGCTCGATGACTAAATGGTTCTTTAAA
Source organism: Lota lota (assembly GCA_026745465.1). Lineage (NCBI taxonomy): Eukaryota > Metazoa > Chordata > Actinopteri > Gadiformes > Lotidae > Lota > Lota lota. The sequence continues at coordinate 72,870 of JACYXH010000608.1, forward strand.
CTCAGGACCGCGGCCCGGAGCAGAGGATGGACCAAAGGCCTGCAGTACAGCGCCCTAAAGACCCCGTGTGGACCCAGGTAACATGCTTGACTTGCAATCTTATGTGATTTTTACTTTGAATATTCAACATGGTAAGTTTTGCTTAGACCCGGGTGAGAGCTTCGATAAATGGACCAAATGGCAATGTAGCGTGGCGCTGCGTTTAGGAATCTTTAAATGCCCAATCACATTTGGTGAGCAAAATGTCTTCTAAATCAGCCAGCACAATGTGAAACTTACTTTTTTTCTTTTTACTTCACAGTATGATGACCTCAACAGTTGATCTACTCCAGTGTCCTATTCCCCATCCACCCTGAGGATCCCTGGCTACACCTACAGCCAACAAACCCACGCAGAGCTCATCAACTGCCTACTACACACCATACTGATGTCACTTTACTGTTCACTTTTAAAACAAAACATTATGTCACACCAGCTTTTGGGGAAAGTGTGTGTACCTCAATCTTTTGATTTGTTGATTTTTCTGTACACTATATGTTATCCCAGCTATTATATTTCCAACACCCTTAGCTGGGAGCCCTCTTAAGGGAGCGACTAAAGGGACAAGGCTGGAAGCAAACCTGGGCCCTGATCTTAACCTTCTTTCTAACCCTAAGGCCTCAATTTAACCACAAATAAAATAAGATGATCTAACCTAATACCTAAACTTAGCCATCTAACCTAAACTTCAAAAAGGCCTAAACTTAACCTAGTACCTAAACTCGCTTACCTAAACTTAACCTTCAAACCTAAACCTCTCTAAAATGCGTAAACTCTCACCTAATACCTAAACGTATCAATCTTTAATACAATAACTAATGCCTAAACCAAACAGGGCCTAAACATAACATATACCCAAACACCCCTAAAATTGCCTATTTCAAACTTTATACCAAGTTAACCATCCTTAATCCTAAACTAGACTCATTTAGCGCTAAACCAGACTTGTCCCTTGGTTGCTCCACTTTTATTTTTTAAAGGTTTCTCTTTTCCCCATGGGGGTTTTTGAGTTTTAATCCTTGAGGGCTTGAAGTGCATGTTTGAACACTTGTTGCTTCATAAATAAAAAACTTTTAATATTTACCCATTTTGTGTGTTTTTGCTTTATGTGGAATTGGGACAACTGAGCTGTTTCAGGGACCGTTTTTGGTTCTGATATTCGGATGGCTGCCATCACCTCAAACCAAATAGTTCAATTAGTTTATTCTTTTGAATCATGTTTGACAACACATTAAAAAATGTGTACAGTTTTCAGATTTGAATAAAGATTTACCAAAAGTAGACTGGGGACATTTTCTGTGGAATGTGTACAATCTCAGTACACTATGTATTCAGTAGAATAGGTACATTCTCAGTACTATATATATTCAGTGGAATAGGTACATTCTCAGTGGGATAAAAAAAATATGTTGTCTCCTAAAAACCCTATTTTACAAAATATAGAATTCAAGGAAGGATTAAAATCACTGATCGATTGCACAAGTTTGTAGCTGCTGAGCCAGTCAATGACTTAATGTCCACCATACAACAACCCAACATGTGTTACACCTTACACAAAGGTCACAGTGACTACATGTAAAGATTCACCCCATGTGTGTGAGTACTGTGACTTTGTCTTGACATCCCTCCTCTCCATCCTCTCATCTTAGTTCCTCCTCTGCTCTCCTTTCTAGCTAATCTAGGATTGTGTTAATTATTGTTGTGCCTACACATTACGTGTGTAGACATTACATAGGTACTATTTAGATTATTTTAGTATAATATTTGAACTACTTTAAGTTAAATGTAGGTAGTTCAGAATAGTCCCTTTTGACACATCTTTGCTGTAGTCTACTACCTATGCCCTGGCACATACAAGCAGCTTTCCCATAATCAGTGTTGTAGCGACACCCAGTGGTGGGAATGGGGAATCACCACAGACTCCCTTCATGAATATAAAATAGTTGATTTAAACAAATAAGCTGTATTCCTCACACATTATGCCACACAAACCATTTGTAAAATATATAGAAGGAGCAACTTAAAAGTCCAGCCAAATGCTGTTTTCCTTTAGGTAATGCTCACAAAACAAAATAACTTTATTCAAACATATACAGCCATCACAATGCCCAATGGTGTCCTTTACGCTGGGGACATGTCCTCACCACTCTTTGAAATGGCGGATTTTGTCCCCATCATAATTTGTTGAATACATTCAAAACAATAGATTAATGTTCTAAACTTTATTCTTTCAGTTGATTCTATTTTGTCATATTTTAGGTCAGCGATATTGGATATTGTATCACCGGGCTGATGTGCAATGCCTACTTTTACCGCCAGGAGGCGCACTAGTCCTTTAAATGGTAGAAATTCACTCCGTCGACTGGTTCATTACACAAACTTTAGCCTATAACATATTTACATAGTATATATTAAGCTCTATCTTAGAATACATCTAATTGGACTATTTAATATCATGACACATGATTTTTGATATTTTGTTGCATTTTATGGCATGATTAAGGTATAAACTACAGCCACGTGCCACTTATGAATTAATGATGTCCTTAATTATCTCACGTGGGCTACTTAGAGCAGGTGCCGTTTAAAAACGTGCATCACGTCGTCGTTCGCAGATAGAACGCCGTCCATATTCGCGGTGATGTAGACTTTACGGTAAAAGGGGGGGGGGGGGGGGGGGGGGGCGCACGGCGCATGAGTCAGACACGCCCATCCCTCCATCTCTCACGTCAGGGGTCCCCGACACTACCGAAGCAAACCACACGGCTCCCCATGTCGCTTCAGTTGTTCCCACCACCACATCGAGGGAGAAGGAGCAAGGTGTCTTTATTATCTTTCTGTATTTGGTTTATTTTTTTAATGGGGGGGCGACGCTGGTCGACCGTTGGAGCTTTAAGAAAAACACGAGCCAAGACAGAACGGGAAACAGACCAAAAACCAAACCTGTGTGGACCTTGGATGAAAGATTACACGCAGGAGAAGTAGAGAGTGTGTGTGTGTGTGTGTGTGTGTGTGTGTGTGTGTGTGTGTGTGTGTGTGTGTGTGTGTGTGTGTGTGTGTGTGTGTGTGTGTGTGTGTGTGTGTGTGTGTGTGTGTGTGTGTGTGTGTGTGTGTGTGTGTGTGTGTGTGTGTGTGTGTGTGTGTGTGTGGGAGGGGACGACGACGACGACGAACAAGTTCAGAAGACGGATTATTGGTCCGCACCTCCGAGGAGAGACGAGGTACCGCCGTTGATCGTGGTGACGTTTTGTCCAGCGCACAGAACCAAATCATTTGATCGCTGCTGGTGGGGAAAATGAAAAACAAGTTAGCGTGCGTCATTTTATTACTTCTCGTCGTTCAAGCAACTCGGTGAGGATTTGACGTTTTCAAGCGTTTCCGTGTGGTTCAAAGTTCTCAGTTGTCGCTCACGTTGGACAGTGGACGTCTTTTTGCGTTTGTTTTTGGAAACAGCTTGCGAACGATACGAATACATGGCCGATATGGTTATCATGCGCGCAAAACACACACACACACACACACACACACACACACACACACACACACACACACACACACACACACACACACACACACACACACACACACACTTAGATCGTCAAATTCTGTATGATTTAATTCCTTAAATGATGGCTAGATAAATTCGTGTCCTGCCATGCCAAGGTTTTATACATGGTTATCACGGTGAAAGTCGAGATAGCACACCCACTGCAGGTCTATACGCGACATGAATCAATCAATGGTCTCATAAAAGCAAAAACAACTCTGGAGACAATCTCACAGACAAGTTAGTTCTTGAGTGTTCTTCATTCACGTCTTCCTCCGTCTCCGTCAGCTCCGACCAACTGGAATACAGCGAGGACTACCAGGACCACCAGGACCACCACGACGTCCCTGTCAGTCGGATCGTGGCCCCCAGGAACCACCAGGCGGACGCCACTCACATACTGAACAATTTACTCAAGGAGTACGACAAGACGCTTCGACCCGATATTGGCGGTGAGTTGAAAGCTGTCGCTCGATAGCTGCTGCCTTGTTTTGTTTTTTTGGGGGGGGGGGGGGGGGGGTTTGTTGCTCTTTTGGGTTTACCAACGACACGGAAACAGGGGGGTCTAAACATTCAGGTGGAGCTGTAGGTTGATGGACGTGGATTGTCATTGGTCGATTTGAGCAGAGCTTTATCCATCTTTCTACTACTTGCTGTTCTGGTGAGAGGCGGTCTGAGTGCTCGTTCTCACGCACAGCCCCCCCCCCCCCCCCCCCCCCACCCCCCACCCCCATGTAATGTGTAAACCTTGGCTTGGTGGTTGTGTGTGTGTGTGGTCCCGTGACATGTGGTTGTTGTGTGGGGATAGCCACAGTAGTAGTAAAAATGCTCTCACCTACAACCATACAAGACACCGAAATAAGATGTTGTGTTAGCCAAATTATAACTCCAATATGAACGGAAGCCAACGTTTTAATTTTTTGTCCAAAGATCCCAACGAGACGACTGACCAGATATGGGCTACTTAGGTAGGACAAACCAAACAACTGGGTCCCCTGAGGCCCCTAACAGTCCTGGTTCATTCTGGGGCTGCGGGGCTGCCGCCCCCCCCCCCCCCCCTATGTAAACATGGGGGGGGGGGGAGGACAGGTGTGTCACATCAGCTCTTAATCAGCAGGTGACCAGGTAACCCTATCAGCCAATCAGAGGCGATGCCTGCAGCAGCAGGTGTTTTAACCTAGAGAGGGAGTCATCGAATGCAAAGAAGGCAAGCCAATCTACAGATGGTGTTATGCACCTGTATCCAAAAGAAAAAAGGCCCCCAGGGTCCGTCCGAGGGTTAGCTGGCTTTGTTGCTACTTGCTGTCCCCTTCCTGTTGACCTCTGGCTCTCACGTTAACGCCATCTCTTGTGTTACAAATCATAATGTGTGACTGGGTGAGGAGTAATCAGTGTGTAAACATGTTAAAGCAGCCATCGCCACACACACACACACACACACACACACACTCACTCACTCACTCACTCACTCACTCACTCACTCACTCACTCACTCACTCACTCACTCACTCACTCACTCACACACACACAGGAGATCTCTGACATGGCAGCATGCGACACCTGCTCGATGTATCATTTTACTCCTGACTCTGCAATAAACCGGTTTCAACATCTGCAACCTGTAGACACAGTAGCATGTAGCAGTAGCAGTAGCACATAGCATGTGGCATTGTAGCATGTGGCGGTTTACACTTTTCCTCCAAAGCCTCGTTACCATGACGGCCTCGGTTTCTTGCGGTTCGATTGGAAGAACCCTTGTTCTGTGAGGACAGCTTTGTTGGCGGGGTGAAAGGTCACAGTGCATTTAAGACATGCTAGACAGACAACATACGTAAGCACAAGACAAAAAGCTCAAATCAGGGTACAGGGGTCCGTTGTGACCCCGGCATAAAGGGTGAAAGGGCCAAGGGCCCTGCTCTACTGGTCGTGCTACGGTGCTAGACGCAAATCAAGGAAAGGATTCCTGGAAATGTTCATTCACCATTTAGTCAAATGAGAAAAAAAAATACGAATTCAAATTAAACTAACGCGTGCACCACAAGCAGAAGTATCCTTTCGAGCACAAAAGCGAACAAAAGGAAAATGTTTTCGGAAGAATTCGGGAGGAGCTGCATCCAAAGGAAACGCGTATCAACACGTTGCTAAGCGACCATTGTTTTGAAAAATGTGTAACTGTTTCACTTCGTAACTTTCACTAAGGTCTCTTTATTATTGGTCTGTCCTTCTGGCCACCTATTGCACACCTATTGGTCTGTCCTTCTGGCCACCTATTGCACACCTATTGGTCTGTCCTTCTGGCCACCTATTGCACACCTATTGGTCTGTCCTTCTGGCCACCTATTGCACACCTATTGGTCTGTCCTTCTGGTCACCTATTGCACTCCTAACCCCCCCCCCCCCCCCTGATGGAGCGGCCCCTCCCTCTGGGGTTCTAGGTTTAGTGTTTCCTCTTCCTTTTTTAAAGGGCTCCAGGTTGTCATATAATGGTGGCCCTTTGAGGCCCTTTGAGGCCGGAACTGGGATTACGATGTTACCTCTCTGACCCACCGTGGCACAGAAGACCTATCGGAGAGTTTCACAGCAGTTCTAGAAGAAGAGGAACCCGGCGGCCATGTTGGAAGCTGATAAAGGAACCGATTCGATAACAAAGGACATATTGGTCTATATGTTTTCGCCCGAGCTCTTTTTCCTTTATGAAATAGTTGCGCCTAGGACAGATGAGATTTCTAAATGCAGAAAGCACACACTAGTACGAATAGTAGCTCGGAATACCTCTTTAATGTAGTTCTCTAGCAGAGTGAGCCCAGAATACAATTTCACACAGCCTTTCAACACGGTTCCACCCCCTACCCACAATGCAATTGTCCATACGTCATGTGAGGGAAAGGTTGCCATAAAGGAGTTTTTCTCGAATAGATAAGGGGGTCACTGCCTCCTTGTGAGCGGTTCACCCCGGGCAAAAGGTGTTCAACGAAGGGGAACTAGATACCACTGGTTACCAGAGGGGGCGTGGCCGGGTCACACAAACCTGAAGAAAACAAAGCTTGAGTGATTAAAAGTAACCAACGTGTGGCTTTTCCATCGCACGCCGTGACGGAGGAGAATGAACGAACCACCTGACATGTAGGCACGGTGAGCCTTGTGGATTATGACATCACACAGGGTTTTCCCCGTTTGAATCATTTCTCGAAGTACTGTTGTGTAAACATGAAGAAAGTCACCTAATCGGCTTCCAACTGGCTGAAGGACAGTTAAGTTGCACAATAATATCGCCCGATCATTGTGTGTGTGTGTGTGTGTGTGTGTGTGTGTGTGTGTGTGTGTGTGTGTGTGCGCGCGCGCAGTGGGGAATCTTCATACGCTCAAGCACGAAGCCAGCAACTACGCCAAACTCTTTTCAAATCTTGCCGGTGGTTTTTGTGAATGACTAGAAGCAAACGGCTTGCACAATGGGGACGAATAGTGTGTGTGTGTGTGTGTGTGTGTGTGTGTGTGTGTGTGTGTGTGTGTTTACGTTGCATGAACAGATGCCTTGTTCCAATTAGCGGCAGTAGCACTGCCGCTGGTGATGGTTCACAAGTTCACCATATCATCATGACATCATTTGTTTTTACAAGCGCGCTCACGAAGTGATGCCTGTATGGACATGCCTATTTGTGCATGTGCAGGAGACATTGGACATTTTGCTGATTTTATTTCAACACGGTTACCTGGGTAGTCGACTTATCTTCACTAGTTTAGTCTACTAGCCCGGCCCTGCTCCATTAGAAGAGCTATAATAAGTGTTGAGAGAGAGAGAGAGAGAGAGAGAGAGAGAGAGAGAGAGAGAGAGAGAGAGAGAGAGAGAGAGAGAGAGAGAGAGAGAGAGAGAGAGAGAGAGAGAGAGAGAGAGAGAGAGAGAGAGAGAGAGAGAGAGAGATGAAAAGGGTGTGGGACCCCGGGGACAAGTCGATTCTTGTTTGGGATTGGTCAGGCTTATGATCATCGCCATTGTTCAATTAGGAGTGAGGTCACTCCTAACTGTAGATATCCTGCCTCAATAACATCACATGGCTTCTAAGATCTCCGCCCCCCTGACCATCAGCACAGGAGCCCCCCAGGGCTGTGCTCTAAGCCCCCCTCCTCTACTCCCTATACACCCATGACTGCGTGGCCACACACAGCTCCAACACGGTGATCAAGTTTGCAGATGACACGACGGCCTGATCACCGACGGCGATGAGGCGGCCTATAGGAATGAAGTCTCAAGGCCCGGACCAGCAGACTACGGGACAGCTTCTTCTACCTGCTGCCTGTCTGTCTGTCTGCCCGTCTGTCTATCTGTCTGCCCGTCTGTCTGTCTGTCTGGCTGCCTGTCTGCCTGCTGCCTGTCTGTCTGTCTGGCTGCCTGTCTGCCTGCTGCCTGTCTGCCTGTCTGTCTGCCCGTCTGTCTGTCTGTCTGTCAGGCTGCTTGTCTGCCTGCTGCCTGTCTGTCTCTCTGCCTGTTTGCCTGCTGCCTGTCTGCCTGTCTGTCTGCCTGCTGCCTGTCCCTAATCCATTGCACTATTGCTCTTCTTCTTCTTCTTATAATTATTACTGTTGCTATTCTATTTTTATAAAATGTTCTATTTGTTTAAATTATATTGTGTTTTATAGATATTATAACTTCTTTCTGCTGCTAGGCCGAGGAGCCAGAACAAAATAATTGTACTGCTGTCTACTTGTATATGACACGTGACGATAAAGAATATTGAATATTGAATCACAATCACAAAGTATGGAACATGTCCAGTGGGTTCAGAGGTCAAATCAAAGTGCAGAGCGTCTGAATTACCAAGAGGGGAGCTATAATGGTTCTGTTGGACCGGTCCTGTTCGGAACAAGAGGAGTACCATACGCTGTTGCATGGATTCTTGGTAAAGAAAAGAAACCCTTCAGATTATTTTAATTGTTTTTTAACTCTCTTACATTGCTTATATAATATGTGTGTGTGTATGTGTATTTGTATGTGTATGTGTGTGTGTATGTGTGTGTGTGTCTGCCTTTCTGAATACCTTCCTGTAAAGGGTGTTACAAGAGGAAGAAAAACGATGACTCATTGAAGAGAACTGAAGAAAGAAAAGAACCCTAATTATAGAAACATAACCCATTACAAAACACACACACACACACACACTCCGCCCCCCCCCCCGCGTAAACAATGTGCCCCCCCCCCCGCGTAAACAATGTGCCAATCAGCGTGGGCGGGGCCCACGCTGATTGGCACATTGTTTACATTTTCAGTGCATGCGAGTGTGCGCAAATGAGACGAAGCCTAGACGGCTACGCCGACAATGATATAACTAGTTATAATAACTTATTGTTAATGAGATGTCATTCTCCACCTGTCCACCAGATGTCCTTAGACTTGTTCCCTCACCTCACAGATCCTTCCGCTCCCATGTGCGATCACTTCATCCCCCTCACCTGAGCATCCTTGTCAATCTTCCCACCTGCCCCTCATTCCCTGATCAGTCTCTCCCCATCTATACAAGTTCACTTCCTTTGCCATGTCGGTTTGTTATGTTTGTCATGTCCCTTTGTCATTGTGGTCTCTCCGTTGTTAGGCTTTTCCAAGGCAGTTTGTGGAACTGAGATTTTTTAGTTGTCTTTATTCAGCCTTTTGTGTTTCATTTCCCGAGTTCTAGTTTGCATTTGGATCCAAACCATTTTTGTTCCTGCTGCCCCGCCAGCGCTGGTCACGACAGTATTTGAATATGTAAACTACTAGAGAATTACAGAAATTTGTGTACATGGAAAAATGCCCTAGCCTACTACGCCAGCTGCATGTCTATTGTTTTTAGCCACACATGCGCTTTGCCTCCACATAAACTGGGTTTCCCTTTGGGATAAGAATTGCCCAAAACACAAATGTTTATCAGATTGAACTGGTCTAACCGGTCTAAGTCTGATCATTTCTTCTTTATTAAATATTACAGGTTTTGTTTTGCAACGCTGGTGAGAATACACACTATGTCTTGAGATATCTTGTTGTTGGAGAGTAGAGGAGAGAAGGAGAGAGATGCGAGAGGGAGAGAAGGAGATCAGAGTAGAGGAGTCAGATTACATGAGAAGAGAGAGATTAGAGGAGAGAATAGGAGGGAGACTGGGAGAGGAGAAGGAGATGAGGGTAGAGGAGGAGACAGTTTAGAGAAGAGGAGGGAGATTATGGGAGAGGAGAAGGAGATGAGAGTGAGAGGAGAGGGAGATTAGAGAAGAAGAGGGAGATAGGGGGAGAGGTGGAAAGGAGAAGAGGGAGATGAGGGGACAGAGGAACTGAAGAGGGGAGGGTGACAAGGGGTGAGATATTGGGCACAATTCAATGCATGGGATTAAGTGTGATTTCCTTCTCGTAATACAAAGCCAATACATTTTTCTTTATTTGGCTATAGGATACCAACGGCTAGTTTATCGTCATACTATGCATTTTGAGAGATCCTGGTTGAATTCATTAAAAAGTTGTAAAACTGTGAATAGTAATGAGTTTTGGGCAGACATTGGAGTGAGCCCAATGTTGAACCCTCAATGTTGTACACTGTGCAACATGGGGATCGTTTCCGATGCTAGTTGCTCAAATCAAAATGACAACACTCTGTAAAAGGCAAATGTAAAGCATGTCACCAACAACTTCAAATGAATAAAAATGTGACATGAATGTTTGCATAAGCACCAACAAACACACTACCATACCCACATATGAAAAGACACACACAGCTTGTGGAAAATCCCTGAATTAATTAGAATTTCTACTTCAAAGAAAAGGCCTTTGCTTCGATGGGAAAGTAGGCTGGCATGTAATGTGCAAGTCACTCATAGGTAGGAGTGTGTGTGTGTGTGTGTGTGTGTGTGTGTACGTGTGTACGCACTTATTTCTGTGTGTAGTAGTTGCACACAAGCTGATAAAAACACCATGTTGCTGAAGGTTCTTCTGAATCCATTTTTGGAGCAGTTATCACTAAATAATTTGATCAGTAATCAAATTAGCTTTATGAGAGACACACAAAGGGGTTGTGTGTGTGTGTGTGTGTGTGTGCTCAAGTGTTTACGTGCAAGGTTCTGTGAGGGCATATGTGTGTTTCAGTGCAGTTCTTTGTGAGTTACTCGTTTGTCCCTGAGCTGCCTCTTGAATCATACAAAGGTTACATCAGACGGACAGCTTTTGCATAGGCGGTAGAAAATCTGCGATATATTTGCATGCATTACAAAACAACTTGCCTTCAGAGACTTCAAGACTTGACAGAGTGAGCGCCGTTTCTTTATCACCACCTAGGGTGCTGGGGGGAGAGGGCAGCTACGAGCTACCACAGACTGTAAAGGCTACTGAGTTAGCAGGAGCCAGTACACAATATACACACACGTGTGTATATTACGCAGGTTGTGGTTTGGTTCCTACAATGCACTAGATCCTCATAAAAGGGTTAATTTTCTTCCTAGCGAAAGGAAAGGGTGTAACCACCCAGCTCTATGGAGGAGCCCGTTAGCGTTGCTACTAGCATCCTGATAGCTAGGCGGAGGAGATGTTAAGAGCTAATTTGACAAATGTTACAAAACAACAACAAATAGTTACAAATGCATTAATAAGTCACCATCTGTCAAGGCTACAGCCGTGACTCCTGTCATTCCTTGTGCTTCTCATGTTTTACCTGCCTGCTCATCTGCCTGCCTGCTCATCTCCCTGGCTCACTGCTCAGTTCTGTCCGCCGCCATTGCCTTTCCACCTCCTCATTTGCCTGCCATTCTCAGCCCCCCCCCCCCCCCCCCCCTTACCCCTACAACAAATCCCTTTGCATTTATTTAAATTTCCTTGTCGCTGTCTGCGTTTGGGTCCACCTCTACTGACCGTAGCAGGTTTTGGACATACAATGTTTCCCCCAACAGCGACTGTATCTAAGTGGTTGACGTTTCCAGTCTGACTTCCGTAGGTATTGCGTTATTATGCAACGATACCCAGCAGCGTTTAGCACTCAGAACCACTTTGGCGCAGCTGCCATCGCCGATGCAGTCTGGTTGGACAGCACTACCCCGAGTCACATGATGCAGCTATTGTATGAGGTTAGAGTCTGGGAGATGAGCCTTACATAACTACCAGTGTTAACTCAATATTAAATAACAACCCTAATAGCAAATATAACCTGGGCACACAGGGAGAGGGTTGTTTTTAAGACTGTAGACAAAAATACCAGCCTCAGGCAAAGTCAAGTCAATTGTTTTTGCATAGCTCTTAATCATAGTTAAAGTGGCAAATCACCATTAAATCAGCACAGTGTTTCTAGTTTTGCTCCGGCTCTCTATTAACTCCAGAAAGAAGAGGAGAACACACATAAACACATTTGAAGTAGCCCACACAGTGCATGAATGTGCCAAAAGCCAGGCTGTGAAAGTTGAAACGTCAGTGAACTGTGTGTCTGCGGGGGAAGAGACAGGAGTTAGGGGCGGAGCCAGGTGTTAGGTGAAGAGCCAGGTGTTAGGGGCGGAGCCAGGTGTAAGGGGAGGAGCCATGTGTTGGGGGAAGAGCCAGGTGTTAGGGGCGGAGAGGAGAGGATGTCTTGTTCAGGAAATGAAACGTAAGGTTCATAGAAACCAAAGACACACGACGTGGAAGCAGTTCTCTCTTTCAGGCGAAAGATAAAACGCATTTTGGGACAAAAGACGACAGACTAGACCACAACAAGGTGAGTAAAACAACACAACTTTTGAAGGAAGTTAAAACCTCTCTTCCTGTAATGGAATAAGAACATAACTGGAATTGCTCAAGACTTAAACCTTGTCGTCTGTGTCTAGGAATGGCCTCTGCTACTTCCTGGTCTGAAGATAACTTTTCATGTTCCATCTGTCTGGATGTGTTCAACAGCCCAGTTTCCACACCATGTGGACACAACTTCTGCAGAACCTGTATTACAAACTTCTGGGATGGCCAAGTCCAGTATAAATGTCCTGTTTGTAACAAGCTGTTCCAGACAATACCTGATGTACAGGTCAATACCTTAATATTAGAGATGGTTGATCAGTTTAGAAGTTCTGTACGAGTCAAAGAGCAGCCTTGTGTTGAACCAGGAGAAGTTCCCTATGACGTCTGTACTGGGACCCAGCTGAAGGCCGTGAAGTCCTGCCTAGTGTGTTTTATCTCTTACTGCCAAACCCACCTGGAGCCACATCAGAGAGTCGCAGGCCTGAAGAAACATCGGCTGGTCGAGCCTATGGACCGTCTGGAAGATAGGATGTGTAAGAAACACGACCGACTTCTGGAGCTCTTCTGCCAGACTGAACAGGTGTGTGTGTGTCAGTTCTGCACAGAGACAGACCACAAGTTCCATCCTGTTGTACCTCTAAAGGAGGATTATGAAGTGAAGACGGCCCAGCTGGGGAAGATAGAGACTGAAATTCAGCAGATGATCCAGGAGAGAAAATTTAAGATTAAGGAGATCAAAGACACAGTAGAATTGAGCAAGAAAGACGCAGACAGAGAGATAGCTGATGGTGTGCAGGTCCTCACTGCTCTGATGCGCAACATTGAAAAGTGGCAGGATGAGTTCAACCAAACGGTTAAAGAGAAACTGAAATCCACAGAGAAAGAAGCTGAAGACCTCATCAAAGAGCTGGAGCAGGAAATAGAAGATCTGACCAATAGAAGCTCAGAGGTGAAGCAGCTCTCACACACTAAAGACCACCTCCACTTCCTCCAGACCTTCAGATCCCTGAAGGATCCTCCATCCACCAGGGACTGGACAACGGTGGAGGTCCGTCCTCTGTCATACGTAAGGACCTTGAGGAGATCCCTGGATCAGCTGGAGGAGACACTGAACATGGAGATGAAGTTGCGTGCTACTGAACTGAAGAGGGTCCAGCAGTATGAAGTAGATGTGACTCTGGATCCTGATACAGCTCATCCCCAGCTCATCCTGTCTGAGGATGGGCAACAAGTCCATGTTGGAGGTGTAGAGAAGAAACTCCCAGACAACCCTAAGAGATTTACACAGTGTATATATGTTCTCACGAGGCAAAGCTTCTCCTCAGGGAGATTTTACTTTGAGGTCCAGGTTAAAGACAAGATTCAATGGTGTTTAGGAGTGGCCAGAGAGTCCATCAACAGAAAAGGTTTGATCAAACCCATCCCTGAGAATGGTTACTGGACTCTTTACTTCAACAAGGATGGGTTGGTATTTAATGATAACCCTGCTGTCCGTCTCCCTCTGAGAGCAGAGCTCCAGAAGGTGGGGGTGTTTGTTGATTATGATGAGGGTCTGGTCTCCTTCTATGATGTGAAAGCCAGGGTTCATATCTACTCTGCTACTTGCTGCACCTTTAGTGAGCCTCTCTATTCATTCCTCAGTCCAGGGATCTATGATTATAAAGGTAAAAACTCTGCCCCCCTGATCATCTCACCTGTCAATCATACAGACTAAGACCTTTTGTTTGATAATAAAATAATCAAATGACCAAAACCACTAATGTTGTTTCCTGCATGGGAATCTCTACTATGTTGATCTGAGAGAACTGCATTAATGTTGTACTGCTTTCATTTGACAAGAAGGAATTCATTCGGAAAAGAACCCTGACTATTGTAAAATATAACCTGTGATACATGATTCGATTACATATACTATATTGATCAATATCTGATTACTGCTGAATGTTTTGTATACATTTAACAATATGAAATTGAGAAATATTTGCAGGTGCATGTTAAAAATCTGTAGTTTCTTAAACAAAACGAGTATATTAGTTTACACTTCTGAAATATGTGACAACAATCAAATGTTTGAACACTTTTTTATTACAATAAAAATGTACAAAATGTAGAAAATCTATTCTGTGGAATAGTTACATTCTCTACAATATGTGTTCAGTAGAATAGGTACATTCTCTACAATATGTATTCAGTAGAATAGGTACATCCTCAGTACAATATGTATTCAATAGAATAGCTACATTCTCCTTACTCTTCCTCGCTCTCTCTCCCTCCTTCCCTCATTCTTTCCCTCCTCTCTCTCCCACCCTCTCTCCTTCCCTCTCAGTGTCTCCTCTCTTGAACTCTCCCTCTTTCCCTCCCTCCCCCTCTACCTCTCCCCCTTGCTCTCTCCCTTTCTCTCTCTCTTGCTTTATCCTCCCCTCTCTCTCCCCCTCCCTCTCTCCCCCTCCCTCTCTCTCCCTCCCTCTCTCCTACAGTGAAGCTGACTGTCATCGATGTCTCTATGTCAACAGCATTGGGCCTGTGTCTTCCAATCTAAATGTTCAGTTAAATTTCATATCTCTCTCCATCTTGTTCCTGGTTTTTAAACTTTACAATTCAAAACGATTACAAGTAGAAAATATTGAAAATGTGAAGTGAACACTCTAGTTTTTTAAACAAAATGTTTACATTCATTTATACTTCTGAATTATGAATGATAGCGTAATAAAATGTTTGTACACTTTTTTGATTTCAATTCAAATTTACAAAAGTAGAATGGGACATATTCCGTGGAATAGGATCATTCTCTACAATATATATTTAGTAGAATATCTACATTCTCAATCTGTATTGTACTGAATAACTCTGAATAATATCTTCCTCTCCCTCCCTCTCTCTCTCCCTCTCTCCTACAGGGAAGCTGACTGTCATCGATGTGTGTCTCTGTCAACAGCATTAGGCCTGTGTCTTCCATCCAAACGATGAATTAAAGTTCATATCTCTCTCTTTCACTCTCTTTCACTCTCTCTGCCTCCCTTAATCTTTCTATCTCACACTGTATATTGCATGCCTCTTCCTCTCTCTCTCTCTCTTTTTCTCTGTATATTGTGTGCGTCCCATACTCTCTCTCTCTCTCTCTCTCTCTCTCTCTCTCTCTCTCTCTCTCTCTCTCTCTCTCTCTCTCTCTCTCTCTCTCTCTCTCTCTCTTAGCTTACCATTTATCTCTATGTCACACTGGTCTTTCTCTCCATCTGCCTTTCTGTTTCAATCTCATAATCTTTCTGTCTTTTTCATCATCTTTGTTAATCTCTTCCTCACGTCTCTCACTCTTCTCTGATGCTCTCACTCCATCTTTCTGAATCTCTCTCTCTCTCTCTCTCTCTCTCTCTCTCTCTCTCTCTCTCTCTCTCTCTCTCTCTCTCGTCATTGCGCTTACTAATGTCGAGGTGTTCTCATTCCAACAGTTCCTCGTTAGTATAGTGGTCAGTATCCCCGTCTGTCATACAGGAGACCTGGGTTCAAATCCCCGATGGGGATTTTTTGACGTTAACCCACAGTCACCAATACAATCAAAGTTGAGTTATTTTAGGAGCAGTCGGTGTCCGTGAGCAAGAAGCGATCTTTGAAATACGTGACAAACTTAACGAAATTCACGCAACGATCCACAGTGGTACTTTTCCGATTACGTGTCAGGATGGCCGAGCGGTCTAAGGCGCTGCGTTAAGGTCGCAGTCTCCACTGGAGGCGTGGGTTCAAATCCCACTTCTGACAGAAATTTTGTGGACGGCTAAGGACAAGCGAAATCACCATCATGATGTCCTTTTGGTATCAAAGGATAATCAAAGTTTAGTTTGCCCTCAGCAGCTAGATGTTCAGAAATAGGAGCCCTCACACACAATGTTGAAGATGCATTTTAAAACTGATCTGAAGTGTGCCTTGCATTGACCGGGAATCGAACCCGGGCCTCCCATGGGCAGGCGAGAATTCTACCACTGAACCACCAATGCTTGATTGTTGAAAAATAAAGACATGTGGACGTCAATGCGCTTACTAATGTTGCGGTGTTCTCATTCCAGCAAGTCCTCGTTAGTATAGTGGTCAGTATCCCCGCCTGTCACTCGGGAGACCGGGGTTCAATTCCCCAACGGGGAGTGTTTGACATTAACCCACAGTCACCAATACAATCAAAGTTGAGTTATTTTAGGAGCAATCGGTGTCTGTGAGCAAGAAGCGATCTTTGATTTCCATGACAAGTTTAACGAAATTTACGCAACGATCCACAGTGGTACTTTTCCAATTACGTGTCAGGAAGGCCGAGCGGTCTAAGGCGCTGCGTTCAGGTCGCAGTCTCCTCTGGAGGTGTGGGTTCAAATCCCACTTCTGACAGAAGTTTTAAGGACAAGCGAAATAACATTTTCATATCAAATTACTCTACTTACTAGGACGGCTAAGGACAAGCGAAATCACCATCATGATGTCCTTTTGATATCAAAAGATAATCAAAGTTTAGTTTGCCCTCATCAGCTAGATGTTCAGAAAGAGGTGACCTCACACACAATGTTGAAGATGCATTTTAAAACTGATCTGAAGTGTGCCTTGCATTGACCGGGAATCGAACCCGGGCCTCCCATGGGCAGGCGAGAATTCTACCACTGAACCACCAATGCTTGATTGTTGAAAAATAAAGACATGTGGACGTCAATGCGCTTACTAATGTTGCTGTGTTCTCATTCCAACAGATCCTAGTTAGTATAGAGGTCAGTATCCCCGCCTGTCACGCGGGAGACCGGGGTTCAATTCCCCGACGGGGAGTGATTGACATTAACCCACAGTCACCAACGTCTTGTTCCTTTAGGAGCAGTCAGTGTCTGTGAGCAAGAAGCAGTCTTTGATTTCCATGACAAGTTTAACGAAATTTACACAACGATCCACAGTGGTACTTTTCCAATTACGTGTCAGGATGGCCGAGCGGTCTAAGGCTCTCCGTTAAGTTCGCAGTGAGCCAGGTTGCTTCAACCAGCCGTTATCCACACACACTCCCACTAACAGTAAATATTGTCATCAGATTCATCAGTACATAATCAAACAATATGAAAAACAAACCAAACAATTTCTGCACAAAACACGACAGAGGTAAAAGCAGAACTTTATTTTAGCTAGTTTTTCAAACTGTCTCTAACATTGCTTTTATAGTGTGTGTGTTTTTTTAACTGTCTCTAACATTGCTTATAAAGTGTGTGTGTGTGTGTTTGTCTTTCTGAATACCTGCCTGTAAAGGGTGTAACAAGAGGAAGAAACACGATAAAGCAACCAGATGACTCAGTGAAGAGAAATGAAAAAAGAAAATAACCCTGCTATTATAGAAACATAACCCAATTCAAAGCACACACACACACACACACACACACACACAGATCATCATTGTCTGTTATCAATCAGAAGCATATAGCCCCCCCTCCCTTTTATGAGTCAAACCACGTCAGTCCTGTAACTACAAACACAAAACTATAATGACCATCATCTTTATCAAAAGAGGACATTCGTTGGGACACATATTCACTCAACATTCCTTGTCATTTCTACATGACTTTATTCAACTTAATAAAGTCAGGAGAACGCCTAACAGAAATGTCTAGGATGAGATCAGCCAATAGAATGGCCTCACTGTATTCAGAGGATTGAGGACCACCGTTTAGCGCCTTGTTCCCCTGATAGAAACAAAACGTACAGAAACAAAACACAAACTAAATCAACAAGTAGTCCAGCGTTCCGTCTGTGGCCGTTGACCGGCACGCCCAACAGGAAGTCGCCCAATGACGTTCCGATCTGACCGTTATGAAACAGAAGACGAGAACAACCGAAGTTCCACATTCAGTGAGCTAGCTTTGGTTAAGTACACACATTATCGTGTGAGTGTGTGTGTGTGTGAGTGTGTGTGTATGTGTGTGAGTGTGTGTTAGTGTGAGTATGTGATGAGCGGGTGAGTGAGTGAGAGTGTGTATGTGTATGTGTATGTGTATGTGTGTGTGTGTTTGTATGTGAGTGTGTGAGTGAGAGTGTGTGTATGTGTGTGAGAGTGTGTGAGTGAGAGTGTGTGTGTGAGAGTGTGTGAGTGAGAGTGTGTAAGTGAGAGTGTGTGAGTGAGAGTGTGTGAGTGTGAGTGTGTGTATGTATGTGTATGTGAGTGTGTGTGTGTGTATATGTGTGTATGTGTGTATGTGTGTGTGTGTGTGTGTGTGTATGTGTGTGTGTGTAGGAGTAGGAGGAAGGTGGAGCGGGTGGAGGACAGGTCCTTGGTGAGGTCGGGGGTGTAGTTGACCACGGCCGAGCACACGTTGTTGGTCTTCTTGGAGAGCATCATGGGGGCCCGCTTCTGTGGTGGAGGAGGGAGGAGGGAGGAGGGGGGAGGAGGAGGAGGGAGGAGCTGGAGGAAGAGGAAGTAGAAGGAGGTGGTGGGGGAGGGTGGGGGAAGAGGAGGACGAGGGAAGAGGAGGGGAAGAGGAGGAGGAAGGGGGAGATGCAAACTCCCAACCGTCCAGCAGACTTGAAAGCGCTGCGACCCTCGGCTCATGTCCCAGGTGGAACCACTGGGAGGCTCCCACCAAGCCATGCCTTGTCCCTCCTCAGGGCTAACACCTGAAGCCTTGGCAGGAGCTTCCTCCAGGCTGCTGTAGCAACGCAACCCTGCTGCGGTCAGAGACACCGCATCAAGTAGAGGTCATGCCTTCAAGAAGAGGATGAAGAAACACCTCGTCTGCATGGGTCTGCAATCCTAAACGTAAGGACCTCAACAAAGTAGTCATCAATATATTCCTGAGTAGCTGTGGCTCAGTGATGGGTGCTCTGAAATGTGGTCATGAAGCTTGTATCTGCAAAAGCATGCAAGAATAAAAAAAAAGTAGGAAAGGGTTTGTTTAATCCATTTTTATTAGTTTTCAACTGAATTCACTGTAAGACGCTTATTGATACAAACGTTTAATAAATGACTCACTAGAAAATTGTTCGAAGTACAGATGGTAACGCCTGCCCAAAGAAACAAATGAAAAACAACAACACAATCAAACAGGGTTTAGAGTTCAAATGTGTCTCTTTCTGTCAAGTTACCTCAGTGTGGGGCCCCATCTAAAGCTAGGGCCACACTGCCTGATTTTGATTGTTATCAAAATGCACACAAACGACTACTTCCTGTAGTCGTTTGCAATTTGATATCATTAAACGTATAAAAAACAGGAACAAGAGGAGAGGGGACAGAGAGATGGAGAGATATTAACTTTAACTGAACATTTAGATTGGAAGACGCAGAGCTAATGCTGTTGACAGAGACATCGATGACAGTCAGCTTCACTGTAGGAGAGAGGGAGGGAGAGGGAGGGAGGGAGAGAGGGGGAGAGAGAGGGGAGGATAGAGCGAGAGAGAAAGCGAAGGTGGGAGAGAGCGACAGGGAGAAAGAGGAAGGAGGGAAAGAGAATGAGGGAGAGTGTGAGAGTAAGAACGTACATATTCTAGTGAATAATTTGTACTGACAATGTACATATTCTAATGAATACATATTGTACTGAGAACGTACCTATTCTACTGAATACATATTGTACTGAGAATGTAGCTATTCTACTGAATACATATTGTAGAGAATGTACCTATTCTACTAAATACATATTGTAGAGAATGTATCTATTATACTGTGGGAGTGTGTGTGGATGGTGGCTGGTTGAATCAGCCTCACCTGGCCCGAGTCAGACTGACTGGACTCTGGGGCTGGGTGAGGCTGCACACCTGTTGCACATTGAGCAATCAGTGTGCACAGGTTAAACCAGCCACCACCACACACACTCAGGAAGAGCTCTCCGGCATGGCAGCACTAGCTGCATGCCTCATTCCATGCAACCTTTACAATAAACCGGTTCAACATCACCACCCTGTGTCCATTGGTTTGGAGGAGCCCGAGGAAAGTCACCTAGGTGGAGTATGGGAGCCACCTAGGTGGCTTGTAGTATTGGACATTGCTACATATGTATTTATGTGTGTGTAGTGTGTGTACTGTGTGTAATGTGTGTGTACTGTGTGTGTGTGTGTACTATGTGTTTGTGTGTATGTACTATGTGTTTTTGTGTGTACTATGTGTGTGTACTGTGTATGTGTGTACTGTGTGTGTGTACTATGTGTGTGTACTATGTGTGTGTGTGTACGTCACAGCGTGCGCGTGTTCTTTTTTTCTACAACTGACACAGAGACACTGAGGCACCATACCTCCGTAACCCAAACGCAGGAAGGAGGTCCTCCTGGGTGAAGGTGGACTGGAAGGTGTGGATGTGTGTCAGTGTGTCTGAGGACCCTCCTACATCTGGGGACACTCTGTAGAAGGACAGAGTGCCAGCAGGCCGGTCCAGATACACTCCTACTCTGTTAGAGCCAGCGGGGGGGAGACGTATGACTGTTTTACTACTGTTGTACCAGGCAGAGTAACTAACATCATCACAATAAAGACTCCAGGACTTGTTGTTCCCTCCAAGCCAGCTGTCATCACCCCCTCCTCTCCTTGTGATTCCTCTGTATGTCACTCCTATATCAACACCTCCTTCCATCTCTACCTCCCAGTAACAGTTGCCAGTCAGACTCTCTCTACACAACACCTGGCTCCAGTAGTCAAATCTCTCTGGGTGATCAGGATACGACTGCTCCTCTCCAACCCACGTCACCTTTCTGTTGTCCTCAGACAGAGAGAGTCGTCTGTAGGCTGTATTTGGGTCCAGTGTGAGTTCACAGGCATCTGATGGGAGTACAAGACATGATTAGCTGCTGAACCATTCTTCATCATCATCATCGTCATCACTAGTACTATTCTCTTGTAGACTTCTTATTCCTGTGTTATGAATGAACAACAATGTTATGAATACATCAACAACAATGTTATGAATACATCAAAAACAATGTTATGAATACATCAACAACAATGTTATGAATACATCAACAACAATGTTATGATACATCAACAACAATGTTATGAATACATCAACAACAATGTTATGAATATATCAACAACAATATTATAAACACATCAACAACAATGTTATGAATACATCAACAACAATGTTATGAATACATCAACAACCATGTTATGAATACATCAACAATGTTGTGGATATATCAACAACAATGTTATGAATACATCAACAACATTGTTATGAATACATAAACAACAATGTTATGAATACATCAACAACAAACATCTCTCATTGGATCCAGATCTTACCAACAACGAGCAGCTCTGCGGTGTGATTGGCCGAGCCAGCTCTGTTGGTCGCCATGCAGCAGACCGTGTTCACACCATACTTCACACCTCTGACGAAGAGGAACCCCCTCTCCACCCAGGCCGCAGGCTCTGATTGGTTGTCTGTGCTGTCCCTCTCCAGGGGCCTGCCGTTGTGTAGCCACTCGACGGTGGGCTCCGGCGTGCCGCCGGCATCGCAGGAGAAGCGTGCCTTGTAGCCCACGGGTAACACCTTGGTAGAGGAGTGGAACTCTGTGATGCTGGGGGCCTCCTCCATCATGAGCATCACTGAACCAGAAGAAACCAGGACAAGATGAGTGATAACCAGAGCTTATAATCACTACTATTATTATTGTAATTATATTCAGGATGATATGATTTAGACTCACAGAGGCGAACGGAGATTACGAGAATACACAGCAGTATGAAGATCAGAGTGACAATGATGACCGACTTTTGAGCTGTTTAGGAGTGAGACACACACACACACACACACACACACACACACGGCTATCATTCACAGTCTCCCTACGGTCTGCAGAATCCCTCCCCATCTTCAAGAAATATCTGAAGACCTCTACTGAGAACACCTCAATAAGTGATTAATGGTACTAGCCTTGCATATTTATTATTCCTGTCTTATACACATACACACTTATACAGTAATACATACAGTAATAGATACAGTAATACATACATACACGTACATTAATACAGTAACAAATACAGTCACACATCCCCGGCACGCACAGAAAATATTTTATATCTAATTATATTTAAAGATATGTTCATATTAATTATAAACATTATGTAATTGTGTTAAATCCATAAGTCCACTTGATATCACTTCAGTTATATCAGTAGCCTTTAGTAAAAGACAAAAATGTGGATAAAAAAACATTGCACTACCACTAATAATAAGTAATGAAAATACTAAACCAAACATATTTCATGAAATACACAACTACTTGAGATGCCTAGTAATAGTCCGTAACTCATGGCCGTAATCACAGGTCGTTTGTTCTGGAAACGTAAATGTGTGTTGTTTGTCTAGAACACACACATGTTGTTATTTAGGAGAATAAATATGTCTATGCGGTGGCTGGTTCATCAGGTTGGTCACTTTGGCTAAAAACGTTTGCTAAATGTAAATCTTAAATGTATGTAGATGACAACATCTTTCTTTACTGGATTATTACTTATGAATTCTCTAAAAAGGGCACCTACCAAATCTTCTCTTCCTGGTCTCCTCCTGGTCCAAAGACGTGTCCTCAGGTTCCTCAGTGAGTCCAGGGTCCAAAGACGTGTCCTCAGGTTCCTCAGGGAGTCCAAGGTCCAAAGACGTGTCCTCAGGTTCCTCAGTGGGTCCAGGGTCCAGTTCATAGATGTGGTCCATGGTTCCTCTCTGTCAGCTTCCACTGCTTCTGCTCTCAGGCTTCAGCTCTGCTATATCAGATGGAAAAACAACGTCACATGTTTGAATTCTGACCAATCATCAGCTTGTCATCTGAACCATCAGTGTCAGGAAATGTTTTTCTTACACGCTTATCAGATGCCATCACTCACACTCGCACGCAACCACACACACACACAATATTATTTTTCCTTTAATATAAAGACATTTAGAGGTATAATATAGTAGATGGCGCAGTAGACATGTCTGGGAGTCCACTACAGATTTATATTCATATTTATACAACTCAACTCAGCACACTATGGGAACGGCAGAATTATTCTGTTTTGCTGACGTTGTCTATGTGTGTGTGTGCGTGTGTGTGTGTGTGTGTGTGTTTTGTGTGTGTGTGTGTGTGTGTGTGTGTGTGGTCTAAAAGGCAGTTATATTTAAGGCTTTAAATGATGCTTATCATTTGTGTGAAGACTATCTGTTCTACTTACGTCATCATAGACAGCGGCTCAGGGTTACATATATAAAGAATGCATAGATATGTCACGTTGTTTTACTTTTATTCATTCTAACATACATAATTAACATCCACACAAACCAGTTTTATGTTGAACCTCATTCACTCATGTTTCTATTATTTTGACCTCAGTTATGTTTCTTTCATTGGTTCTCCACTACCTGTGGTATTATTTATAATAAATAAATAAAACACATTTTTGTGAAAACTCTGTATTCCTGTTTTCTGCGTTCATTTAAAGTAAAATATTTATAAGCCAGGGCAACACATCTGTATTTGGCGGGATGGCTCTGTTGGGGAAACTCCCCGGCCGTCCAGAGAGAGAGAGAGAGAGAGAGAGAGAGAGAGAGAGAGAGAGAGAGAGAGAGAGAGAGAGAGAGAGAGAGAGAGAGAGAGAGAGAGAGAGAGAGAGAGAGAGAGAGAGAGAGAGAGAGAGAGAGAGAGAGAGAGAGAGAGAGAGAGAGAGAGAGAGAGAGAGAGAGAGAGAGAGAGAGAGAGAGAGAGAGAGAGAGAGAGAGAGAGAGAGAGAGAGAGAGAGAGAGAGAGAGAGGCCAGTCAGAGCCTCTCTACACAACACCTGGTCCCAGTAGTCAAATCTCTCTGGGTGATCAGGATACGACTGCTCCTCTCTAACCCACGTCACCTTTCTGTTGTCCTCAGACAGAGAGAGTAGTCTGTGGGCTGTGTTTGGGTCCAGTGTGAGTTCACAGTCATCTGACAGGAGAACAAGACATGATTAGCCTGCTAAATCGTTATTGTTGTTGTTGTTAATGATAAACAATAAACAGTAATAATAGTATTGCAGTTAAAATCTAATATGAAATACATGCATCATTACAGTCATGATTATTAGGTTGTTATGTCTAATATAATGAACTGAATTAAATAATAAAAGAAATATCATTAATAATAAAATAACAAATATTTTTTATATCATGTTCTGAATATGAAATGCATATATAATTACTATGATTAATAATGTTAGTATTAGCATCATTATTATGTTCTTATGTCTCATATAATGATACTATTAAATAGTAATACTAATAGTTCTATAATCTTCATTTCAAATATAAATAACTATGGAAGATTATTTAAAATAATAGCCCTACTAATAAGGCTATAAACAAAATACTTTCTAATAGAATATGAAATACACACATAACTATTATTAATAATGTTTTTATCATTATTATGATATGATTATGTCAAACAATAATACTAATTATCATAATTCCTAAATAAAAATATAACAATAATACCTATTAGATGTTATACAAGTATGATTAATTTGATGGTTAACAATATTAATAAACTGTTGCTGTCAGACCACTTTTATTAAAAGTAAGATATTCATAAGCCAGGGCAACATGTTTGTATTTGGCTGTATGGCTCTGTTGGGTAAACTGGTATAGATCTCACAGAATGTTTCCTCACACCCAGTAACTAATTTATCTTCTGATCATGCATTTCATTCTGCACAGCTGCGTCTCCAGATATGTATAGCTACAGGACGCTACACCGCGAGTCTTATCTGTGATCTGTGGTTGTGTGGCGTGTGTGTGTGTGCGTAGTCTTGTGTTTTTTTTCTTCCATGTCATCAGAATAATTATTGAATGTATTTGTGCAATATGTTCTCGGCCAGGGCAACAAGTCTCATCAGGTCAATCAGTTTAGAATGCCCTTGACCACAGATCTGAAGGGCTTCACAGGCCGCGTTATAGAGATGAGGAGAGAGAGAGAGACAGTGAGCTTGACCACAGATCTGAAGGGCTTCACAGGCCGCGTTATAGAGATGAGGAGAGAGAGAGAGACAGTGAGCTTGACCACAGATCTGAAGGGCTTCACAGGCCGCGTTATAGAGATGAGGAAAGAGAGAGAGACAGTGAGCTTGACCACAGATCTGAAGGGCTTCACAGGCCGCGATATAGAGATGAGGAAAAAGAGAGAGCTGAGGAAGGAGAGGGGGAGAGAGAATTGAGGAAAGAGAGAGAGCGGGAGAAGGAGAGAGAGACAGAAAAAGACAGCGAGAGAGCTGAGGAAAGAGAGAGGGGGAGAGAGACAGAGAAAGACAGCGAGAGAGACAGAGATAGGGACAGACAGAGAGAGAGACACAGAGAGAGAGACAAAGAGAGACAGCTGAGGAAGGAGAGGGGAGAGAGAGCTGAGGAAGGAGAGGGGAGAGTAAGACAGAGAGAGCTTAGGAAGGAGAGAGAGGAAGAGAAGGAGAGAGAGACAGAGAGAGCAAGAGCATGAGAGAGCTCAGGAAAGAGAGAGGGGGAGAGAGAGAGAGACAGAGAGAGACTAACTGACAAAGAGACACTGAGGCACCACCCCATAACACAAACCCAGGGTGGAGGTCCTCCTGGGTGAAGGTGGACTGGAAGGTGTGGATGTGTGTCAGTGTGTCTGAGGACCCTCCTACATCTGGGGACACTCTGTAGAAGGACAGAGTGCCAGCAGGCCGGTCCAGATACACTCCTACTCTGTTAGAGCCACAACAATAAAGGTTTAGCAGCCTAACCATGCAACCAACTCTTTGTCAGTTAAAGTCTCTGTCTCTCTTTTTTCTCAGCTCTCTGTCTCTCTCTCTCGGTCTCTCTCTCTTTCTCTCTCTTTCCTCAGCTCTCTCTCGCTCTCTTTCGACAGCTCTATCGCTGTCTCTCCCTCTCCCCTACTCTCTCCCTCTTTCCTCAGCTCTCTCTCTCTCTCTCTTTCCTTAGCTCTCACCCCCACTCCTTCCTCAGCTCTCTCTCTCTTTCTTTAGCTCTCTCGCTGTCTCTCTCTCTGTCTGTCTCTCCTCTGTCTCTCTCTCCCTCTCCCGCTCTCTCTTTTTCCTCAGTTCTCTCTCCCCCTCTCCTTCCTCAGCTCTCTATCTTTCCTCATCTCTATAATGCCCTCCAAATACAGACGTGTATTTACTTATATATATTGTACTTTAAATGAAAGTGGTCTATATAAACTGAGAATAATGTTGTTGTAAAGCCACTGCAATCGTTGTACTGAACCAGATGTGCTGAACCAGATGTTCTGAACTAGGTAAAGGGCCACCAGCTCTGAGGCGGGCTTTTCAGAACATTAAGCACAAATAGATTCAATAATTATTCTGATGACCGGGAAAAACCAAACACATGATTACGCCCACACACGCCAGATAACAAGGCTCACGGTGTAGCATCCTGTAGCTAAACATATCTGGAGACGCAGCGGTGCAGATGATGAAATGCATGATCAGAAGATAACTCAAGCTCCTGGGTGTGAGGAAACATCCTGTGAGATTACACACGATACACTTGAAGGGCTAGAGTCTGTCTAGGCTCTCTAAGTCATAGTTTGTAACTCACTCTGTTGGTCTAGAGAGATATAAACATAAAATATAATTAAAGAGTACATAAAGGGATGAATCAGATTCTGAATTGCGTGTGCTGGCATGATTCTTGCACTTTTTGGGTTGTATCTTCATTGAATGCACATCTTGTAAGTAGCTTTGGACAAAAGCCTCCGCTAAATGAATGTTGTAGCAATGTGCTTGCTACACACCACCTAGGTGGCTTTACTAGGCTCCTCCCACGACCAGGACACAGGTTGATGTTGAGTAAAGCGGTTTGTTGTAGAGTTGTAACAGTCAGAGCAGGTGTTCAGTACCAGCATGTCCGAGCTTTCTGAGTGCGTGCGTGCGTGCGTGCGTGCGTGCGTGCGTGCGTGCGTGCGTGCGTGCGTGCGTGCGTGCGTGCGTGCGTGCGTGCGTGCGTGCGTGCGTGCGTGCGTGCGTGCGTGCGTGCGTGCGTGCGTGCGTGCGTGCGTGCGGTGACGGCTGGTTTAACCTGTGAGCCTTGATTGGTCAATGCACCACATGTGTGCAGCCTCACCCCGCCCCAGAGTCTAATCAGTGTGACTCGGGCCAGGTGAGGCTGCTTCACCCATCAACCTCACACACTCAGCAATGTATTTTAATGTGATGTGAAATCCACGATAATGTTCATTATGTTTGTGAGAGACTGAACACAGGAAACAGTAATACAGAGTTGTGACAAAAAGGGCTTTTATGTATTTATTGTAAATACTAAAACAGGTAGTGGAGAACCAATGAAAGAAACAAAATAGTATAAACATGAATGAATGAGGTTCAACACTGGTTTGTGTGGATGTTAATTATGTATGTTAGAATGAATAAAAGTAAAACCACTTGACATATCTATGTATTCTTTATATATGTAACCCTGAGCCGCTGTCTATGATGACGTTAGTAGAACAGATAGTCTTCACACAAATGATAAGCATCATTTAAAGCCTTAAATATAACTGCCTTTTAGACCACACACACACACACAACACACACACACACACACACACAACACACACACACACACACACACACATAGACAACTTCAGCAAAACACAATAATTCTGCCGTTCCCATAGTGTGCTGAGTTGAGTTGTATAAATATGAATATAAATCTGTAGTGGACTCCTGGGCATGTCCACTACGCTATCTGCTATATTATACCTCTAAATGTCTTTATATTAAATGAGAAATAATGTTGTTTGTGTGTGTGGTTGCATGCGAGTGTGAGTGATGGCATCTGATAAGCGTGTAAGAAAAACATTTCCTGACAGTGATGGTTCAGATGACAAGCTGATGATTGGTCAGAATTCAGACATGTGACGTTTTTCCATCTGATATAGCAGAGCTGAAGCCTGAGAGCAGAAGCAGTGGAAGCTGACAGAGAGGAACCATGGACCACATCTATGAACTGGACCCTGGACCCACTGAGGAACCTGAGGACACGTCTTTGGACCCTGGACTCACTGAAGAACCTGAGGACACGTCTTTGGACCCTGGACTCACTGAGGAACCTGAGGACACGTCTTTGGACCAGGAGGAGATCAGGGAGAGAAGATTTGGTAGGGACCCTTTTTAGAGAATTTAAAAGAAATAATCCAGTAAAAAAAAGATGTTGTCATCTACTTACATTTAAGATTTACATTTAGCAAAGTTTTTAGCCAAAGTGACCAACCTGATGAACCAGCGACCACATAGACATATTTATTCTCCTAAATAACAACATGTGTATGTTCTAGACAAACAACACACATAGACATATTTATTCTCCTAAATAACAACATGTGTATGTTCTAGACAAACAACACACATAGACAGATTTATTCTCCTAAATAACAACATGTGTATGTTCTAGACAAACAACACACATTTACGTTTCCAGAACAAACGACCTGTGATTATGGCCATGAGTTACAGACTATTACTAGGCTTCTCAAGTAGTTGTGTTCATGATATATGTTTGGTTTAGTAATTTCATTACTTATTATTAGTGGTAGTGCAACGTAACATTAGAGTGCCAATGGCTTTTTTTATCCACATTTTAGTATTTTAATAAAGGCTACTCATTTAACTGAAGTGATCTCAAGTGGACTTATGGATTTAACACAATTACATAAAGTTTGTAATTAATATGAACATTTCTCAAACCATCCCAAACAACATATCCTAATATTTTCTGCGTGTGCCGTTGTGAATTTTACTGTTTGTGTACGTATGTATTACTGTATGTTTTACTATATGTATTACTGTATGCATAGCTGTATTACTGTATAACTGTATGTGTGCGTATGTATTACTGCATGTATTACTATATGTATTACTGTATGCATAGCTGTATTACGGTATAACTGTATGTGTGCGTATGTATTACTGTATGTATTACTATATGTATTACTGTATGCATAGCTGTATTACTGTATAACTGTATGTGTGCGTATATGTGAATAATGAGGGAGCTACAGTACCAGTAATCACTTATTGAGGTGTTTTCAGTAGAGGTCTTCAGATGTTTCTTGAAGATGGGGAGGGATTCTGCAGACCGTAGGGAGACTGTGAATGATAGCCACGCAGTACGAATATATCTGTGTATATTACAATGCGTGTATGCATGTGTGCGTGTGTGTGTGTGTGTATGTATGTGTGTGTGTGTGTGGGGGGGGGGTCTGTGTGTATGTGTGTGTGTGTGTGAGTGTGTGTGTGTGTGTATGTGCGTGCGTGCGTGCGTGCATGCTTGCATGCGTGTGGTTGTGTGTGCGTGTGTGTGTGTATGTGTGGGTGTGGGTGTGCGTTTGTGTGTGTGTGTGTGTGTGTGTGGGTGTGTGTGTGTGCGTGTGGGTGTGTGGGTGTGTGTGTGTGTGTGAGTATATGCATGTGTGCCTGTGTGTGTGTGCGTGTGGTTGTGTGTGCGCTTGTGTGTGTGGGTGTGCGTTTGTGTGGGTGTGTGTGTGCGTGCGTGCGTATATGCGTGTTTGTGTGTGCGGGTTTGTGTGTGTGTCCTACTCCTGAACAGCTCTAAAGTCGCACACCATTGTCACTGTGGGCGTTGGACTGCTGAGTATTCTCCTAATCTCCCTGCGCTTGAGTGAGTCTAAACCATATCATCCTGAATATAATTACAATAGTACGTTTTAATAATATTAATGATTATAATAATAGCATTGATAATGATAATTATTGTTAATGTTATTAGAATTTGTATGAATAATAATAATAATAATAATAATAATATAAAGTTTTCTTTCAGGGGGGATGGACTTTGTGTTTAGAGACGATGTCGTTCAGTTTTAATTTTTAAAATTTCTTTAATCGTTTTTATTGGTGAAAAGTATTAGCAAACAATAAACACAATGCTGGGTTTACAGGTCACCTTTCATATTTTATTTTTCCCCACCCTTCCACCCCACCCAACCCCCGCACACAACAACACACATTACGAAAATAAATAAAGAAAAATAATGACAAGGGGAATACATTCATAACTAATTAAAGCTAATGCAATAATAATTACAATAAAAAATAAAAAATAAAGAAAATAAAAGATAGTAATAATAATAATAACAATAATAATAATAACAACAATAATAATAATAATAATAATAATAATAATAATAATAAATTAAATCCGTTTCAACTTATTTATATTTGTCCATTTGGTTAAGGAGTATATTATTGTCGTTGTGTTATAGAGCTGATTTCTTCTGTACTCCTCTGTCCTGTCCTAGACTCAGCGACACCTTGGACGGAGGGGAGAGAGCAACTATTGGATGAACTTGGTAAGTGATGTCACGGTTTCGGCCGAGGCGGCCCCGCCCCCTTGTTCGGGCAGGTTTCGGCGGTCGTCGTCTCCGGAGTACTAGCTGCCACCGCTCTGTTTGTTGTTGATTGGTTTTGTCTGTGTGTCACACCTGTTTTGTGTTATGTAATCAATCAGCATCTATTTAGTTTCCTTGTTGTCAGTTAGGTGTTGTGTGTAATTGTCCATGTCATGTTGCTACGCTGCCAGTATTTTTGGTACGCTCTTTTGTGCTTTCCTCCTGGTTCGTGTTTCAGGAGTCGATTCTGCCACTTGTTTTCACTAAAATATACTTTGGACTTGACTTCTGACTCCTGCGCCTGATTTCACACCACACCTACCTTTGCAACCCGTGACAGAATTACACACCACGTTCATGGAATCAGCGGGAGTCCCCACCGACAGCATGGAGGAGCGTTTTCGCGGCCAAGAGGAGCGTATTAACTATATCGGACACTCCTTGGACCGCGTAATAAACACCCTCCATCGATGGGAAACCAGCGGGGTACCCACATCCCCACCTATCGCACCATCACCAGCGGACAGGCCGCTCGTCCAACTACCGGAACCTAGTGGGATTCGGCTCGCGCTTCCGAGGGCGTACGACGGCACCGCTGCCGGGTGTCAGGGGTTCCTCCTACAAGTGGAACTCTACCTTGCCACCATACACCCGGCGCCCTCGGGATACGAGAGCGTTTCCGCCCTCATCTCCTGTCTCACCGGCAAGGCGTTGGAGTGGGCCAACGCCGAATGGAGGGGAATAGACGCCGCCACAGTCACCTATGCGGAGTTCTCCCGCCGTTTCCGTGCTGTTTTCGACCACCCACCTGAGGGGAAGGCGGCGGGGGAGCGTCTATTCCACCTCCGACAGGGGATGAGGAGCGCTCATGAGTTTGCGTTGGAGTTCCGGACTCTAGCGGCCGACGCAGGTTGGAATGAGAGGGCCCTCATCGACCACTTCAGATGTAGCCTTCGGGAGGACGTCCGCAGAGAGTTAGCGTGCAGGGATAATACACTAACATTTGACCAGCTGGTTGACATGGCCATTCGGCTGGACACCCTGCTCGCGACTCGCGGACGTTCCAGAGGGGGGTTTCCCATTCCACCCTCCAGCGCTTCCGAGCAGAGCCCTATGGAACTTGGAGGTGCTGACGCTAGAGGGAGGAGAGGAAGGAACCCGAGGGGGGCAGTCTCCTGCACCAACTGTGGCCGCGGAGGGCACACCGCGGCTAGGTGCTGGGGAGGGTCCCCTGGTAAGGTAGATGGCAGGACACACATTGGGGAGTTCTCCCAGGTGAGTAGGCGCCCTACTTACCCAGAGCTTTCTGTCGGCCACATTACATTACCTGTTTGTTTTCCACAGGTTGCACCTCGTTCCCAGCATAAGGCGCTAGTAGATTCAGGCGCAGCTGGGAATTTTGTAGATCGTAATTTCTGTGTTAAGTTAGGGATTCCTCTCCTTCCAGTCGATAAACCCTTCCCTGTACATGCCTTAGATAGTCGTCCGTTAGGATCTGGGTTAATTAGGGAGGTCACGGCGCCACTTAGGATGATAACGCAGGGGGGTCATGAGGAGACGATTCAACTCTATCTGATCGACTCTCCTGCGTATCCGGTGGTACTGGGGCTTCCCTGGTTGATTACCCATGACCCTACGATCTCGTGGCGAGAGAAAGCTCTTAAAGGGTGGTCTGCTCAGTGTGAGGGGCTATGTCTGGGTGTTTCCGTAGGGGCGACCTCGGTGGAGAGCCCGAACCAGATGCCAGCACTGCACATTCCGCTTGAGTATGAGGATTTGGCACGCGTATTTAGTAAGACCAGAGCGGCAAGGTTGCCACCTCATAGACAGGGGGATTGTGCGATAGACCTCCAGACAGGAGCTGCGCTCCCGCGGAGCCATGTGTATCCGCTGTCACAGGAGGAGAAAAGGGCAATGGAGACATACATTGCCGAGTCTCTGAGACAGGGATACATACGGACCTCCACTTCTCCCGCGTCCTCGAGCTTCTTTTTTGTGAAGAAAAAGGATGGAGGTTTGCGCCCATGTATTGATTACCGCGGTCTCAATCAGGTGACTGTGAAATATAGTTATCCACTCCCGCTGATTGCGACCATGACGGAATCATTACATGGGGCATGTTTTTTCACAAAATTGGATCTCAGGAGCGCATATAACTTGGTGCGTATTAGGGAGGGCGATGAGTGGAAGACAGCATTTAGTACTACCTCCGGCCATTACGAGTATCTCGTCATGCCATATGGGTTAATGAATGCTCCATCAGTCTTCCAATCGTTTGTGGATGAGATTTTCCGGGACATGCAGGCGCAGGGAGTAGTGGTGTACATAGACGATATCCTTGTGTACAGTTCTACTCGGGCCGAGCATGTAGCCCTGGTGCGCAGGGTATTGAGGAGACTGTTGGAGCATGACCTGTATGTCAAGGCCGAGAAATGTCTGTTCTTTCAGGAGTCAGTCTCTTTTTTGGGTTACCAGTTGTCTGCGTCAGGGGTGAGAATGGAGGTGGACCGAGTGTCCGCCGTGCGTAATTGGCAAACCCCAACTACGGTTAAAGAGGTGCAGCGGTTCTTGGGTTTTGCGAATTATTACCGGAGGTTTATCCGGGGTTTTGGACAGGTGGCAGCTCCCATAACGTCTCTTCTTAAGGGGGGTCCGGTGCGTTTGCAGTGGTCGGCAGAGGCGGACAGGGCTTTTGGGAGACTGAAGGACCTGTTTACCTCGGCTCCGGTGCTAGCGCACCCGGATCCCACGTTACCCTTCCAATTAGAGGTGGACGCGTCTGAGGTCGGTATCGGGGCAGTGCTCTCCCAACGGTCCGGCACACCACCTAAGCTCCGCCCCTGTGCCTTTTATTCTAAAAAGCTCAGTTCGGCGGAGCGGAACTACGACGTAGGGGACAGGGAGCTGTTAGCCGTAGTACAGGCCCTAAAGGTGTGGAGGCATTGGCTTGAGGGGGCTCAGCACCCTTTTCTCATTCAGACCGACCATCGTAACCTGGAATACATTCGGGCGGCGAGGAGACTGAATCCTCGCCAGGCTCGATGGACTATGTTTCTCGCTCGGTTTGTGTTTAAGATCACTTACATTCCTGGGTCCCAGAACGGGAAGGCAGATGCCCTGTCCCGGCGGTATGACACGGAGGAGAGGTGCGTGGAGCCTATTCCCATACTACCGGAGTCTTGTCTGGTGGCACCGGTGGTGTGGGAGGTCGATGCGGAGATCGAGCGAGCCTTACGCACTGATCCTAGCCCTCCACAGTGTCCGGTGGGTCGGACGTATGTCCCGCTCGAGGTTCGGGATCGGCTGATTAATTGGGCTCACACGTCCCCCTCCTCTGGACATCCAGGTATTGGCCGGACAGTGCACTGCCTTAGTACGAAGTACTGGTGGCCAACGTTAGCCAGGGATGTGAGGGTTTATGTCTCCTCCTGCTCAGTGTGTGCCCAGTGTAAGGCGCCCAGACATTTGCCCAGGGGGAAATTACAACCCCTGCCCGTTCCACAACGACCCTGGTCCCACCTCTCGGTGGACTTTATTACAGATCTTCCCCTCTCACAGGAGAACACTACCATCCTGGTCGTTGTGGATCGGTTCTCGAAGTCCTGTCGTCTTCTTCCCATGCCGGGTCTTCCTACTGCCCTACAGACCGCGGAGGCTCTATTTACTCACGTCTTCCGGCATTACGGGGTACCCGAGGATATAGTGTCCGATCGAGGCCCCCAGTTTACCTCCAGGGTCTGGAGAGCCTTTATGGAACGGTTGGGGGTCTCGGTGAGCCTTACCTCGGGTTACCACCCGGAGAGTAATGGGCAGGTCGAACGTGTAAACCAGGATGTGGGTAGGTTTCTGAGGTCATATTGTCAGGACCGGCCGGAGGAGTGGGCGAGATATGTGCCCTGGGCCGAGATGGCACAGAACTCTCTCCGCCACTCCTCCACAGGACTAACTCCTTTCCAGTGTGTGTTAGGGTACCAGCCGGTTCTGGCTCCTTGGCATGAGAGCCAGATCGAGGCCCCTGCTGTGGATGAGTGGGTGCGGCGCTCGGAGGAGACATGGAACGCTGCACACGTCCATCTGCAGCGAGCCATCCGTCGACAGAAGACGAGCGCCGACCTACACCGCAGTGAGGGGCCAGTGTACGCACCTGGAGATCGAGTCTGGCTCTCAACCAGAAACCTGCCCCTCCGCCTGCCCTGCCGGAAGCTGGGTCGGCGGTTTGTGGGGCCATTTAAAGTCCTGAGGAGATTGAACGAGGTGTGTTACAGGTTACAACTGCCCATTGATTACCAGAATATTAACCCCTCGTTCCATGTGTCTCTCCTCAGGCCGGTGGTAGCTGGTCCACTCCAGGATTTTGAGATTGAGGAGACTCCTCCGCCCCCGTTGGACATCGAGGGGGCTCCGGCGTACTCTGTTCGTACCATCCTGGACTCGAGACGCCGGATGGGGGGTCTCCAATATCTCGTGGAGTGGGAGGGGTATGGTCCGGAGGAGCGGTGCTGGGTGCCGAGGAGGGACATTCTGGATCCGTCCCTGCTGACCGAATTCCATCGTGGTTATCCTGCGCGCCCTGCTCCGCGTCCTCCGGGTCGTCCCCGAGGCCGGGGGCGGCGCACGGCTGGAGCCGCGCGTCAAGGGGGCGGTACTGTCACGGTTTCGGCCGAGGCGGCCCCGCCCCCTTGTTCGGGCAGGTTTCGGCGGTCGTCGTCTCCGGAGTACTAGCTGCCACCGCTCTGTTTGTTGTTGATTGGTTTTGTCTGTGTGTCACACCTGTTTTGTGTTATGTAATCAATCAGCATCTATTTAGTTTCCTTGTTGTCAGTTAGGTGTTGTGTGTAATTGTCCATGTCATGTTGCTACGCTGCCAGTATTTTTGGTACGCTCTTTTGTGCTTTCCTCCTGGTTCGTGTTTCAGGAGTCGATTCTGCCACTTGTTTTCACTAAAATATACTTTGGACTTGACTTCTGACTCCTGCGCCTGATTTCACACCACACCTACCTTTGCAACCCGTGACAAGTGATTTATAGAAGTTATGAAATGTATTAAATCAATCATGTTACTAAACTTTCTTTCAAAAATACTCTCTGCTTTTGTAATTTATGTTTGAACATCCCCTCTTCCATATAACTTCACATTTTATATTGTCAGGCTGACAGAGCATAGACAGTGTTAAACTACTACCAAATAAAATAAATAAAGGATGCCCCCCTTCTGGCAGTATGGTGGTACTGCAGGTGTTGTTAGTCTCCTCCTCCAGCAGGGGTGCAGTAGAGTCAGTACAGAGGAGCTTATCTTTGTTATGAGCTCCAGTAAGCTAGGTTTACAGTTCTACTTAAGGCACTTCCGTGCAGACAGATTTATATTTTGGTCTATTAAGGTCATGTTTCTATTGTGGTCTACAACAAAAGGTCAGGTTTATATTGTAGTCTACCAAGGTCAAGGTTATATTGTGGTCTACCAAGGTCATGTTTCTATTGTGGTCTACTACACAAGATCAGGTTTCTATTGTGGTCTACTACACAAGGTCAGGTTTCTATTGTGGTCTACTACACAAGGTCAGGTTTCTATTGTGGTCTACTACAAAAGGGCATGTTTCTATTGTGGTCTACTAAGGGCAGGTCTCTATTGTGGTCTACTAAGGTAATGTTTCTATTGTGGTCTACAACAAAAGGTCAGGTTTATATTGTAGTCTACCAAGGTCAAAGTTATATTGTGGTCTACCAAGGTCATGTTTCTATTGTGGTCTACTACACAAGATCAGGTTTCTATTGTGGTCTACTACAAAAGGGCATGTTTCTATTGTGGTCTACTAAGGGCAGGTCTCTATTGTGGTCTACTAAGGCCATGTTTCAATTGTATTTTACTACAAAAGGTCAGGTCTCAGGGTTGTGTGTCACAAGTAATGAAGACAGCAAGATAAGCAGTTCTGTTTGTTAAGGATTTTCTTTTACATTCAACAGATGATTTGGCCTTTCTGGGCTGGCTGTTTTTCGACCAGAGTCTCTACTTTATTTCTACTACTGAGAAGAGCTGGACAGACAGTAGAGAAGACTGTCTGCAAAGAAACGCAGACCTGGTAGTTATCAACAGCAGAGAAGAACAGGTGAGGGAGGCTGTGTGTGTGTGTGTGGGGTACATTTTTCATTTAGTCAGATGTGTTGTCATGACAACAGATGCTATTACTATTGGAAACAGGGGTTTGTCAGCAGATTGAGGGGTGCTACCTGGATTGGACTGAGTGATCGAGACAAAGAGGGGATCTTCAAGTGGGTGGATGGTACCCACATGACTTCAAGGTAAGGCTGATGACTCTATTCAGCAGCATCTCTTCTTCGAGAGTGACAGAGTGACATCACCTCAACACTGGGCTCAACTTTGTATTCCTTGTGGTTCTCAGTTGGAGACAAGGTGAACCACACGATGACGGTGGAGCAGAACACTGTGTAGCATGGGATGGCAGCTTGTCTGAAGAACCGTGTGACAGACTGCACTACTGGATCTGTGAGAAGGTCTTAGTCCTGGAACATCCGGAAGCTGACCTGAACAAAGAGGGTCCGTAGACTTTGTTTGTGTTCATGAGTTGAGAATGGCTCCTCCTTTCTATTCTTTGTGCAGTAGATACAGTATAAATACTCTTTATGAATGAAAGGTGGTTGGATGTGTGGACCTCTGATCAGGGTCTGTGTCTACTAGTGATGCAGGGTTTAGGTATTTTCTCACCTGAATCCTCATCTTGCTGTAACTGCACCCGACCACTACTCAGACTGCCGTTTGTAAACTAGAGAAAATGACCCCCGCGTCCGCTTCCCCCCCACTATTATAAAATGGTGCCCCATGAGGCGAACGTAGTAGTAGTATAATTCATTATAAATTTCAAGCTATTTCTCAACAATATAATTTGCATAAATTGTTGCCATCTTTTTCAGCACATGAGACCAGCCTTTTATCGGTGATGAATTTTGATTAACGTACCAATCAACTAACAGCATTGTTTCCTTATTTAGGCAAAACGTTATTGAACAGAAACACAGAACAGCTGAAATATTACAAAATAAAGAGGCATTTGCATGTGAACATAAATAAAGAATACAACAAGCGCATTATAGGCTATAATAAAACATGTATCCTTTTGTAAAATAACTAAATAATAAAATGTGCATGCAATATAAATACAACATTCTGTCCAACATAAAAGAAGATGTTCTGAAAGAATCACGTAGGACTTTGTAGAACAGGCTACAATGTCTTTAAAAGATATGCAATACCAAACTTGGACAAAATAATTAGGATGACATACAAAAACTAGCTGATAGCAAAAAAGTAAGAAGATGATTTTAACTAACCGGCCACAAATCACCCGCATATTTTAAATACTTTGCCTTTTTTCTGCGTGTGGTTAATCTAGTTTCAATTTCAGCAGGTTAAAGGTTTTGCGTTCTCCTCCACAAGCTCCGCCCCCGACTCATTTATCTATGAGCTGGAGTGTCTTCCCCTCCCTGGGAAAACTTTGTAGATACTGCTGTGATATTCAATCATGTATGAAAAGGCAGGCGAGAAAACTGGGTCTGAATCTTCTGGGTCACCCTCTAGTGGACAGGTATTAGAGAGAGTGAAGGGAGTGTTTTGATGGTGTATCTCTAGATACGTGTTGTACAACGTTCACTCATCTCGTCCTGGTTTCTTCCGGTTCAGTGATGCCCGCGAAGGAGGAGGCCCCCAGCATCACAGAGTTCCACTCCTCTACCAAGGTGTTGCCCGTGGGCCACATGGCCCAATTCTCCTGCGATGCCGGCGGCACACCGGAGCCCACCGTCGAGTGGCTACACAACGGCAGGCCCCTGGAGAGGGACAGCACAGACAACCAATCAGAGCCTGCGGCCTGGGTGGAGAGGGGGTTCCTCTTCGTCAGAGGTGTGAAGTATGGTGTGAACACGGTCTGCTGCATGGCAACCAACAGCGCTGGCTCGGCCAATCACACCGCAGAGCTGCTTGTCGTTGGTAAGATCTGGATCCAATAAGAGATGTTTGTTGTTGATGTATTCATAACATTATTGTTGATATATTCATAACATTGTTGTTGATGTATTCGTAACATTGTTGTTGATATATTCATAACATTGTTGTTAATGTATTCATAACATTGTTGTTGATGTATTCATAACATATTTGTTGATATATTCATAATGTTTTTGTTGATATGTACTTATGTATATGTATGTGTATGTATGTGTATGTATGAGTACATGTCTATGTATATATAGTATGTACGTGTATATATGAGTACATGTCTATGTATATATAGTATGTACGTGTATGTATGAGTACATGTCTATGTATATATAGTATGTATGAACCAGTTCTATGGCTCCAAAAGTTAATCCAAGAGCTGATTTCTTCTGTACTCCTCTGTCCTGTCCTAGACTCAGCGACACCTTGGACGGAGGGGAGAGAGCAACTATTGGATGAACTTGGTAAGTGATGTCACGGTTTCGGCCGAGGCGGCCCCGCCCCCTTGTTCGGGCAGGTTTCGGCGGTCGTCGTCTCCGGAGTACTAGCTGCCACCGCTCTGTTTGTTGTTGATTGGTTTTGTCTGTGTGTCACACCTGTTTTGTGTTATGTAATCAATCAGCATCTATTTAGTTTCCTTGTTGTCAGTTAGGTGTTGTGTGTAATTGTCCATGTCATGTTGCTACGCTGCCAGTATTTTTGGTACGCTCTTTTGTGCTTTCCTCCTGGTTCGTGTTTCAGGAGTCGATTCTGCCACTTGTTTTCACTAAAATATACTTTGGACTTGACTTCTGACTCCTGCGCCTGATTTCACACCACACCTACCTTTGCAACCCGTGACAGAATTACACACCACGTTCATGGAATCAGCGGGAGTCCCCACCGACAGCATGGAGGAGCGTTTTCGCGGCCAAGAGGAGCGTATTAACTATATCGGACACTCCTTGGACCGCGTAATAAACACCCTCCATCGATGGGAAACCAGCGGGGTACCCACATCCCCACCTATCGCACCATCACCAGCGGACAGGCCGCTCGTCCAACTACCGGAACCTAGTGGGATTCGGCTCGCGCTTCCGAGGGCGTACGACGGCACCGCTGCCGGGTGTCAGGGGTTCCTCCTACAAGTGGAACTCTACCTTGCCACCATACACCCGGCGCCCTCGGGATACGAGAGCGTTTCCGCCCTCATCTCCTGTCTCACCGGCAAGGCGTTGGAGTGGGCCAACGCCGAATGGAGGGGAATAGACGCCGCCACAGTCACCTATGCGGAGTTCTCCCGCCGTTTCCGTGCTGTTTTCGACCACCCACCTGAGGGGAAGGCGGCGGGGGAGCGTCTATTCCACCTCCGACAGGGGATGAGGAGCGCTCATGAGTTTGCGTTGGAGTTCCGGACTCTAGCGGCCGACGCAGGTTGGAATGAGAGGGCCCTCATCGACCACTTCAGATGTAGCCTTCGGGAGGACGTCCGCAGAGAGTTAGCGTGCAGGGATAATACACTAACATTTGACCAGCTGGTTGACATGGCCATTCGGCTGGACACCCTGCTCGCGACTCGCGGACGTTCCAGAGGGGGGTTTCCCATTCCACCCTCCAGCGCTTCCGAGCAGAGCCCTATGGAACTTGGAGGTGCTGACGCTAGAGGGAGGAGAGGAAGGAACCCGAGGGGGGCAGTCTCCTGCACCAACTGTGGCCGCGGAGGGCACACCGCGGCTAGGTGCTGGGGAGGGTCCCCTGGTAAGGTAGATGGCAGGACACACATTGGGGAGTTCTCCCAGGTGAGTAGGCGCCCTACTTACCCAGAGCTTTCTGTCGGCCACATTACATTACCTGTTTGTTTTCCACAGGTTGCACCTCGTTCCCAGCATAAGGCGCTAGTAGATTCAGGCGCAGCTGGGAATTTTGTAGATCGTAATTTCTGTGTTAAGTTAGGGATTCCTCTCCTTCCAGTCGATAAACCCTTCCCTGTACATGCCTTAGATAGTCGTCCGTTAGGATCTGGGTTAATTAGGGAGGTCACGGCGCCACTTAGGATGATAACGCAGGGGGGTCATGAGGAGACGATTCAACTCTATCTGATCGACTCTCCTGCGTATCCGGTGGTACTGGGGCTTCCCTGGTTGATTACCCATGACCCTACGATCTCGTGGCGAGAGAAAGCTCTTAAAGGGTGGTCTGCTCAGTGTGAGGGGCTATGTCTGGGTGTTTCCGTAGGGGCGACCTCGGTGGAGAGCCCGAACCAGATGCCAGCACTGCACATTCCGCTTGAGTATGAGGATTTGGCACGCGTATTTAGTAAGACCAGAGCGGCAAGGTTGCCACCTCATAGACAGGGGGATTGTGCGATAGACCTCCAGACAGGAGCTGCGCTCCCGCGGAGCCATGTGTATCCGCTGTCACAGGAGGAGAAAAGGGCAATGGAGACATACATTGCCGAGTCTCTGAGACAGGGATACATACGGACCTCCACTTCTCCCGCGTCCTCGAGCTTCTTTTTTGTGAAGAAAAAGGATGGAGGTTTGCGCCCATGTATTGATTACCGCGGTCTCAATCAGGTGACTGTGAAATATAGTTATCCACTCCCGCTGATTGCGACCATGACGGAATCATTACATGGGGCATGTTTTTTCACAAAATTGGATCTCAGGAGCGCATATAACTTGGTGCGTATTAGGGAGGGCGATGAGTGGAAGACAGCATTTAGTACTACCTCCGGCCATTACGAGTATCTCGTCATGCCATATGGGTTAATGAATGCTCCATCAGTCTTCCAATCGTTTGTGGATGAGATTTTCCGGGACATGCAGGCGCAGGGAGTAGTGGTGTACATAGACGATATCCTTGTGTACAGTTCTACTCGGGCCGAGCATGTAGCCCTGGTGCGCAGGGTATTGAGGAGACTGTTGGAGCATGACCTGTATGTCAAGGCCGAGAAATGTCTGTTCTTTCAGGAGTCAGTCTCTTTTTTGGGTTACCAGTTGTCTGCGTCAGGGGTGAGAATGGAGGTGGACCGAGTGTCCGCCGTGCGTAATTGGCAAACCCCAACTACGGTT
Organism: Lota lota; assembly: GCA_026745465.1. Classification (NCBI taxonomy): domain Eukaryota; kingdom Metazoa; phylum Chordata; class Actinopteri; order Gadiformes; family Lotidae; genus Lota; species Lota lota. The sequence goes on from JACYXH010000608.1 coordinate 114,551, forward strand.
AAAGAGGTGCAGCGGTTCTTGGGTTTTGCGAATTATTACCGGAGGTTTATCCGGGGTTTTGGACAGGTGGCAGCTCCCATAACGTCTCTTCTTAAGGGGGGTCCGGTGCGTTTGCAGTGGTCGGCAGAGGCGGACAGGGCTTTTGGGAGACTGAAGGACCTGTTTACCTCGGCTCCGGTGCTAGCGCACCCGGATCCCACGTTACCCTTCCAATTAGAGGTGGACGCGTCTGAGGTCGGTATCGGGGCAGTGCTCTCCCAACGGTCCGGCACACCACCTAAGCTCCGCCCCTGTGCCTTTTATTCTAAAAAGCTCAGTTCGGCGGAGCGGAACTACGACGTAGGGGACAGGGAGCTGTTAGCCGTAGTACAGGCCCTAAAGGTGTGGAGGCATTGGCTTGAGGGGGCTCAGCACCCTTTTCTCATTCAGACCGACCATCGTAACCTGGAATACATTCGGGCGGCGAGGAGACTGAATCCTCGCCAGGCTCGATGGACTATGTTTCTCGCTCGGTTTGTGTTTAAGATCACTTACATTCCTGGGTCCCAGAACGGGAAGGCAGATGCCCTGTCCCGGCGGTATGACACGGAGGAGAGGTGCGTGGAGCCTATTCCCATACTACCGGAGTCTTGTCTGGTGGCACCGGTGGTGTGGGAGGTCGATGCGGAGATCGAGCGAGCCTTACGCACTGATCCTAGCCCTCCACAGTGTCCGGTGGGTCGGACGTATGTCCCGCTCGAGGTTCGGGATCGGCTGATTAATTGGGCTCACACGTCCCCCTCCTCTGGACATCCAGGTATTGGCCGGACAGTGCACTGCCTTAGTACGAAGTACTGGTGGCCAACGTTAGCCAGGGATGTGAGGGTTTATGTCTCCTCCTGCTCAGTGTGTGCCCAGTGTAAGGCGCCCAGACATTTGCCCAGGGGGAAATTACAACCCCTGCCCGTTCCACAACGACCCTGGTCCCACCTCTCGGTGGACTTTATTACAGATCTTCCCCTCTCACAGGAGAACACTACCATCCTGGTCGTTGTGGATCGGTTCTCGAAGTCCTGTCGTCTTCTTCCCATGCCGGGTCTTCCTACTGCCCTACAGACCGCGGAGGCTCTATTTACTCACGTCTTCCGGCATTACGGGGTACCCGAGGATATAGTGTCCGATCGAGGCCCCCAGTTTACCTCCAGGGTCTGGAGAGCCTTTATGGAACGGTTGGGGGTCTCGGTGAGCCTTACCTCGGGTTACCACCCGGAGAGTAATGGGCAGGTCGAACGTGTAAACCAGGATGTGGGTAGGTTTCTGAGGTCATATTGTCAGGACCGGCCGGAGGAGTGGGCGAGATATGTGCCCTGGGCCGAGATGGCACAGAACTCTCTCCGCCACTCCTCCACAGGACTAACTCCTTTCCAGTGTGTGTTAGGGTACCAGCCGGTTCTGGCTCCTTGGCATGAGAGCCAGATCGAGGCCCCTGCTGTGGATGAGTGGGTGCGGCGCTCGGAGGAGACATGGAACGCTGCACACGTCCATCTGCAGCGAGCCATCCGTCGACAGAAGACGAGCGCCGACCTACACCGCAGTGAGGGGCCAGTGTACGCACCTGGAGATCGAGTCTGGCTCTCAACCAGAAACCTGCCCCTCCGCCTGCCCTGCCGGAAGCTGGGTCGGCGGTTTGTGGGGCCATTTAAAGTCCTGAGGAGATTGAACGAGGTGTGTTACAGGTTACAACTGCCCATTGATTACCAGAATATTAACCCCTCGTTCCATGTGTCTCTCCTCAGGCCGGTGGTAGCTGGTCCACTCCAGGATTTTGAGATTGAGGAGACTCCTCCGCCCCCGTTGGACATCGAGGGGGCTCCGGCGTACTCTGTTCGTACCATCCTGGACTCGAGACGCCGGATGGGGGGTCTCCAATATCTCGTGGAGTGGGAGGGGTATGGTCCGGAGGAGCGGTGCTGGGTGCCGAGGAGGGACATTCTGGATCCGTCCCTGCTGACCGAATTCCATCGTGGTTATCCTGCGCGCCCTGCTCCGCGTCCTCCGGGTCGTCCCCGAGGCCGGGGGCGGCGCACGGCTGGAGCCGCGCGTCAAGGGGGCGGTACTGTCACGGTTTCGGCCGAGGCGGCCCCGCCCCCTTGTTCGGGCAGGTTTCGGCGGTCGTCGTCTCCGGAGTACTAGCTGCCACCGCTCTGTTTGTTGTTGATTGGTTTTGTCTGTGTGTCACACCTGTTTTGTGTTATGTAATCAATCAGCATCTATTTAGTTTCCTTGTTGTCAGTTAGGTGTTGTGTGTAATTGTCCATGTCATGTTGCTACGCTGCCAGTATTTTTGGTACGCTCTTTTGTGCTTTCCTCCTGGTTCGTGTTTCAGGAGTCGATTCTGCCACTTGTTTTCACTAAAATATACTTTGGACTTGACTTCTGACTCCTGCGCCTGATTTCACACCACACCTACCTTTGCAACCCGTGACAAGTGATTTATAGAAGTTATGAAATGTATTAAATCAATCATGTTACTAAACTTTCTTTCAAAAATACTCTCTGCTTTTGTAATTTATGTTTGAACATCCCCTCTTCCATATAACTTCACATTTTATATTGTCAGGCTGACAGAGCATAGACAGTGTTAAACTACTACCAAATAAAATAAATAAAGGATGCCCCCCTTCTGGCAGTATGGTGGTACTGCAGGTGTTGTTAGTCTCCTCCTCCAGCAGGGGTGCAGTAGAGTCAGTACAGAGGAGCTTATCTTTGTTATGAGCTCCAGTAAGCTAGGTTTACAGTTCTACTTAAGGCACTTCCGTGCAGACAGATTTATATTTTGGTCTATTAAGGTCATGTTTCTATTGTGGTCTACAACAAAAGGTCAGGTTTATATTGTAGTCTACCAAGGTCAAGGTTATATTGTGGTCTACCAAGGTCATGTTTCTATTGTGGTCTACTACACAAGATCAGGTTTCTATTGTGGTCTACTACACAAGGTCAGGTTTCTATTGTGGTCTACTACACAAGGTCAGGTTTCTATTGTGGTCTACTACAAAAGGGCATGTTTCTATTGTGGTCTACTAAGGGCAGGTCTCTATTGTGGTCTACTAAGGTAATGTTTCTATTGTGGTCTACAACAAAAGGTCAGGTTTATATTGTAGTCTACCAAGGTCAAAGTTATATTGTGGTCTACCAAGGTCATGTTTCTATTGTGGTCTACTACACAAGATCAGGTTTCTATTGTGGTCTACTACAAAAGGGCATGTTTCTATTGTGGTCTACTAAGGGCAGGTCTCTATTGTGGTCTACTAAGGCCATGTTTCAATTGTATTTTACTACAAAAGGTCAGGTCTCAGGGTTGTGTGTCACAAGTAATGAAGACAGCAAGATAAGCAGTTCTGTTTGTTAAGGATTTTCTTTTACATTCAACAGATGATTTGGCCTTTCTGGGCTGGCTGTTTTTCGACCAGAGTCTCTACTTTATTTCTACTACTGAGAAGAGCTGGACAGACAGTAGAGAAGACTGTCTGCAAAGAAACGCAGACCTGGTAGTTATCAACAGCAGAGAAGAACAGGTGAGGGAGGCTGTGTGTGTGTGTGTGGGGTACATTTTTCATTTAGTCAGATGTGTTGTCATGACAACAGATGCTATTACTATTGGAAACAGGGGTTTGTCAGCAGATTGAGGGGTGCTACCTGGATTGGACTGAGTGATCGAGACAAAGAGGGGATCTTCAAGTGGGTGGATGGTACCCACATGACTTCAAGGTAAGGCTGATGACTCTATTCAGCAGCATCTCTTCTTCGAGAGTGACAGAGTGACATCACCTCAACACTGGGCTCAACTTTGTATTCCTTGTGGTTCTCAGTTGGAGACAAGGTGAACCACACGATGACGGTGGAGCAGAACACTGTGTAGCATGGGATGGCAGCTTGTCTGAAGAACCGTGTGACAGACTGCACTACTGGATCTGTGAGAAGGTCTTAGTCCTGGAACATCCGGAAGCTGACCTGAACAAAGAGGGTCCGTAGACTTTGTTTGTGTTCATGAGTTGAGAATGGCTCCTCCTTTCTATTCTTTGTGCAGTAGATACAGTATAAATACTCTTTATGAATGAAAGGTGGTTGGATGTGTGGACCTCTGATCAGGGTCTGTGTCTACTAGTGATGCAGGGTTTAGGTATTTTCTCACCTGAATCCTCATCTTGCTGTAACTGCACCCGACCACTACTCAGACTGCCGTTTGTAAACTAGAGAAAATGACCCCCGCGTCCGCTTCCCCCCCACTATTATAAAATGGTGCCCCATGAGGCGAACGTAGTAGTAGTATAATTCATTATAAATTTCAAGCTATTTCTCAACAATATAATTTGCATAAATTGTTGCCATCTTTTTCAGCACATGAGACCAGCCTTTTATCGGTGATGAATTTTGATTAACGTACCAATCAACTAACAGCATTGTTTCCTTATTTAGGCAAAACGTTATTGAACAGAAACACAGAACAGCTGAAATATTACAAAATAAAGAGGCATTTGCATGTGAACATAAATAAAGAATACAACAAGCGCATTATAGGCTATAATAAAACATGTATCCTTTTGTAAAATAACTAAATAATAAAATGTGCATGCAATATAAATACAATATTCTGTCCAACATAAAAGAAGATGTTCTGAAAGAATCACGTAGGACTTTGTAGAACAGGCTACAATGTCTTTAAAAGATATGCAATACCAAACTTGGACAAAATAATTAGGATGACATACAAAAACTAGCTGATAGCAAAAAAGTAAGAAGATGATTTTAACTAACCGGCCACAAATCACCCGCATATTTTAAATACTTTGCCTTTTTTCTGCGTGTGGTTAATCTAGTTTCAATTTCAGCAGGTTAAAGGTTTTGCGTTCTCCTCCACAAGCTCCGCCCCCGACTCATTTATCTATGAGCTGGAGTGTCTTCCCCTCCCTGGGAAAACTTTGTAGATACTGCTGTGATATTCAATCATGTATGAAAAGGCAGGCGAGAAAACTGGGTCTGAATCTTCTGGGTCACCCTCTAGTGGACAGGTATTAGAGAGAGTGAAGGGAGTGTTTTGATGGTGTATCTCTAGATACGTGTTGTACAACGTTCACTCATCTCGTCCTGGTTTCTTCCGGTTCAGTGATGCCCGCGAAGGAGGAGGCCCCCAGCATCACAGAGTTCCACTCCTCTACCAAGGTGTTGCCCGTGGGCCACATGGCCCAATTCTCCTGCGATGCCGGCGGCACACCGGAGCCCACCGTCGAGTGGCTACACAACGGCAGGCCCCTGGAGAGGGACAGCACAGACAACCAATCAGAGCCTGCGGCCTGGGTGGAGAGGGGGTTCCTCTTCGTCAGAGGTGTGAAGTATGGTGTGAACACGGTCTGCTGCATGGCAACCAACAGCGCTGGCTCGGCCAATCACACCGCAGAGCTGCTTGTCGTTGGTAAGATCTGGATCCAATAAGAGATGTTTGTTGTTGATGTATTCATAACATTATTGTTGATATATTCATAACATTGTTGTTGATGTATTCGTAACATTGTTGTTGATATATTCATAACATTGTTGTTAATGTATTCATAACATTGTTGTTGATGTATTCATAACATATTTGTTGATATATTCATAATGTTTTTGTTGATATGTACTTATGTATATGTATGTGTATGTATGTGTATGTATGAGTACATGTCTATGTATATATAGTATGTACGTGTATATATGAGTACATGTCTATGTATATATAGTATGTACGTGTATGTATGAGTACATGTCTATGTATATATAGTATGTATGAACCAGTTCTATGGCTCCAAAAGTTAATTTCCAGCCTGTATGTGAGCTCAGCTTGTTCAGTCTGTTGTTCACACAGGTGTCCCTTTGAAGGTTGAGTGCAATGTATGTGTATTGGGAAATCCAAAAGTTTAATATCTTGAAAGATATTACAAGTATCGCTTAGCTATTTCATATGGGTAATAAGTTCTTCATGCCGAACATTTTGATGTATAACGTGTATGTAGTGTAAATATTGAGGGAGTAAATGCAGTTTATACATTTTCCTTGGTTTCAATGTTTTGATTGGGACAGCCACTCACACACACATGGGATTTGCTATTAACTTTAATCTAAAACTCATAGCACACTATTGTATTATTTTGTCTTTTTATGTTAATGTTTACAGAGTATAGGGCACGTGAAAAAGGATAGGAATAAGAAGTATGCAAGAGAACAGTACTAGTGATTATGATGATGATGATGATGATGATGATGAAGAATGGTTCAGCAGCTAATCATGTCTTGTTCTCCCATCAGATGACTGTGAACTCGAACTGGACCCAAACACAGCCCACAGACACCTCTCTCTGTCTGAGCACAACAGAAAGGTGACGTGGGTTGTAGAGGATCAGTCGTATCCTGATCACCCAGAGAGATTTGACTCCCATCCCCAGGTGTTGTGTAGAGAGGGTCTGACTGGCCACTGTTACTGGGAGGTAGAGAGGGAAGGAGTTGTTGTTATAGGAGTGACATACAGAGGAATCACAAGGAGAGGAGGGGGTGATGACAGCAACCTTGCAGGGAACAACAAGTCCTGGAGTCTTTATTGTGATGATGATGGTTACTCTGCCCGGTACAACGGTAGTAGAACAGACATAGATCTCCTCCCCGCTGGCTCTAACAGAGTAGGAGTGTATCTGGACCGGTCTGCTGGCACTCTGTCCTTCTACAGAGTGTCCCCAGATGTAGGAGGGTCCTCAGACACACTGACACACATCCACACCTTCCAGTCCACCTTCACCCAGGAGGACCTCCTCCCTGGGTTTAGGTTATGGGGTGGTGCCTCAGTGTCTCTTTGTCGGTTGTAGAAAAAAAAGAAACGCCGCGTGCGTGTTTATTTTTTACACACACATAGCACACACACATAGTACACGCACATGGCACACACACATAGTACACGCACATGGCACACACACATAGTACACACACAAAGACACATAGTACACACACAAACACACATAGTACACACACAGCACATGCACACAGTACACACACAAACAAACATAGTACACACACAAACACACATAGTACACACGCAGCACATGCACACAGTACACACACACATAGCACACGCACATAGTACACACACAAACACACATAGTACACACACAAACACACATTGTACACACACACACACTTAGTACACACACATAGCACTCGCACATAGTACACACACACATAGCACACGCACATAGTACACACACATAAATACACAAAGAAGTAATATTTTCTATTTCATTTACTTCAATAATCTTTTACATTTTTTAATGTAACATACTGTTTGCTTTTACTCAAGTCTGTTTGTGAATTAAAAATGGAGGCGAGAGAGAGATTTATTGTGGTTGTATTTTCCTTATTTCCTTATTTTGTAGAGATTTAATGTGTTATTCTGTGTTGTTTTATTTGAAGGGATACATGCTATTTGATGTGTTGTTAATGTCTATTAGACAAGAATATGCAATGTAATATTTGTCTATTTACGTTAATCTTGCTCTGCTTATTACAACAATAAATAATTTAGTATGAAGTAACTCAGTACTTGAGTAGTCCTTTCACTAGATACTTTCTTACTCTTCCTCAAGTCATTATCTGATTATCTTTTACTTCTACTTGAGTTATTATTACTTTAAATATATACTTGTTAAATATAAAAGTAGGCTGTTATAAATAGGAGGTTATTGACAGTGCTCATAATTCTATATAATTATAAGACCTACAATTCTTTCATTACCAATATAAACACTTAGCTTGTTCCGTCTTAGTATGTCTTCTATGATCTTAAACTTAGTAACCTATGCTCTTTAGTCAACGTTACTAGAATAATCACATAATGCAGAAAGAAACCCGTTCCACGCTGCTCTGAACTCCGGTCCGGTTCTTTCCGGGATGTCTACGGGCCCTTTGGGAGGCCCCGTGACGTCACAACGTCAGCTCCATCTGGGGAGCGGTTATTGTTGGGGTCCGAGAAGGTTCTTGAAGCTTCTCGGACACTTGTAGGATAAGGCCACGGTGTGTGGTGCGTTTCATATCCAACATCCATAACTATATAAGCCTAATTATAAAGGGTAATGCAGGTTTAATAGAAGAGTTCTCAACAGCTTTATTCTTTATTATTCGTTGGTTCCTATAACTATATAAGCCTAATTATAAAGGGTAATGAAGGTTTAACAGAAGAGTTCTCAACAGCTTTATTCTTTATTATTCGTTGGTTCCTATAACTATATCAGCCTAATTATAAAGGGTAATGCATGTTTAATAGAAGAGTTCTCAACAGCTTTATTCTTTATTATTTGTTGGTTCCTATAACTATATAAGCCTAATTATAAAGGTAATGAAGGTTTAATAGAAGAGTTCTCAACAGCTTTATTCTTTATTATTCGTTGGTTCCTATAACTGTATAAGCCTAATTATAAAGGGTAATGAAGGTTTAATAGAAGAGTTCTCAACAGCTTTATTCTTTATTATTCGTTGGTTCCTATAACTATATAAGCCTAATTATAAAGGGTAATGAAGGTTTAACAGAAGAGTTCTCAACAGCTTTATTCTTTATTATTCGTTGGTTCCTATAACTATATCAGCCTAATTATAAAGGGTAATGCATGTTTAATAGAAGAGTTCTCAACAGCTTTATTCTTTATTATTCGTTGGTTCCTATAACTATATAAGCCTAATTATAAAGGGTAATGAATGTTTAATAGAAGAGTTCTCAACAGCTTTATTCTTTATTATTCGTTGGTTCCTATAACTATATAAGTCTAATTATAAAGGGTAATGAAGGTTTAATAGAAGAGTTCTCAACAGCTTTATTCTTTATTATTCATTGGTTCCCATAACTATATAAGCCTACGTCCGTGAGTACTGCTCTCCATGCAGAGAGACTGACTGACTGACTGACTGACCCCGCCCATCCACAAACCAATTGAACCAGTGGGCGGGGCTACACATAGCCCCGCCCGCGCGCGAGCCGCGTCTAGGTGGGAGGGAACGCCTCTTTGTAAAGTCCCACAAGCAGCAAGGACGGCTTATTGTCAATGTGTGATCTGTGTCGATGTGAAGGAAACCGCTGCAGCTTATTGGCCTTAGTGACAAGGGCGTGTTGTCACCAGATCGCTGTTTGGAATGGACGTTTGGGACTACTGCTCTCCGTGCTCTCACACATGCCCGGCCACGTTGTGGAAATCATGGGAGACTTGTTTTCCAGCCAATCACTTTCATTTCACCCGCGTTGTACTCGTGAACCAATGTGCGCGGAAGGGGAACACGGGATGGGTTTGAAACCCGACACAAGCTGTACAACCGTCTCCTCCGTTTGGCTCGAGCCAGAGACCGTCCCACATGTCAATCACTGGATCCTGTGGTCCAATCAAACGACCGCACGCGCTGCTCTCAACTCGCTCATTAATAAAGTCAATCAACCTTCAGCTTTGTTCCCGCCCCTTTGTACACCCCCCCGCTAAAAGCAACAAGCTAACTGAACTTATAAAGCCCATGGTTTAGCTGACTGTTTTTAAATAGTGTTTTTTTTTACATGGGTGATTAAATATGGTGTGATCTTTATATTGTATAGGTCATCGTTGTGTTTATTAGGAGAAAGAACAGGATACGAGAATAGATGAGTGTAATAAGTCTCATGATGGTGAACGTGGTATAAGTAACAATAACTTGTGTTAGATGCTAAATGCTTCTCCTCAAGTGAACCAGTGTTTAGTTGTCTTTTGTAGCGGTCTGAGCCGCCAGTACATCACGTTGATGCTGCTCATGAGGCAGTGTCAGGAGTCAGCCTCTGAACCTCACACAGCACAGGTAGCGTGGATGTGGCCAACCAATGAGAGGAGACCAGCCGCGGGAACAACACGGCGGTAGCGTGCCCGCGCCTTCCGCGTTCCTTCAGCAGCTCGGACGGACTCATGGGCGCGCTCTTCTGCAGGCATTCTGCGGCATAAACTGTCGCGCCACGTCCGTGTCAGTGAAGAGTCAGAGGGATTTTCAGAAGGGATATCGGGTACTTTGAGGATTTAGGTACTATGCGACATTGGAAAACAGTCAGTCAACCCATATGTCAGTGGCACACACACACACACACACACACACACACACACACCTCGGTATCCTGCCAAACATCCTAAAACACATATTGTGAAGCACTTCTGACTAACCTTCTTGCTTCCTAATCTCAATAGCTCATTGAGAGCTGATTTATTTCATATTAGTCCTGTTTCCACATTGGAAAAGGTTTCCCACATATTTCAGGTCAGAGTGCCACACCATGTCCTTGATATGAGGAAAAAATGTGGTGAATATCAATATCAGTGATCTAATAGTGTGAAATATTGTCCATAGTGAAGTCTTTACACCAAGACTAATCTGAACCAAATCTATTTCAACCAGCTATTTTGTTTTGAAGAGAATATCGTCCAACTAACATCATCGCTCTGCACTTCTATTAAACCTTCATTACCCTTTATAATTAGGCTTATGTACTTATAGGAACCAACGAAAAATAATGAATAAAGCTGTTGAGAACTCTTCTATTAAACCGTCATTACCCTTTATAATTAGGATTATATAGTTATAGGAACCAGGATAAAGAATAAATCTCCAGCCCGATCCAATATTCAACAAAAGAAGAAGAAGAGAGAACAGATGTGTTTATTGTCGCTACGCTCGCTGCAGGAACGCGCCCCGGCGTGCACGCGCACAGTGCACACACGAGCAGCAGAGCTATGAGAGCAGCAGACAGCGGATTCAGTCAGAGTAGGAAGTAGAGGAAGCAGCACTCCGGGTTTGGGGTTTCGGGTTTGGTGTGCGTGTGTGTGTGTGTGCACGCGCGTGCGTTGCATCAATATAGACATGATTATTAAAAAACGATGATCACCACGATATAAATAAATAGAATTGCAACCACCAACACAGCAGTCCTATACAAATAGCCTTCATAACTCTAGGCCTATAATAGTGCTGATTAAATATATGAACATAGCTGTTTCCAGGCCTACAGTTTGTTAAATGCCAACACTGCTATATTATGCAGTTATAACTGATTCATTCAACTCTAACTAGTAACGTGGAGAATTAAGATATATGAAACATGAATAATTTAAACTCACAAGCACTATGTGGGGGACGACTCACAACAGCGCTTTAAAAAATGAAAGCATGAGTCATCTGTGTAAAATGGTTCTGGTCTCGCAGCAGATGAGTCTGTTGACCCCCAGAAATCGACTTTTGAAGAAAAGATGCGGAGTTTCCTGAACGATAAAGGAGTACACGCTCATTAGAAAATACGTGGATGTAACGACCTGTTCCTCAGATATCTTCTTTTTGGTCCGAAAATAAGAAGACGGATCTACCTGCTCTGTCTGAAGAGGGAGAGGCGAGGGAGAGACAACCGCGTGAGCGCGCACGACACACCCTGACGAGTACGAGTATACGAACAGGGGATTAGATGATGTAATGCGCTGCTCTCTGGTTTACCCAACTCTACCACGAAAAGCCTTGAGGAGCGGAGAGACTCCTAACCAGTGTGTGAGTGTGTGTGTGTGTGTGTGTGTGTGTGTGTGTGTGTGATATTGTGTGTGATTGTGTGTGTGTGTGCGTGTGTGTGCGTGCGTCAGTGTGTGCGCGTTAATGCATGCATTAGTAAGCATCGCTTTCCCTGAAAACACGTGATGCCAGATGACCGTCCAAGCCTACCTCCTCATTTTAACTTCAGTCTTCCACAGTGAGGATCCCTGAAGCTCAAACTCTCTCTAGATTCACTTTTAATCCATTTTACCTGATTTAGTTGTTTCAGGAACATGATCCAGCCCCGATCCAATATACAACAAAAGAAGAAGAAGAGAGAACAGATGTGTTTATTGCCGCCACGCTCGCTGCAGGAACGCGCCCCGGCGTGCACGCGCACAGTGCACACACGAGCAGCAGAGCTATGAGAGCAGCAGACAGCGGATTCAGTCAGAGTAGGAAGTAAAGGCAGCAGAGCTCCGGGTTTGGGGTTTTGGTTTTGGTGTGTGTGTGTATGTGCGTGTTTGTGTGAGTGTGTTTGTGTGTGTGTGTGTGTGCGTGTGTGTGTGTGTGCGTGTTTGTGTGTGTGCGTGTGCATGTGTGTGTGTGTGTATTGGAACATCAAAACAAGAATCACCACGATATAAAATAATAGTGCTGACTAAATATAATAACAGTTGTTTCCAGGCCTACAGTTTGTTAAATACCAACACTGCTGTATTATGCAGTCATGTCTGTTTCATTCAACTCTAGCTAGTAACGTGGAGAATGAAACTATAAGCCTACATGAATCATTTAAACGTCTTGAGAATATTAAACCAACTGATTTGAATCATGAATCATTTAAACACACAAGCGCTATGTGGGTGACGAAAATACGTGGATATAACGACCTGTTCCTCAGATGTCTTCTTTTTGGTCAGAAAAGAAGAAGACGGGTCTACCTGCTCTGTCGGAAGAGGGAGAGGCGAGGGAGAGACAACCGCGTGAGCGCGCACGACACACCCTGACGAGTATGAGTATACGAACAGGGGATTAGATGATGTAATGCGCTGCTCTCTGGTTTACCCAACTCTACCACGAAAAGCCTTGAGGAGCGGAGAGACTCCTAACTAGTGTGAGTGTGTGTGTGTGTGTGTGTGTGTGTGTGTGTGTGATATTATGTGTGATTGTGATTGTGTGTGTGTGTGCGTGCGTCAGTGTGTGCGCATTCATGCATGCATGAGTAAGCATTGCTTTCCCTGAAAACACGTGATGCCAGATGACCGTCCTCCCGAGACGTTCAAGTCTATCTCCTCATTTTAACTTCAGTCTTCTGCAGTGAGGATCCCTGAAGCTCAAACTCTCTCTAGATCCACTTTTAATCCCTTTTACCTGATTTACTTGATTTAGGAACACTTTAACCTCCTTTTATTCCCTTGTGTTTATACTTTTATAACTTTATACTGTATGGGAACACATTTTAATCACGGAATAGATAAAGTAAGCCTACAGTTTACTACAGTTTATATTGTCTTTAGGTTATTGGTATATTAAATGATTTAATCTTGGGAAACGGTTCCGTGTAACGCTTATCAATTACATTTTACAATAGAGAAATACAACGTTAGTTTAATGTTTAATATATTGTTCTTTTCTGATCCATGTGGTAAATTAAACATTGCGTTCAATATTTAAGTGATTCATTTGTCTTGATGCTACTCAAAATGAAAAGGACGTGACAGAAGTCCTTTGAATGTCCTTATATTTATATATATATGTCCAGCCCCGATCCAATATACAACAAAAGAAGAAGAGAGAACAGATGTGTTTATTGGCGCTACGCTCGCTGCAGGAACGCGCCTCGGCGTGCACGCGCACAGTGCACACACGAGCAGCAGAGCTATGAGAGCAGCAGACAGCGGATTCAGTCAGAGTAGGAAGTAGAGGAAGCAGCGCTCCGGGTTTGGTGTGTGTGTGTGTGTGTGTGTGTGTGTGTGTGTGTGTGTGTGTGTTGTTAGATCCGTCACTTTGTGAAGCTTGTTGTCCTGTAACGGTTGTTAACAAGCTGGTGAGGAGATTCGCCCAGCCCCTAACTACTGTATACCAGACACCTACCCCGCTTACTCCGGCGCCCCACCCCTGGGCATAACCCTGGCCAGGAACGTGGCTGCCGATCGCGTCTGTGTAGTAGCTCTCCTCTGGGACCTGTGCACTTGGAAGTTTAATGGGATCATTTGGAAATGACTAACTCCAGGGATATCTTTCATCAATGAGGACTAAGTAACCTCTTAGAATCACGATGCTTGTTCCTGCTCTACCTTTTACTTTGTCTGAGAGAAAAGGGCGTTGACCTATAGGGTTAAAATGATTTTATTTGCTGGTTCCTCCTCTATCGGTTCATTTGTCTGAGAGAAAAAGGGGGTTGGCCGATCAAAAAAGGTTAAAATGATTTTATTTGCGGGATTGATTACAGGGTGAAACATTGCAAAAAGCTCAAAAACCAATCAGTAAACAGTAATGGCAAAGCAATCCAAAGAAAAGGTTCAAATGATTTTAGTTGCGGGATTACAGGGTGAAACATTGCAAAAAGCTAAAAGAAAATCAATAAACAGTAATATGGCAAAGAATATATTGAAAAAACGGATACTCTCTATATGCGACCCAAAGAAAAGGTTAAAACGATCAAACATTATTGCTTACTTGAGATGTGGCGTAGTATCATTTGCAGGGGTGAAAAGGGGGGGGGGGAAATCCCTTTCTGAAACATGGCCGAAAAGGTTCTATGTTTTTTCTGTCCGAAATTTTTCTATGTGCCCGCAGCTGTAAGCCTTCATAGCTTCTTAGGGCTATGGGAGGAATCCTTTCTTCTGCGAGTGGGCGGTCAAGGCTAGCGTCTGGTGAGAATGCGGGTCTGATAGAAGATTTTTTCTATTTTTTTATTCTTCACTTCTCCTCCGAAGTCTAGGTGGACGTCCTTCATGGAGCCCCCGTGGCTAGGATTTCCTCGCTATTCCTACCTTGGGCAGGCCTTTTTATAGAGTAAGATTTGGCCTTGACCATTCCACGCCCTTTATGAATGATTCATTTATTTGTCCTCACATGAACCCTAGCTGGTGGTCCGTCCTCACATGAACCCCAGCTGGTGTCCTTCTGCTGATATCAGCTATTCTACTAGCTGGTGTTTTTTGGTGTTTTTTATTGGTACTTTCTAAACCCATATCAAGCCAGGCCGGCCGCTACAAGTAAGACAATCAAACTGTGCATCAAACAATGCATTACTTATGTCACAACACATAAAAACTGTAATTATTCCCCAAGACCTGTAAGTCACACCAGACCTGGATGGTGAGCCATGAACCCTTAGTTTAACAGCGTTATCCTATCCCTAGACATAGTGCAATATACACATGTCAACAGTGCTTACTGACATAATATGCAGTATATGTGCTTTTCCTATCATGAAGTGTTTCCTTCAGTCTTAATCTTACTCCCGAGTGCATTTCTGTGATTATAGTAAAACATACAATGTTCACAGGTTTTATTAATGTACCATTATTGCTGAACATAACTAAGTCAATCAATGACCAGTGTATTACTTTAAGTGCTTATAGTTGTATAATAAAACATAGTAAAACATTCAATGTTCACAGGTTTCATTAATGTACCATAATTGCTGAACATACTTGTATGTCAATCAATGACCAGTGTATTACTTTAAGTGCTTATAGTTGCATGATAAAACAGTGCGTAGGGAATGTATAGAGTGTGATATATGTATAAGAATGACAAACAATAAGTAACATCCCTTACGTCTCATGCCTTCTGGTTTTTTGGACACACATGATGAATCAACAGTACTTGAGTTTGTACTGTGTGTTTGTGTGTGTGCGTACTTTGTGTGTGTGTGTACTGTGTGTGTGTGTGTACTAGGTGCGTGTACTATGTGTGTGTGTGTGTACTGTGTGTGTACAATGTGTGTATGTGTGCTTGTACTGTGTGTGTGTGTGTGTATGCTGTGTCTGTGTACATTGAGTGTGTGTACTATGTGTATGTGTGTGTGTATGTATGTGTGTTTGTACTATGTGTGTGTATGTGTGTGTATACTGTGTGTGTATGTGTGCACTCTGTGTGTGTGTATGTGTGTGTTTCTACTGTGTGTGTGTTTGAACTGTGTGTATGTGTTTGCGTACTGTGTGTGTACTGTGTGTGTGTACTATGTTTGTGTGTATGTGTGTGTGTAGTGTGTTTGTGTATCTACTATGTGTGTGTACTAGGTGTGTGTGTACTAGGTGTGTGTATTGTGTGTGTACTGTGTGTGTGTGTACTTTGTGTGTGTGTACTGTGTGCATCTACTATGTGTGTGTGTACTGTGTGTATGTACTATGTGTTTGTACAATGTGTGTGTGTATGCGTATGTGTATGTGTGTGTGTTTGTACTGTGTGTGTGTGTGATATGTGTGTGTGTACATTTGAGTGTGTGTACTATGTGTATGTGTACTATGTGTGTGTGTGTGTGTACTATGTGTGTGTATACTATGTGTGTGTATGTGTGCTCTGTGTGTGTATGTGTGTGTTTCTACTGTGTGTGTGTGTGTGTGTACTAGGTATGTGTGTACTGTGTGTGTGTACTAGGTGTGTCTACTATGTGTGTGTGTACTGTGTGTGTGTACTATGTGTTTGTACAATGTATGTGTATGTGTTTGTGTGTGTGTTTGTACTGTGTGTGTGTGCTATGTGTGTGTGTACATTGAGTGTGTGTACTATGTGTATGTATGTGTGTATGTATGTGTGTTTGTGTACTGCTTGTGTGTACTATGTGTGTATGTGTGTGTGTGTGTACTATGTGTGTGTACTGTGTGTTTGTGTGTCCGCCGCCGCGTGCGTTTTTTTTTTTCTACAACCGACAGAGACATTGATCCCCCCCCTAACCAAAACCCAGGGAGGAGGTCCTCCTGGGTGAAGGTGGACTGGAAGGTGTGGATGTGTGTCAGTGTGTCTGAGGACCCTCCTACATCTGGGGACACTCTGTAGAAGGACAGAGTGCCAGCAGGCCGGTCCAGATACACTCCTACTCTGTTAGAGTAAGGGGGGGGGAGATGTATGACTGTTCTACTACCGTTGTACCAGGCAGAGTAACTAACATCATCACAATAAAGACTCCAGGACTTGTTGTTCATTCCAAGGCTGCTGTCATCACCCCTTCCTCTCCTTGTGATTCCTCTGTATGTCACTCCCATAGCAACATGTCCTTCCCACTCTACCTCCCAGTAACAGCGGCCAGTCAGAGCCTCTCTACACAACACCTGGGCCCAGTATTCAAATCTCTCTGGGTGATCAGGATACGACTGCTCTTCTCTAACCAGCGTCACCTTTCTGTTGTCCTCAGACAGAGAGAGTCGTCTGTGGGCTGTGTTTGGGTCCAGTGTGAGTTCACAGGCATCTGACGGGAGAACAAGACATGATTAGCTGCTGAACCATTCTTCATCCTCATCATCATCATCACTAGTACTGTTCTCTTGCATACTACCTTTTCATTCTCTTTCAGAAACATTTTGGTCACTTTCTACTCTTCAAACATTAACATAGAAAGACAAAAAAAAGATCTTATGATAGGTACTATAGTGGAATCATATGCTATAGATTTTCTAAGCAATAGTACACGTAGTCTTTAAGATAATTAAAGTTAAAATTGATTGATGTGTGTGTGAGTGGCTGTCCCAGTCAAAACATTGAAACTAAGGAAAATGTATACACTGCATATACTCTCAATATTTACACTACATACACATATTATACATCAATGTTCAGCATGATGAGCTAATTACTCATATGAAATATCTTCTAAGCAATACATCCAATACCTTTCAAGATATTAAACTTTTGGATTTCCCAATACACATACATTGCACTCAACCTTCAAAGGGACACCTGTGTGAACAACAGACTGAACAAGCTGAGCTCACATTCAGGCTGGAAATTAACTGTTGGTACCATAAAACTGGTTCATACATACTATATATACATAGACATGTACTCATACATACTATATATACATAGACATGTACTCATACATACTATATATACATAGACATGTACTCATACATACTATATATACATAGACATGTACTCATACATACTATATATACATAGACATGTACTCATACACGTACATACTATATATACATAGACATGTACTCATACATACACGTACATACTATATATACATAGACATGTACTCATACATACACGTACATACTATATATACATAGACATGTACTCATACATACACGTACATACTATATATACATAAACATGTACTCATACATACAGTGTGGCAACCCGGCTCCAGGACAGCGCCCCAGGCGGCTCAGGGGAGTGGTGGTAAATGGAGTCTACCACCGCTCTCGGGAAGATCGCACGCCGGAGCTCATTAGCGCGGATTGCAATCGGCAAAATGGGCGACACCTGGACCGACGCCGATATAAGCAGCGCTCGCCGTGGCTAATCCAGGTGGAACACGGAACGTGGTACGAGGACGAGGACGAGAGAGGAACGCGAGAGATACGCGCTACGTGAAGGAGTTCCCTCGGCGACAACGAGTGGAACGACACAGGGAGAGAACCCCGGCAACACGAACACGCCACGGTCAGACGAGAGAGAGCTCTCTCGGCGGAAAATCGGGGAAAGGTGTCCCCTCGGTGGCAACACGGGGAAAAGGAATTCCCTCGGCAGCGATACGGGGAAGAGATCGCTCGGCCACGCCACCGAGAGAAGAGACTGCCCGTCCTCGGATACAAGGAGGAGTGTCCCGGTGTTAGGTAGACCCCGACGGAGAACATTGTCCCCCAGTATTAATGGACTGATTTACGTTGGTGTTAGGCATGGCCTAACTTAAGTATTATTTATTGTTTAATAAATACGCCCCTTTTGGCTTCAAACTGACTTCTGGTGTGTGTTCACTGGGGGGAGACCACCGCATTGTGGAACCGGGTTGCCACAATACATAGACATGTACTCATACATACACATACATACTATATATACATAGACATGTACTCATACATACTATATATACATAGACATGTACTCATACATACTATATATACATAGACATGTACTCAGACATACACGTACATACTATATATACATAGACATGTACTCATACATGTACATACTATAAATACATAGACATGTTCTCATACATACACGTACATACTATATATACATAGACATGTACTCATACATACACGTACATAGTATATATACATAGACATGTACTCATACATACACGTACATACTATATATACATAGACATGTACTCATACATACACGTACATACTATATATACATAGACATGTACTCATACATACACATACTATATATACATAGACATGTACTCATACATACACGTACATACTATATATACATAGACATGTACTCATACATACACGTACCGTATTTTCCGCACTATAAGGCGCACTTAAAAGCCTTTAATTTTCTAAAAAAACGACAGTGCGCCTTATAATCCGGAGCGCCTTATATATGGATCAAGGCGCTCTTTCAAAATGTTTCAGTATGAAAAACAATTTAATAATAATAAAATGTTTCAGTACGACTGGTAAACTACAAAGCCGCACCGCTTGCAGCATTACGGCTACCGTAGTCAGTAAACACCGCTACTGTGCTTACTCACAGTCCCACACCACTTGTGTGTGTATAAAGACCCTGAAATGACACCTTTCAAGAGACACGCTTACGACGCAGAGTTCAAGCTCAAGGCTGTCGGTCACGCAGTAGAATATGGGAATAGAGCAGCAGCGAGAGAATTCAACATTAATGAATCAATGGTACGGAAGTGGAGGAAGCAAGAAGATGACCTGCGCCAAGTAAAAAAGACTAAACAGAGTTTCCGAGGGAACAAAGCCACAGTTAGAGGACAAACTCGAACAGTGGGTTGTTGAACAGAGAGCAGCAAGTAGAAGCGTCTCTACAGTCACTATTCGAATGAAGGCAACAGCGCTAGCACGGGACATGAACATCGATGTTTTCGAGGCGGTCCTTCTTGGTGCTTTCGTTTTATGAAAAGACGTAATCTCTCCATCCGCACACGAACTCCATCTAGTGGATGCATAACGCAAAACCAGTCAAACGTTTGACTGCAGTATCTTCTATTCTACGCGCCTTATAATCCGGTGTGCCCTATATATGAAAACAGTTCTAAAATGGGCCATGCATTGAAGGTGCGCCTTATAATCCGGTGCGCCTTATAGTGCGGAAAATACGGTACTTACTACATATACATAGACATGTACTCAGACATACTATATATACATAGACATGTACTCATACATACATGTACATACTATATATACATAGACATGTACTCATACATACTATATATACATAGACATGTACTCATACATACACGTACATACTATATATACATAGACATGTACTCATACATACTATATATACATAGACATGTACTCATACATACACGTACATACTATACATACATAAACACACTGAAACATAGCTACACATACGTATACACAAGTACACATCTGAATGAACGGACGTCACCTCCTGCTGTGTGGATGGACTTTCCATCTCAATAGTTAGTGTGTGTTGTGATGAATCTAACTAAACACTTACACTTCTTTACACCTGGTTCCAGCCTCCACACTCCACCGTGCTCCACACTGGGGGGGGGAACAAAGTGAGAGCAGCATGTTGAAACATTCACCTTCATCATCTGATGTCTCATCACGTTCTACACAACATGAGTTCCAGCTGCGTTTTCAAACCACTTCATCTAGCAGCTGGTTGAATCCTTGTAGGAGACATTGTCCCTGAGTGGTGAGCTGTCCTCTCCATACCTGAGAGTGTCCAGTCTCCAGCGTGGATCCTCCAGTCCAGCAGAGAGCAGCGTAACTCCTGAGTCTCCTGGGTGATTGTAGCTCAGGTCCAGCTCTCTCAGATGGGAAGGGTTGGAGCTCAGAGCTGAGGCCAGAAAAGCACAGCCTTCCTGTGTGACCAGGCAGCCAGACAACCTGCACAACACACACACACACACACACACACACACACACACACACATACACATACACAGGGGTGTGAATTATTACTTTTCTGGATGTAAATATGTTAAATGTCTTCTGATATTTAACCTTGTGGTGTAACTGTGTACTGCACATTGAGTAAAACTGACCTGAGAGTTTCCAGTGTACAGTGAGGACTCCCCAGTCCAGCAGAGAGCAGCTTCACTCCTGAATCCTGCACATCATTGGTACTCAGGTCCAGCTCTCTCAGACTAGAGGAGTTGGAGCTGAGAACTGAGGCCAGAGCTTCACAGCATCTCTCTGACAGATGACAGCCATTCAGCCTTCACACAAAACAAACAGGAAAATGTTAGGAACTGTGTTTCATGTTTTATTTGAAATGTGCTATTAGACATGTTTTATTAGTTTAACTAAATTTCGGTACAGTAGATCTTCATAATATGACTTACTGCTTACTTACGGCTTACTGTTGAATATTACCCTAAAAATATTAAGTTCTAAGAAGAAGCCATTATTAAACTTTACTAAACAACTCTAAGTTAACCTGACTGTTTGACTACATGATTATGAGTAGAAAAGGAATGTAATAAAACATACACCTTATACCATCATTAACAAACTGAGAATAACTTACACCTTTTGGTGTCATGGCAACACAAATTGAATTGAGGTCTTGTGTTGAATAAAATGAGTGGTAATGGCGCTGCGATGCACACAAACTGTTAAGGGTTTGTTCAGTGCTGGAAGTTAAAGCATGGCTGTATTGTGGGCCGGTGTGAGCGCTCTATTTGGAAACATGACCCACTTAAGATCCAATGAAGACACACTGCTTTGATCAGAAAACGAAAATAACAATTGTTTGAAACAACAGTTTCAATGGAATTGCACTGCAGTACTAGCGCTATTCAAGAGCATGCGAAGAAATGCACTATTCTGGATGATGCCGGAAAAGAAATAAAATCCTAATTGGAGTTATTACCCAATTAGCAGCCTGTTAATTTTAGTAGGTATTTAATTTAGGAGGAGGAAGATGAAGAGTTGGTTCGTGAGGAAAGAGATATCGAGGTGCTGGCGGTAACAATAGAAAAAGACCCCCTATGCAATCAAACCATTTGACAACTTATTTAAAGCAAATTAATCTGTTCAAATGAATGGACACAGATGGACGGTACGTGACCAAGGACATTTTCACATCTAATAAAGGGGTGTGATCAAATTTGTTAGGGTGCCACCAAATGAAAACGCTAGTGGCACCAGTGCCACCAGTAGAAAATGTGTTTTGAGCCCTGAGAGGACATAGTTTAGTTATTTATTTAGACCTGTTAACTTTCTGGATGTAAACCTCTTCAATGTTCTCTGATATGGAACTTGTGGTGTAACTGTTTGCCTTATGTATTATTTCAGAACAAATAGAGCTTTTATGAATTTGTCTCTTCACCCTGGTTACACAATATAACAATATTTTCTGTAGCCTATTCATATTTGTGGATAAATGTTTAGCAATTTGAAAAGTGAATACTGAACATAGTTAGCTTTTAAAATACATTTTGTGTGACAATGGCAATTTTCAAATCATAAAAAAAAGTATAATCCAGAGACCTTCCAACATGTTGCTGTTGAGGCTTTCAGGGGGTCTTAGGTGTCCAACTAGGGGTCTGAGACCCTGCCAAGACCCCTTGTATTTCACCCTGCTCTTAACAATCAATGTCCTGTTTACGGTGGACGGTGGTGGGGCACCATTATATAAAAAAAATCATGTTTAAAATAATAATTGAAAAGTTGCAAGCAAATGGATGTATTAAAATTTTCATCTAAACGTCAAGGTGTAATATTTCCAATGATACCTACATCATGAATGTGGTCATCACAGGTACTGAGTTATAAGCTGAGTCCTCTGATATGAACCTTGTGGTGTAACTGTTTGCACATTGAGTCAAACTGACCTGAGAGTTTCCAGTGTACAGTGAGGACTCCCCAGTCCAGCAGAGAGCAGCTTCACTCCTGAATCCTGCACATCATTGGTACTCAGGTCCAGCTCTCTCAGACTAGAGGAGTTGGAGCTGAGAACTGAGGCCAGAGCTTCACAGCATCTCTCTGACAGATGACAGCCATTCAGCCTTCACACAAAACAAACAGGAAAATGTTAGGAACTGTGTTTCATGTTTTATTTGAAATGTGCTATTAGACATGTTTTATTAGTTTAACTAAATTTCGGTACAGTAGATCTTCATAATATGACTTACTGCTTACTTACGGCTTACTGTTGAATATTACCCTAAAAATATTAAGTTCTAAGAAGAAGCCATTATTAAACTTTACTAAACAACTCTAAGTTAACCTGACTGTTTGACTACATGATTATGAGTAGAAAAGGAATGTAATAAAACATACACCTTATACCATCATTAACAAACTGAGAATAACTTACACCTTTTGGTGTCATGGCAACACAAATTGAATTGAGGTCTTGTGTTGAATAAAATGAGTGGTAATGGCGCTGCGATGCACACAAACTGTTAAGGGTTTGTTCAGTGCTGGAAGTTAAAGCATGGCTGTATTGTGGGCCGGTGTGAGCGCTCTATTTGGAAACATGACCCACTTAAGATCCAATGAAGACACACTGCTTTGATCAGAAAACGAAAATAACAATTGTTTGAAACAACAGTTTCAATGGAATTGCACTGCAGTACTAGCGCTATTCAAGAGCATGCGAAGAAATGCACTATTCTGGATGATGCCGGAAAAGAAATAAAATCCTAATTGGAGTTATTACCCAATTAGCAGCCTGTTAATTTTAGTAGGTATTTGATTTAGGAGGAGGAAGATGAAGAGTTGGTTCGTGAGGAAAGAGATATCGAGGTGCTGGCGGTAACAATAGAAAAAGACCCCCTATGCAATCAAACCATTTGACAACTTATTTAAAGCAAATTAATCTGTTCAAATGAATGGACACAGATGGACGGTACGTGACCAAGGACATTTTCACATCTAATAAAGGGGTGTGATCAAATTTGTTAGGGTGCCACCAAATGAAAACGCTAGTGGCACCAGTGCCACCAGTAGAAAATGTGTTTTGAGCCCTGAGAGGACATAGTTTAGTTATTTATTTAGACCTGTTAACTTTCTGGATGTAAACCTCTTCAATGTTCTCTGATATGGAACTTGTGGTGTAACTGTTTGCACTATTTATTATTTCAGAATAAATAGAGCTTTTATGAATTTGTCTCTTCACCCTGGTTACACAATATAACAATATTTTCTGTAGCCTATTCATATTTGTGGATAAATGTTTAGCAATTTGAAAAGTGAATACTGAACATAGTTAGCTTTTAAAATACATTTTGTGTGACAATGGCAATTTTCAAATCATAAAAAAAAGTATAATCCAGAGACCTTCCAACATGTTGCTGTTGAGGCTTTCAGGGGGTCTTAGGTGTCCAACTAGGGGTCTGAGACCCTGCCAAGACCCCTTGTATTTCACCCTGCTCTTAACAATCAATGTCCTGTTTACGGTGGACGGTGGTGGGGCACCATTATATAAAAAAAATCATGTTTAAAATAATAATTGAAAAGTTGCAAGCAAATGGATGTATTAAAATTTTCATCTAAACGTCAAGGTGTAATATTTCCAATGATACCTACATCATGAATGTGGTCATCACAGGTACTGAGTTATAAGCTGAGTCCTCTGATATGAACCTTGTGGTGTAACTGTTTGCACATTGAGTCAAACTGACCTGAGAGTTTCCAGTGTACAGTGTGGACTCCCCAGTCCAGCAGAGAGCAGCTTCACTCCTGAATCCTGCACATCATTGGTACTCAGGTCCAGCTCTCTCAGACTAGAGGAGTTGGAGCTGAGAACTGAGGCCAGAGCTTCACATGATCTCTCTGACAGATGACAGCGATTCAGCCTTCACACAAATAAACAGGAACATGTTAGGAACTGGGATGTTTACTTATAAATGTTTTATTAATTTAACTAATATATATGACTGGATACATTAGATCCTTATGCTTATTCAATATTTGGTGTAAAATGTATAATATTGAATAGTTGTTTTGTAGTTTGTTATCGTTTTGTATATTAATTGACTTTTAATTGCAGTAATAGGTATATTATGTATTGTATTGTAATACGTGTTATAAGTTAATCTACAGAGATGTTTTGTATATTATTAGAAATTATATTCCAATATTATGTATATTGTGTGAGAGCACGAAAGCAAAGACAGCACGGGTGCATCAGTTGCGTGCTGCTTCACTTCACGTGCGCGCTCAATGAATCGTTTCTTCCTCACAGGCTTTATTATTGCTCTCGCGATAAGAGAACTACTGAGCGCGAGTGCAGTTAGTGTTTACAATAATGATTTGTGTGCACGGATGTGTTATTTGTGTGCGCGCAAAGTCATTTTTGCTCGAGACTTTGGTCAATGTAATGATAAATAAACATGATAAACCACAAACGTCGCAGGCCTGTACGGCTCAGTGTCGCAACACGGTAGACTGTTCGCTCTTAACGTGAGCAAAAAAAAGTCCCGGTACCGTTATAGGGAGAGGAAACGACGGATGAAGAAACCGGAATCCCGGGATGATCTTCGTCAGGGGAACCGCGCGCTACCTGGCCCCTGCTGTGGACTATCCTCGTGCGCTACTCTGATGGTTTATATCCCGTTCAGAGGATGCTAAGGCGGTTAGCAAACCAAGCTAGCTTTACACCAAACGACCAAAACATCCCCGACACGAACAGAAACACGAATAAAACAATCCCCAAATCCACTCTCTCCCGTCCTCATTTAACCGTCAAACAACTAATAAGTAAACGTTTAAATATAATTTAGCTGGGCGATCTCTACAGAGAATAAAGTACTCTCCTCCTTTGTCCATGTCTCTTCCCTCTCACTCCTTTTTCCCGCTCGCTCGTGACCTCTCACCCTTCCCCAAATGACCTGGAAGTCTCTATATCAACCCTTCCTATTGGTTAAACCCAAAGAGTGTCCATATAACCAAATGTACTGAACAAGGTTAACATGTTTTAAAATAGTGAGTTAACTTTTATTAATAATAAATGTATAATTATTAATGTATCCTACATTTCAACAATAACGTATTTATAATTATAGGTATGTATTTGAATTCAGCTGAATTTAACTATTATAAACTATTATTATTAAGTATTGGCTTTCCTCATTTATTATTTCATAATAAATTATGAGTTTGTCTCTTCACCCTGGTTACACAATATAACAAAATTGTTCTGTAGGCTATTCATATTTGTTAATTAGTTGAACTAATATTTACTAAATCATTAGATCTATTAATGTTAATTGTGTATTGGGTGTAAAACGTTAAAAGGTTATTCTCTATTGTACTTCTATATTCTAGTAGTATGTATATTGTGTTGTGTGTATTTTTATACATGTTATGAGCGAAGCTACAGAGATGTTTTGTATATTTTAATATAACTTATATTCTAGTATTAGGTATATTGAGTTGTGTGTATTGTAATACATGTTATTAGTGAACCGACAGATATGTTTTGTGTGTTATTATAACTTTAAAATTCTAGTATTAGGTATATTATATTGTGTATATTGTAATACATGTCATTAGTACAGCTACAGAGATGTTTTGTATGTTATTATAACTTTTATATTCTAGTATAATGTATATTGTGTTGTGTGTATTGTAATACATGTTATTAGTACACCTACAGAAATGTTTTGTATGTTATTATAACTTTTATATTCTAGTATAATGTATATTGTGTTGTGTGTATTGTAATACATGTTATTAATGAACCTACAGAGATGCTTTGGAGGCTTTGACCACTGGCAGCAGCCTCAGAAAACCACTCTCTGAAGCAGAGTATTTCTTCAGGTCAAACACGTCCAGCTCCTCTTCTGATGACAGTAAGATGAAGACCAGAGCTGACCACTGAGCAGGGGAGAGAGATTCTCTAGAGAGACCTCCTGATGTCAGGTACCATTGGATCTCCTCCACTAGAGAACGGTCGTTCAGCTCATTCAGACAGTGGAACAGATTGATGCTTCTCTCTGGAGAGAGATCTCCACCTATCTTCTCCTTGATGTAAGACACTGTTTCCTCATTGGTCCATGAGCTACTCTCTGTCTGTCCCAGCAATCCTCGTAGGAGTTTCTGATTGGTCTCCAGAGAGAGGCCCAGGAGGAAGCGGAGGAACAAGTCCAGGTGTCCGTTCTCACTCTGTAAGGCCTTGTCCACAGCACTCTGGTGGAGGAGGAGGAGTTTATCTTCCACTGAGGTTGGCGGTTTTTCTGAGAGCAGATTGACACCAGTGTCGATGAAGGACAGAAAGACATAAAGGGCAGCCAGAAACTCCTGGATGCTCAGATGGACAAAGCAGAACACCTTGTCCTGGTACAGCCCACACTCCTCTTTAAAGATCTGGGTGAACACTCCTGTGTATTCTGAGGCTGCCCTGATATCAATGTCACTCTTTGTCAGGTCTGCCTCGTAGAAGATCCGGTTGCCTTTCTCCAGCTGGTTAAAAGCCAGTTTTCCCAGAGAAACAATGATCTTCCTGCTCTCTGAACTCCAGTGTGGATCTGTTTCAGCTCTCCCATGATACTTCCTGTCCCCATGTATGGACTGAACCCTCAGGAAGTGGATGTACATCTGAGTCACGGTATTGGGCATCTCTTCTCCTCTCTGGGATGTTTTGAAGAAGTCTTCCAAAACTTTAGCAGTGATCCAACAGAAGACTGGGATGTGACACATGATGTGGAGGCTTCGTGATGTCTTGACGTGGGAGATGATTGTGCTGGCCAGCGTCTCCTCTCTGAATCTCTCCCTGAAGTACTCCTCCTTCTGTGGGTCGGTAAACCCTCTCACCTCTGTCACCATGTCAACACCCTCAGCAGGGATCTGATTGGCTGCCGCAGGGCGTGTGGTTATCCAGATGCGAGCGGAGGGAAGCAGGCAGCCCCTGATGAGGTTTGTCAGCAGCACGTCCAACGAGGTTGGCTCTGTGACATCAGTCCAGATTGGGTTGTTCTGGAAGTCCAGAGGAAGTCGACACTCATCCAGACCATCCAAGATGAAGACAACTTTGAACTGGTCGTATCTGCAGATACCTGCTTCTTTGGTCTCAATAAAGAAGTGATGAAGAAGTTCCACCAAGCTAAACTCTTTCCCTTGCAGTAAATTCAGCTCTCTGAAAGTGAAGATAAATGTGAAGTGTATGTCGTGGTTGGCTTTGCCTTCAGCCCAGTCCAGAGTGAACTTGTGTGTTAAGATGGTTTTACCAATGCCGGCCACTCCAGTTGTCATTATTGTTCTGATTGGTTGATCTTGTCCAGGTAAGGGTTTAAAGATGTCTTCACATTTTATTGGTGTTTCCTCCATGGCTAGTTTGCTGGAAGCTGTTTCAATCAGTCTGACCTCATGTTCCTTGTTGACCTCTCCACTGCCTCTCTCTGTGATGAAGAGCTCTGTGTAGAAGTCATTCAGATCTGTTCGCTGTCCTGCTTTAGCGATTCCCTCAAACACACACCTGCATTTCTTCTTCAAACGGGACTTGATTTTATGTTGGCACTCGACAGCAGCAGATCCTAATTGAGAAGACACCAGAAGACATCGATCAACTTCATGATATTCAGTGGCTTCATTACTTGTGGTTGGAGAAGCTGGTTGGGATTTTGTGTAATATATACGATATTTTAGGATTATTTTGATACTTCTACAGCAATATGATTGTTTCATGATTAGTATGTGTTATAACTTGCTAAGTATTGGAATCATTGATGAGTATCAGTGGAAAGTGACTTAGTCTGCTGTCATTACAAGATAGTGCTGCATCTCCTCCACTGAGTTATTCTGCTGTTGACCTGCAGTATATATTTTAACATTGTTTAAGCTGATAGACAATCAATAACCGTACACATCTGGATCAAATCATTTAACCTGACAGCCCAACAGTTACCCTACGTATCTGGATCAAACTGTTGAACCTGATACCCCCACAATAACCCTTTATATCTGTATCAACCTGTGGAGTGTGTGTGGGGATAATAGCTGGTTTAGGCAGCCTCACCTGGCCGGAGTCAGACTGATTGGACTCTGAGGCTGGGTGAGGCTGCACACCTGTTGAACCAGCCATCACCACACACACTCAGGGAGATCTCCGGCATGGCAGCATGTTACACCTCCTGCTCTGTGTCATTATACTCAAACTATGCAATAAACCGGTTCCAACATCACCACCCTGCATTCTTGTTTTTGATGAGCCCAGTAAAAGCCACCTAGGTGGCGTGTAGCATGGACCTTGCTACACAACCATTAAAACTGGAGACTTGGACACAAACACAACTACATATTGTTTCTACGGCCATTCAGTGTTGGTTTATTCTCTGCTTTTATATAAGCTGCTTATTGCCGGTCACAGGGGGCTGTTGTCTCTCTTTACTTTGGACAAGAGACAGGGTGGTCTTTCCATACGCAGATTCTTAGACCCTCTCATTCTCAATGAGGGGAAAGATGTGGTTGTTTTAACTATTTAATAACTATTTAAGTGTGCGGATCGTCAAAGCACGGCCGTGACATTTTATAGTCACCGTTTGGCCTCAGGCGATATTCTCCTAGACAAAAGGAGTATGAAAAACAGCAGTTGGTAGTTACTATTTCCGGAGGAGAGGTTCTTGGTGTTGTTATGATCAAACATGGCTGATGCAGAGCTGCTGCTTCTCAGACCGGAGGAAGATATACGTTGAATGCTGTTGCTTATAAGGTGAATGCGTTTGAGGAGGAGGTGATGGACTGTGTGCCTCTCTGTGCCTCTTACAGGAGGGGTAGTAAACGTGTTTGGTGGGAAATCCCCCACATCCATGATATGGACATGCAGTTCGCACACTCTCAGTGCGGTGCTTCAAAACCTCAGAGGTGCACGACAAGCGACAAATCGCCAAACGAACAAACTCTGTTAGTTAACAATTAACTAACATAAGAATGAGAGGTTTAGAGTAGGCTACAGTTTAAACATTTACAAAACGTAGCCTTTTTAATAACGTTTTTAACCGAACGTGTATACAGAAAAATAGCAATCAACCTAATGATATATGATGATATATAATTTATAGCTACATAATTATGATATATTACAGATCAGTGTAGTATCTTAGTCTTCTTCTTCCTGCTGTAAAAGTGTGCGACACGCGATACAGAGACCGACAAAAGGGGTTTTGAGGTAACATCTCATGACTTGCTGGTATCTTTACACTTTTCAGCCTAAAATGGTTTTAATTCTTTAATTGCAGGCTGTAAGCGAACAGTAAACCAATATAAGTTTGGCTGTATGGTCAAATTAGGTGATTTCTTTACATTATAATCCTTGTAGATTGACAGCTGGTCAAGAACAGAATCTTTTATTAATATGAATGTTTTGGCATGATCCAACACAGGTCCGGCTCTAGCCATTTTGGTGCCCTAGGCGAGATTCGGATTTCCCCCCACAACATCACTTTTACATTTTAATTATACATGCAAACACAGTTATTAATCCTTTAGTAAGGATACACAATGATTAATAAATTACACACCAGGCAATAAACACATCTGAAGCATAACTATAGATAACGGTTGACCAGTACTGTTCAATTACATGATCGAAAAACAGTCAAGAATCTTGGTTTAAACCATTTTTTGATGGGAATAACTTATTCGAGTTTTTATGTGTCCTGTAGACAACTTGATGTTTGCAGCCTAATAGCTAGTCTAATATATTCCCTTGCATCCATTTGTGGACAAATTGACAAAACCTTCAAGATGTACAAGGTGAGTTACATATGTCCATAACTGATCTTGAATATTTGATAGAATTATAGCAGAAATGTGTCTGGATTAGGCTATATTAACATTAGTTACAGAACTGTAGCTGTAACATACAATTAACATAACTCACCTTCTGCAGGCTGTGTTGCACTGGAGGTAGCTGGAGTGCTGGATGTTGCTTGACCTGCAGGCTGTGTTGCACTGGAGGTAGCTGGAGCAGCTCTCACAGAGCGCTAAGAGCAGCTCTGACAGAGCGCTAAGAGCAGCTCTGACAGAGCGCTAAGAGCAGCTCTGACAGAGCTCTAAGAGCAGCTCTGACAGAGCGCTCTGCCATGGGGTTTCTGAAGCGTCTGATTCTGTTGCAAAGCGGTTCTCTACACTTACGGCTGCGCTGTCTTGGTGCTTGGGGTCTCTGCACTTCAAATTAGACTGGGGATTTATGTTATTCTACATTAAATAGAAAAACTTGGGTTTGGAAACTGAAATGTGGATATGTCATCACTGGCACTTCTCACGTCTCTGACTTGATGTGATACTCCATCCCCCACTTTCAGTGCGCAAGCTTGGCAATTGTGAGGGGTGCAAACTTTCTTTCTTTCTTTCTTTCTTACTTTGTTTGTTTGTTACCCCAAGGCAGAACATGGGGAAGGATGCCCGACGAATTGCATTATTATTGTTATTTAAAAAATATATATATTTGAGGGCGACCAGCGCCCACCAGAAAGTAGCGCACCCTAGGCGACCGCCTATAGGTGCCTTTAGATGCCCTGATCCAACACAATATAAATACTTATTTTCATTCCAACACCTTCCATGGCTCACCTGACTGACTGCTTTTTTGGCCTTGGCTCTTCTCTGCTGAGGAGAAGGGGGTTGTCATGGCTGATTAAACTTGCCTAATATTCCTACTATCTGATTTAAAAACCAACAACAATCCAAAGAACACAGCACCACTAACAAAAAGTGTACCTCTCGGTCTGATGTTGGCCATCTGGGTCTTCTTGCAACAAAATACCATTTTCCATGAATTTCGATTCTTCTCGCCGTTGCAATCCTCTAGGATTTGCCATAGAAAGGATCATTAGAGTCTTACGATGCAAACCACAAAAACAATTCTAATTGTGTACATTGGTTACCTTCTCTGGTTGTAGCAGACCACAAAGGTTCATCACAGTCTGGGTCCATGAGAAACAACTTGAAAGGAGGAAGCTCACCGAAGCGTGCTTCAGAAAAGCCCTTCAACTATAACAATTCAGTGACAAATTCTAGTTTCTGTACACACACAAACACATACACACACACAGACACACACACACACACACACACACACACACACAGGATCTATTATACATTGAAACAATCCACAACCAAGTGCCCTCCTGCCCCCTGAACCCAACCAGCCAGAACCTGATCACACCCAGGCCTTCGATCAACCAGAATCCCTCCCTCTCATTCACACCATGTCAACCACATCACTAAAACAGCCTTATCCCTCCTCTCATTCACACCATGTCAACCACATCACTAAAACAGCCTTATCCCTCCTCTCATTCACACCATGTCAACCACATCACCAAAACATCCTTATCCCTCCTCTCATTCACACCATGTCAACCACATCACTAAAACAGCCTTATCCCTCCTCTCATTCACACCATGTCAACCACATCACTAAAACAGCCTTATCCCTCCTCTCATTCACACCATGTCAACCACATCACTAAAACAGCCTTATCCCTCCTCTCATTCACACCATGTCAACCACATCACTAAAACAGCCTTATCCCTCCTCTCATTCACACCATGTCAACCACATCACTAAAACAGCCTTATCCCTCCTCTCATTCACACCATGTCAACCACATCACTAAAACAGCCTTATCCCTCCTCTCATTCACACCATGTCAACCACATCACTAAAACAGCCTTATCCCTCCTCTCATTCACACCATGTCAACCACATCACTAAAACAGCCTTATCCCTCCTCTCATTCACACCATGTCAACCACATCACTAAAACAGCCTTATCCCTCCTCTCATTCACACCATATCAATGGATTTTTCCACCTAATCAGTTATATGAACTTATGGACTTCCAAGATTTATGGACGTCTTATAAATACTGTATCTCTATCATCTCGAATCAATCCTCACCTCTTCTCAATAGACTGATTTCCATCTTTAAACCCAACAGGTAGACGCATTGAGTGGTCACTCTTCATGGAGACACAGCTGGATCCAGGGGAGTTTGCTTTCTACTGCTGCTCTGGGCTTCAACACAACACACACACAGCTTTTACTCAGACTAATGATGGAGTCATGATATATCACTGCTGAGCTCTGAGATGGACAACAGTCACAGACAGTGAGAGATCCTCTTCTTACCTCTTAGCTTTGCTCTGGCGGCCATGTTCCCCAGACAGAGTGGTTTTAGAGGTAGGACCCCCCTCCTCTCTCTCCTAATTCATAGTAGACTGGAGACCTGGACACAAACACAACTACATATTGTTTCTACGGTCCGTCAGCGTTTGTTTATTCTCTGCTTTTATATTAGCTGCTTATTGCCGGTCACAGCGGCTGTTGTCTGTCTCTGTCTACTTTGGACGAGAGACAGGGTGGTCTTTCCTAGACTCAGATTCATAGACCCTCTCATTCTCAATGGGGGGAAAGATGTTTAGATGCTACCCAGACATTTCTAATAACTATTTAATAACTATTCATCATTCCACACAGAAGGTCTCTAAGGGCTTCAAATGTGTCTGATCAAGATCAAGTTCACCATGCGGACATCAAACCTACTGTTCCCTGTGCTGGTTAAACCGCTCATGATGACATCACAAACAGATCTGTGATGCAGGCCCACAGAGAACAAGACCCAATACAAGATGATATTCAAACACCTTCACTAACCAAGATGGCCATCTTCCTGACTAATAATAATATAAAACATTATAATACAAATATAACAACTGTACAGTACATCCTAAGTGCCTTTACAGTCACCCAAGGACACTTGTGATTTAGGACAAATACTTAATTAGATGAAAATGTATAAAGTATTTGAATGTTAACGGGACACTTGACTCCAAGCTGAAAGGTTCTGGGTTCGATCCCCAATGTCCACAGTCTAACCTGCAGCATCCTAAAGAGGAATAATCTTCAAAATTATTCAATAGTAATTTCTAATTTCTAGAAAACTAACCATCAACCTATTGGTAGATTCAAAGTTATGCATATTTATGATATATCACGGATCAGAGTTGAGTACAGTACCTTAGTCTTCTTCCTGCTGTAATGAAGTGAGCCACACCAAACTGTCAGACTCAGTAACAAGGAAATGATGTTGTGAACCAACCAGTTGGACCAGTTCCCCTCCCAGTTTATACTCCTCCCAGACTAACCTCTTATGGGCTGCTGATCAGACAGAGGAAAACAAAGAGACACTTGAAAGTTCAAACAACATGTAGAGACACGTCACTGATGCAGCTCCTTCTTTACAGTAGAACCAATAGGAACATTTATACCATGTTATCAATAAAGAGACTAATAAACATAATGAATAGAAATACACTCAGAGTGAGGGTAAGCATGTTTGTAATGGCGTGTGAGTCTATAATCGGCCGGGTTATTTTCTTCCTTCATTGCTCTTCAATGAGTCATCTTGTTGGGTTGGATTGGGTTGGGTTCATCTTGTTACACCCTTATCAGGAAGGTATTTAGAAAGGTGCCAAGGTAATGTACACACACACACACACACACACACACACACACACACACACACACACACACACACTTACACAAACACACACACACACACACACAATGCAAGCGACATGAGAGACTCTTTTTAATGTGTATGAAGAACAAAGAGCAGCCTACAAATACACAAGAATCCAGCGATGGGGTTTCAAACTCTGCAATAGACTGGTTTTCATCAACTACCAGTGTCCTGGTGTGGGAGGAGCCCAGTAAAGCCACCTGGGTGGCGTGTGGCAGGGTCACCTGCTACCGTCTGATTTTGTGCAGAAATAGTATTATTAAACTAAAGACCATTATAGTCTATTATTGTTACGTTCACATGAATGTGATGTCAGTATTGACTGTTGATTATTGATCAGCCATTGTCTCAGAAGCCACTCCTTGACTCCTATTCATGTAGAAATGAGTCTGCATGTGAGTTAGTATGAGTGTGTTTTGATGTGTTTGTGTTTTGAACTCCTTGTTATGTTTCAGTGATTTCATGTGTTCAGACAGAGTTGGAAGTCAATACTGTAGTTTTATTAAAATCTAAAAACTGTACAAACATTGTAACATGTTATTCATTATTCAGCAGCATAAACTTAAAGAGATATAGACGATGGGTTATTACGTTATCCAAATGGATCCTTTAAACATTTCTACATGAATGCAACTGTTGATGTTATAGCGTTAAAGGTTATAAAAGTTTATGTCTCTATAATAGGCAGGGTTATTTTCTTCCTTCATTTCTCTTCAATGAGTCATCTTGTTGGGTTCTTCTTGTGTTTTTTTATTCATCATCTTGTTACACCCTTTACAGGTATTCAGAAAGGTGCCAAGGCAAGGTGGCACACACACTCACACACACACACACACACACACACACACACACACGCACACACACACACACACACTCTCTCTCTCACACATACACACTCACACACACACACACACACACACACACACACACACACTCTCTCTCTCACACATACACACTCACTCACTCACACACACACACACACACACATTATTAAAGCGACATAAGATGAATGTTTAGTTTGTATAAAAAACGTGCAGTAGTGCCACCATAGGCTGCAATATAACAGTAAATATAAAGACTGTTGCCATGATACTAAAAAATAAATATATTATATATAAATAGTGAATTTGCTAGGTAAACCTGATTCTAACTCAGCACAGCACAGCAAGGTGTGTGAACTGTCATGACTTGTTGTTGTAATTGAGTTTGATCCAGATCAGTATATTTGGTGTATGAGCCATCTGGTTGGGTTGGATTCTTCTTTAGTTTCTTCCTTCTTATCTTGCTACACCCTTTACAGACAGGTATTCAGAAAGGTGCCTAGGTACACACACACACACACACACACACACACACACACACACACACACACACACACACACACACACATTTACAGTTTTTTAATTTGTATGAGCAGTAGCCTTCAAATATATAATAATTCATGCAATGGGGTTTAAAAATACTACAAATGTACACACACACCCCATTTGTGTGTGATATTGTTTTGAATATCGAATATCGGTCGATGCATTATGATATTTATCTGTGAAGGGTACATGTTTTCCCCCCCACACACACACACACACACAGGCGCATAAGCACACGCCCACACACACACAAACACAGGCACGCTCACACACATACACACACACACACACACACACACACAGTTTTTAATTTGTACGAGCAGTAGCCAACAAGAATTCATGCAATGGGGTACTACAAATGTACACACACACCCCAAACCCAGAGCTCTCTACTTACATGCTATTTTATATGTTGTTAATGTATATTGGACAAGCGTATGCAATGTAATATTTGTCTATTTACGTTCATCATGCTCTGTTTAATACAATAATAAATCATTTGGTTTGAAATAACTCAGTACTTGAGTAGTCTTTTCACTAGATACTTTCTTACTCTTCCTCAAGCTATTATCTGATGACTACTTTTACTCATTTGAAATTGTTTTGAACATTGTGGAGCCAATCTCAATATTGTGTTATGTAGTGTAGGCCTACTCTATATTTGAGAGGATCACTCGGATGAGAGGGACATGAAATGACCTTCAAGGTGATTTAAAACTGCCAGGACCGTCTCAACACATAAATCAATGGTGATGACGTAGGGTTCATGTTTTTCAGGTCAGCCAGTTGCACTGACGTCATCTAACCAGCAGATGGTGCTACGGTGCACCTTTTTCTAGTGTTTCAAAACGGACCTTATATCAAATCAATTGGCTTAATATTCTCAAGACGTTTAAATGATTCATGTAGGCCTATAGCTTCATTCTCCACTATACTAGCTAGAGTTGAATGAAACAGACATAACTGCATAATACAGCAGTGTTGGCATTTAACTAACTGTAGGCCTAGAAACAACTATGTTCATATATTTAGTCAGCACTATTATAGGCCTATAGTTATGAAGCCTATTTGTAAAGGACTGCTGTGTTAGTTTAAACTTTTATTTATTCATATCATGGTGATCATTGTTTTTTGTTTATATTGATGCAATACACACACACACACACACACTGTCTTTATTCAAATCAGTAAAGTGATCATACATTGTAACATGTTATTCAGTAATCGTTAACATAATCTTAAATCCTTTAAACATTTCTGCATGACTGCAACTGTTGATGTTATAGCATTAAAGGTTATAAAAGGTGTTGAGGAGAAAACAGACAGTGAACAGTACAGTAAATGTAATGTAATAATTTATAATGGGTTATGTTTCTATAAAAGGCAGGGTTGTTTTCTTACACACGTTACAGGAAGGTATTCAGAAAGACACACACACACACACACATACAGCTTAATCATGTCTATATTGATACAACACACAAACACAAACACACACAAACACACACAAACACACACACACATGCAGCTTAATCATGTCTATATTGATGCAACACACACAAACACAAACACACACAAACACACACACACACACACACACACACACACACACACACACGGGTCTGTATGGGCAGGAGAGCATTTCACCGGGGAGTGTCGCTCGAGGAGGGAGGAGCCGTGAGCTGTACAGGTCCGGACACACGGCACTTCCGCTCGCACCGCTCGCTGTCCATGTTCCCTCGTGAAGAGTCTGGAGCCTTCCGCTCCGTCAGCCTCCGCAGTCCAGTCAGCCTCCGCACTGCGCGGAGCGTCGTGTTGACGCTGAGTGAACTGTCTCTCCGCCCCCACGGGCCACGCCCCCTCTCGCCGTATGAACCAGGTGTGTCGCATTAGTCGTTCACCTCGTCCGACCCGGAAGTAGACTCTGTTCATCACAGCACGATTTGGGCTGAGGACACTCAGCGGGAGGAAGGGGGGGGGGGGGGGGGGTTATCTCCATGGTTACGACCCACGGCCACTTTGTGATGCTCTTCTTTACAGTCGCTGAGTGGGAGCGTCATCATGAGCGATGTTGGATATGAAACGCACCACACACCGTGGCCTTATCCTACAAGTGTCCCAGAAGCTTCATGAACCTTCTCAGACCCCAACAATAACCGCTCCCCAGATGGAGCTGACGTTGTGACGTCACGGGGCCTCCGAAAGGGCCCGCAGACATCCCGGAAAGAATAGGACCGGAGTTCAGAGCAGCGTGGAACGGGTTTCTTTCTGCATTATGTGATTATTCTAGTAACGTTGACTAAAGAGCATAGCTAAGTTTAAGATCATAGAAGACATACTAAGACGGAACAAGCTAAGGGTTTATATTGGTAATGATAAGAATTGTGGGTAATGTAATTATATAGAATAATGAGCACTGTCAATAACCTCCTATTTATAACAGCCTGCTTTTAAATATAACAAGTATATATTTAAAGTAATACTAACTCAAGTAGAAGTGAAAGTAGACTACTCAAGTACTGAGTTACTTCATACCAAATGATTTATTGTTGTAATAAGCAGAGCAAGATAAACGTAAATAGACAAATATTACATTGTATATGCTTGTCTAATAGACATTAACAACATAAAACATACATGAAAAAAAACATGAATGAAGGCAAATACAGCCACAAGAAATCTCTTTCCTTCATTTTTTATTCACAAATAGACTTGAGTAAAAGTGAAAGGTATGTTACTTAAAACTACTC
This sequence comes from Lota lota, assembly GCA_026745465.1. Classification (NCBI taxonomy): domain Eukaryota; kingdom Metazoa; phylum Chordata; class Actinopteri; order Gadiformes; family Lotidae; genus Lota; species Lota lota. The sequence continues at coordinate 152,860 of JACYXH010000608.1, forward strand.
TTAAAAGTAATCTATTCAAAAAAGTACTTAAGTAAGTGAAAGAGTAAATATAACCTCTGTGTCTACTATGTGTGTGTGTGTTACATGTGTATGTGTCCGCCCGCGCATGTTTTTTCTACAACTGACACAGAGACACTGAGGCACCACCCCCACATAACCTAAACGCAGGGAGGAGGTCCTCCTGGGTGAAGGTGGACTGGAAGGTGTGGATGTGTGTCAGTGTGTCTGAGGACCCTCCTACATCTGGGGACACTCTGTAGAAGGACAGAGTGCCAGCAGGCCGGTCCAGATACACTCCTACTCTGTTAGAGCCAGCGGGGGGGAGACTTATGACTGTTCCAATACCGTTGTACCGGGCAGAGTAACCATAATCATGACAAAGAAGACTCCAGGACTTGTTGTTCCGTCCAAGCAAGCTGTCATCACTCCCACTTTTTCTTGTGATTCCTCTGTATGTCACTCCTATAGAAACAAGTCTTTTCCACTCTACCTCCCAGTAACAGCGGCCAGTCTGACCCTCTCTACATGACACCTGGTAGCAGGAGTCAAATCTCTCTGGGTGATCAGGATACACCTGATCCTCTCTAACCCACGTCACCTTTCTGTTGTCCTCAGATAGAGAGAGTTGTCTGTGGGCTGTGTTTGGGTCCAGTGTGAGTTCACAGGCATCTGATGGGAGAACAAGACATGATTAGCTGCTGAACCATTCTTCATCATTTCAAATTACACACATATACATTGCACTCAACCTTTAAAGGGACACCTGTGTGAACAACAGACTGAACAACCTGAGCTCACATACAGGCTGGAAATTAACTGTTGGAGCCATAGAACTGGTTCATACATACTATATATATAAACACTTACACTTCTTTAGAGCTGATCTCAGGTCAGGCACCTTCTTCATCTCCATGTTCAGTGTCTCCTCCAGTTGATCCAGGGATCTCCTCAAGGTCCCTATGTATGACGGAGGACAGACCTCCACCGTTGTCCAGTCCCTGGTGGGTGGAGGATTCTTCAGGGACCTGAAGGTCTGGAGGAAGTGGAGGTGGTCTTCAGTGTGTGAGAGCTGCTTCACCTCTGAGCTTCTATTGGTCAGATCTTCTATTTCCTGCTCCAGCTCTTTGATGAGGTCTTCAACTTGTTTCTCCGTGGATTTCAGTTTCTCTTTAACCGTTTGGTTGAAATCATCCCGGCACTTTTCCATGCAGTTCATCAGAGCAGTGAAGACCTGCACACCATCAGCTATCTCACTGTCTGCGTCTTTGTTGCTCAATTCTACTGTGACTTTGAGCTCCTTAATCTTTAGTTTTCTCTTCTGGATCATCTGCTGAATTTCAGTCTCTATCTTCACCAGCTGGGCAGTTTTCACTTCACATTCCTCCTTTAGAGGTACAACAGGATGGGACTTGTTGTTCGTCACTGTGCAGCACAGACACACACACACCTGTTCAGTCTGGCAGAAGAGCTCCAGAAGTCGGTCGTGTTTCTTACACACCCTGTCTTCCAGACGGTCCATAGGCTCAACCAGCCGATGTCTCTTCAGGCCTGCGACTCTCTGATGTGGCTCCAGGTGGGTTTGGCAGTAAGAGATAAAACACACTAGGCAGGACTTCACAGCCTTCAGCTGGGTCCCAGTACAGACATCACAGGGAACTTCTCCTGGTTCAACACAAGGCTGCTCTGTGACTTGTACAGAACTTCTAAACTGATCAGCCATCTCTGATATTAAGGTATTGACCTGTAAATCAGGTCATGTGTGGAAAAGCTCATTGCAAACAGGACATTTGTACTGGACTCGACCATCCCAGAACTTTGTAATACAGGTTCTGCAGAAGTTGTGTCTACATGGTGTGGTGACTGGGCTGTTGAGCACATCCAGACAGATGGAACATGAAAAGTTCCCTTCAGACCAAGAAGTAGCAGAGGCCATTCCTAGACACAGACGACAAGGTTTATGTATTGAGCAATTCCATTCTTTTTCGAATTGCTAAAATGGATAAGAGGTTCTAAAGTTGTGTTGTTTTACTCACCTATTCGTCCCAAAATGTGTTTTATTATTCTCCTTAAAGAGGGAACTGCTTTCACGTCGGGTTTCTGTGAACGTTAAGTTTCGTTTCCTGAACAACACGGCCTCTCCTCTCCTCCCCTAACTCCTGGCTCCTCCCCTAACTCCTGGCTCCTCCCCTAACTCATGGCTCCGCCCCCACGGACACAGTTCACCGCCGTTCAACTTCCCACTCTGACTGTGGGGCGTTCCCGCACCGTGAAGGCTCCTTCAAATGCGTTGATGTGTGTTCTCCTCTTCTCTGTGGAGTTAGAAGAGAGCCGGTGCAAACCGAGAGACACTGTGCTGATTTAGTGGTTATTTGCGACTGTAACTGAGATTCATTGGCGTTGATCGACCCTGGTTTCCGGGGCTTCCCCGAATACTATTTATCCAGCCCCGATCAAATGTTAAACACAACAATAAATTAAAGATGTGTTTATTGCCGCTACGCTCGCTGCAGGAACTCTCCCCGGCATGCACGCGCACAGTGCACACACGAGCAGCAGAGCTATGAGAGCAGCAGACAGCGGATTCAGTCAGAGTAGGAAGTAGAGGCGCAAGCAGCGCTGCGTGTGTGTGTGTGTGTGTGTGTGTGTGTGTGTGTGTGTGTGTGTGTGTGTCTGTGTGTGTGTTGTAATGGGTTATGTTTCCATAATAAGGCGGGGTTCTTTTCTTCCTTCATTTCTCTTCAATGAGTCATCTGGTTGGGTCATCGTGTTTCTTCCTCTTGTAACACCCTTTACAGGCATGTATTCAGAAAAGCACACACACACACACACACACACACACACACACACACACACACACACACACACACACACACACACACACACACTATATATAAGCAATGTTAGAGACAGTTTTAACAAGCAGTAGCCTATAAATATACAAGAATACCGCAATGGGCTTTAAAAATACTAAAATAAAGTTGTTTTTGCCTCTCTCTTCTTTCTGTTTTGTGCAGAAATTTGATTTGAGTTTGATACAGATCAGCATATTTACCATATGATTGTTGTTGGGCTGGATTCTTCATGTATTTGATTCTCTCTCTCTCTCTCTCTCTCTCTCACACACACACACACACACACACACCTCCTAACTATTCCAGGAGTATCAAAGAGAGGTGGGTGATCCCGTGACAGCTGAAAAAAGAGTTAAATGAAACGTTACAAAACAAAACCTAAACTCTACGAGGTCTTTGTATGACAAGGAGAACCGCTGTATTCTAACATCTGGCCCAATGTAGGACTAGTAGTTCACACACACACACACATACACACACCCTGAACATCTTACTCCCTCTCCTCTCACCCTCTCTTTTTATCTCTCCTCCCCTCTCTCTCTGCCCCCCTCTCTCATCTTCTCTCTCTCCATCCCACTCTCTCGCTCTATCCTCCACCCTCTCTCCCTCTCCCTCCCTCTATCCTCCCCCTCTCTCCCTCTCTCACTCTATCCTCCTCCCTCTCTCTCCCTCCCTCTCTCTCGCTGTATCCTCCCCCTCTCTCCCTCTCTCCTACAGTGAAGCTGACAGTCATCGATGTGTGTCTCCATGTCAACCGCATTGGGCCTGTGTCTTCCATCCACACGGGGAATTAAAGTTCATATCTCTCTCGCTCTGTTCTACCGGTCCACCATATCACTTCTCTTTCATTCCCTCTCTTTCACTTAATCTCGTCTCCCTACTGCTTTTTTGCTGAAATTGTCTCTCTCTTTGTCACACTGTATATTCTCTCTCTCTGTCTTTTATTAAAATTACTAAAGTGTACAACTAATGTAACGTGATGTCACTCAGTATTCAGTGGGTTTAGGGTTTCAGAATCTGAAAGGTTTATTTTCTTTACCAAGAATCCATGCTACAGCGTATGGTACTCCTCTTGTTCCGAACAGGACCGGTCCAACAGAACCAATTATAGCTCCCCTCTTGGTAATTCAGACGCTCTGCACTTAGATTTGACCTCTGAACCCACTGGATATGTTCCATACAGTGATGCAGTGCCGTCTCAGATTGCGATTCTAGATTCAAGATTCTTTATTGTCACATGTTATAGACAAGTAGACAGCAGTACAATTATTTTGTTCTGGCTCCTCGGCCTAGCAGCAGAAAGAAGTTATAATATCTATAAAACACAATATCATTTAAACAAATAGAAAAAAGTATAAAAATAGAACAGCAGCAGTACTATTTATAATTCGCCATTCGCTCCACTAGTTTACACTTGGACTGTGTTGTCGCAAATTAAATGACTGGTGGCTGGCTCGAATAAAAGGCTAAGACTAATGGATATCCGTAGTTGATTTATTTCATACGCTGGTTAATTAGAATTAGTTCTCCGTTTTTTTCCGCGAGGTTTATTCTTTCCGTTTCTGGTGTTAAAAGGAGCTGGTGCAACCTATCGTTGTTGGATGTGTATGGGACGATCTTATCGTCTATTCCGGAGTACACCGTTTCAAACGTCACTTCCTTCTTCAAACTCGAACCGGAAGTACCGAGGGGCGGGCCCGAGCCTGGAGCTCTGTATAAAGACCCCTCTCTCGTGTTCAGGAAACGGAAGTTTACGGAAATCCAACATACGAAGGGACGACATGACGAAGAGACGACGTGAACGCGTTAGCCTCTCCGGAGACGAAGAACAAGACGTTTTAAAGCAGAGAGCCGGGACAGAAACATTCCAAGGTGGGTCCAACACATTGAACCTCTAATCCTCATTGTTGCCGTCCTGTCCGTAGGGCGCCATGTTGTACTGTAGCGTTAGCCCCACACGGGTCTCCTGCGCTCCGTGTGAACACGTGATGTTGATGCTTAGCGAAACCAACCTTCACGTGCTCTATTGTGTCGCCTCGTCGGATTCCACCAGCGCGTGCTCGGTGCTTTGCGTCCTGTTTGGAGCGCGGCGCCACACGCGGGGCCGCGCTCTGTACGCTTTGGTTGAACCCGACCAGGCGAGGCCAACACGGGTCTTTAACAAAGTTAGTTTGGTGTTAAACCACCAGGGCGTTCTTCACGAGGAGGACGCATGCGTGAGTAGGGATGGGTCCCGAAACCGGGTGTTAACCGGGGCCCCTTGGGTGGCCCCATGATACTATTACACATTGTAGTATATAAAGTGTAATCTAATCTAAGTATCGATGAGCTCCGACGAACCCGGCGCTGCAAGCGGTATTTGAGGAACAAAGGAAATAGATTTACTTCCTGGTGATCGTTCATCCAGAATATTTACCAGGAAAGGAAAAAAATCAGATCTTCCTTCAGAAGAACTGTTCAGATAAGGCTTCAGGCCTTTTTGAGGCCCAGCTGCATGCAGACCCCATCCCTGTTGCTCTATGCCACTGTCTTTTCTTTTCTCTTGTTTATTGATTTATTTTTGTTTGTATCCACATTTCAATTCTCTCAATAGTATATAGTCTATAATAGTTATATATTCAAAACCTGTGTATGGTGTTGCTGTTGAAGAAAGATGTCTTGTTCTTAACTTGTCTTCTTCTAAAAGAAGCGATAAGAGTAGCGTTAAAGTAGCGGCTGGATAAGCAGTATGGATCAGAGTAGTAGTGGCGTTAGAATCTTCCCTGTGTGTGAGTGCAGTTGGCTCCTTCATTCGCGGTGGTAGCGGTGTGAGAGTCCATAGTGACCAGTGTGTTTATGTTCAGTGCTGTTGTACCGACCTGTTGGCTCAAGAGCTTTGCTTGAAATAACAACACATTTATGAATATTAACACATTATTACATGTATACAACATATAACGTATAGTTTAAATGGTAATTAAATTTTCATATTTTTTTTTCTAGGAATGGCATCCAATTCTTCCTGGTTTGAGGATAACCTTTCATGTCCCATCTGTCTGGATGTGTTCAACAGCCCAGTCACCACACCATGTGGACACAACTTCTGCAGAACCTGTATAACAACACACTGGGATGGCCAAGTCCAGTATAAATGTCCTGTTTGTAACAAACTGTTCCAGACAAGACCTGACTTACAGGTCAATACCTTCATATCAGAGATGGGTGATCAGTTTAGAAGGTCTGTACGAGTCAAAGACCAGCCTTGTGTTGACCCAGGAGAAGTTCCCTGTGACGTCTGTACTGGGACCCAGCTGAAGGCTGTGAAGTCCTGCCTAGTGTGTTTTATCTCGTACTGCCAAACCCACCTGGAGCCTCATCAGAGAGTCGCAGTCCTGAAGAGACACCGGCTGGTCGAGCCTATGGACCGTCTGGAAGACAGGATGTGTAAGAAACACGACCGACTTCTGGAGCTCTTCTGCCAGACTGAGCAGGTGTGTGTGTGTCTGGTCTGCACAGTGACAGACCACAAGTCCCATCCTGTTGTACCTCTAAAAGAGGAATATGAGGTGAAGACGGCCCAGCTGGGGAAGAAAGTTCAGCAGATGATCCAGAAGAGACAACGAAAGATCCAGGAGATCAAAGACACAGTAGATCGCAGCAAAGCAGACGCAGACAGAGAGATAGCTGATGGTGTGCAGGTCCTCACTGCTCTGAAGCGCTCTATTGAAAAGTGCCAGGATGATCTCAACAAAACGATTAAAGAGAAACTAAAATCCACAGAGAAAGAAGCTGAAGGCCTCATCAAAGAGCTGGAGCAGGAAATAAAAAATCTGACCAATATAAGCTCAGAGGTGAAGCAGCTCTCACAGACTGAAGACCACCTCCACTTCCTCCAGACCTTCAGATCCCTGAAGAATCCTCCACCCACCAGGGACTGGACAACGGTGGAGGTCCGTCCTCCGTCATACGTAGGGACCTTGAGGAGATCCCTGGATCAACTGGAGAAGACAATGAACATGGAGATGAAGAAGCTGCCTGACCTGAGATCAGCTCTAAAGAAGTGTAAGTGTCTTATCCGTTTGATTCATCACAACACACACCAACTGTTTAGATGGAAAGTCCATCCACACAGCAGTAGGTGAAGTCCGTAAAACAATAGGTATTGTTAGTGTTATTTATTAATTATGATAAATAGTAGTGTGGTTGTTATTAGACAAAATCAGTCATGATACAAACTTTAATAAATGTTTTTTTTTGTGTGTATTGTAAATTGCACTCTAGACTACTGTTTTATTATCATTCTTACTAGTCCTATTTATTATTATGAATGTATTAATTTCTATAATTTGTGGTGATATATAATCTTTATTAATTTAATTATTACTATCATATTAGACTTTACATATTTATAAAATGATTATAACGATGCATTTATTTCATATCGGATTTAAACTACTATTAGTGGTGATGGTCTTTATTAGAACTAGGGGAAAAAATCCTGATTTGAAATTGTACGTATGTATACTTATGGGTACGTACAGGTGTCTCTTTGAAGGTGTATTACAATGTCTGTATTGGAACCTTTTTAAAAGTTAAAGTGTGTATAATAATGGTAATTTATCTAATCATGGATTTTTTTCCCCCCGTCAGATGCCTGTGAAATCACACTGGACCCAAACACAGCCCACAGACAACTCTCTCTGTCTGAGGACAACAGAAAGGTGACGCTGGTTAGAGAGGAGCAGTCGCATCCTGATCACCCAGAGAGATTTGAATACTGGCCCCAAGTGTTGTGTAGAGAGGCTCTGACTGGCCGCTGTTACTGGGAGGTAGAGAGGAAACAACGTGTTGAGATAGGCGTGACATACAGAGGAATCTCAAGAAGAGGAAGTGCTGGTGAAAGCAGGCTTGGAAGGAATCACAATTCCTGGATTCTTTATTGTCATGATGGTGGTTACACTGCCTGGCACAACGGTATTAGAACAGTCCTGTGTCTCCCTGAGCCTTCTAAAAGAGTAAGAGTGTATCTGGACAGGCCTATTGGCACTCTGTCCTTCTACAGAGTGTCCCCAGATGTAGGAGGGTCCTCAGACACACTGACACACATCCACACCTTCCAGGCCACCTTCACCCAGGAGGACCTCTATCTTGGGGTTGGGTTATGCAGTGAAGTTGCCTCAGTGTCTCTGTGTCGGTTATAGCCACACACGTAGACCGACTGACTGAGGTTTGCATGCAGGTTATAATTCTTGATGAAACGTTTGTTGATGATGACCAGTTATCTGGATGTACATTTGGAATACATGCATCTGGACCTATGGATGTACAATGAGAGGAAGTGTCTTTTAAGATCTTCAATTGGGTTAACTGAGCAGGTTCTACAAAGTTCAAATTAGTCTGATTGATCGTAAATGTAACTCTTTTTATTCAATAGTTTTGATACTTTCATTGATGCATTGATAGTTCTGTAATTTGGTGTAATGGCGAGACGACAATAAATTCTAAACCGAACTGGTATTTCTGTGACTGTTTGATTATTTCATTAATTTCAAAAGGGTATTTTGTTTTTAAAGTTAAGTGTTGGTAAATGCTTACTAACAGAGTTTTGTACACGCTATTTTAACCATTATAAATGTAGTGGGCCTACTTATTTATTCACATAATATATGGACAGCAAGCGAGACAAAGCCAAAAACAATTGAAATGTGTTGGGATGACTTCAACATCTAACGTGTTACGTCCCAGCTCGCTAGGGAAAGGGGATGCAACATAAAACCAGGTATTTTTGGCAATGTTATTTATTAACAAGGAACTTGGATAACCAACCACACACACACAAATAGAGGAGGCGAACTACAAAGGGGAAAAAGGTGCCATTTGGATGCTGTTCAGATCAAAGAAACAAATCCAACTAAAGGAGTACTCCAAAATACACAGTTGAAACAGCAGCCCTGCTCCTAGTGTCGCTGACAAAGGAAAGGCTGCGTGTGTTTCAGTTTGCTTTGAGCTCTTATCCTGGCCCAGTCCCCAGCTAGCTAACACGTGGCTCACTTTCCTCATTTCCACTCATTAAGGTCTCACCGTCTCTACCGACATAAGAGAGAGGCTCAGTGGCCGAGCTCAAAGTCCTAGCTGCCCCGCCTGTTGAGCCGGCCGCTCTGTAGCGCTCCTCAGTCCCCGCATTGCTCGCTCCGGATTGGACGATGACAGGTTCCGCGCCAATCAGGATCCTCTGCATTTCCAATGCAGGAACCAATCACGTCCGGGGAATCACACATCTTAATTTACATATTTGTGGGACAATCACGTACGCTGTCAAACATAGGAAGGGTTTTACATATGAGGGCGGGGCGTCGGAACGCAGCAGTATCACATTATTAAAAAATGCTCCAGTGAAAACACTTGAAAATCATCTCAGAGGTACCTGGGGACATGTTGAACCAGAATATGGCCGAGATTGTAGAAAACTATTTGATTTGTTTATAATTATGACTTCTTCACCATCAACATCATGTTTTTCGTTTTCTCCATACAGTTATTAAGGTGTTAAATATGACTAGTGAAGGAATATTTGTATGGGTGGGAGGGGGGGTTATATCATCAATTTAATTTGTAAATAAAGTTCTCCACGTGCAGAGCTCGAAAAAACGCGTCCTCACATGTCGCTGCTCCTCTTGGTCCCCACCATACAGTTATAAACACTACAGTAAATTTATCAAATCAATTCAGCATTTTATAGGTTACCTTATTTTAATCCAGTACAGTACAGCAAAGTGTGTGAACTGTTTTAACTTTGAGTGTTGTGGTTATTGTGTGTGTTCTGTGTTGTCTGTCATTGGTGTGTGAGCTGCACTCACAACCCTTGTTCCACCAGGAAAGAAAAAAAGTATATATATAAATATATACTTTTTTATTTTTTAGGAATACACATCATTTTTCAAACCGAAGTTCTATGTGCTTCTTACTCTGGTCTTTCCACCCTTACAAATGCACTAGAATGCAGAATTCCACCAGGAAAGAAAAAAAGTGTCGGCCTGCCGACGGATAATCCTTTTCAGCAGCTCCAGTAGGTGTGTGCGTAATCCCCGCCCGTTTCTATTGGTCCACAGTTAGGGCTCCGCAGTAAAGCATATAAAAGCACGGAGCCAAAGACACACTCAGCGGCCCAAGGCACAAGGCCATAAGGTGAAGCCTAGACGGAGTAGCCTACATGAAATACAACAGATGTGTTTATTGCTGCTACGCTCGCTGCAGGAACGCGCCCCTGCGTGCACGCGCACAGTGCACACACGCGCAGCAGAGCTATGAGAGCAGCAGACAGCGGATTCAGTCAGAGTAGGAAGTAGAGGCGCAATCAGCACTGTGTGTGTGTGTGTGTGTGTGTGTGTGTGTGTGTGTGTGTGTGTGTGTGTGTGTGTGTGTGTGTGTGTGTGTTTGTGTGTGTGTGTGTGTGCGCGCGGCTGTGTCTGCGCGTGGCTGTGTCTGTGAGCGTGTCAGAAGGCTACCGAGGGGGCGGGCCCGAGCCAGGAGCTCTGTATAAACAGCCCTCTCTCTTGTTCAGGAAACGGAAGTTTACGCAAATCCAACAGACGAAGGGACGACATGACGAAGAGACAACATGGACGCGTTAGTCTCTCCGGAGACGAAGAACAAGACGTTTTAAAACAGAGAGCCGGGACAGAAACATTCCAAGGTGGGTCCAACACATTGAACCTCTAATCCTCATTGTTGCCGTCCTGTCTGCAGGGCGCCATGTTGTACTGTAGCGTTAGCCCCACACGGGTCTCCTGCGCTCCGTGTGAACACGTGATGTTGATGCTTAGCGAAACCAACCTTCACGTGCTCTATTGTGTCGCCTCGTCGGATTCCACCAGCGCGTGCTCGGTGCTCGGCGTCCTGTTTGGAGCGCGGCGCAGGCACGCGGGGTGGCGCTCTGTACGCGGAGGGGGGGGGGGGAAGACAATTGTGACTTTTTTGCTGACTTTTCTTGTTAGATATTGGAACTGGAAGTAAACATAATGCCCCATCTACAACTACATCACTCTCTGATGCCTTTTAAAGAACATGCATTCAGCTTAATTTGTGTTCTGGGATACTAGGCCTGCAAAATTGTTTTATTTGGCCATATATTATGGACTGGTGCTTTTTCAGTTGATGTGTACTGCTGCTCTTTTCCTGTGCTCAGTGAGATGTGCAGTGTGGCCTAATCACAGATCAGAGTATTACTTTCTAGACACACAGAAAAAGGGCTGTTGCTTGCCATGCAATACAAATGTACTGAGTAGGCCTAAGCAACACCTATTGATAATTTTACGTTGATCGCTTCCTTCTGGTGTGCAGTTTTCTGTTCAGCATGCCTGGTATTTAATGTGTGTGTGTTTGCTTCTGTTGTTCTGTCACTGTGGACACACACACACACACACACACACACACACACACACACACACACACACACACACACACACACACACACACACACACACACACACACACACACACACACACACAGTTTATTGGCTGCCTCGTTCTAGTTCAGCCTGGAAATTTGTGTTACTTGTGCTTATTTATTATTCTTATTATTATGTTTTATTTTTTAAGTACTTGAATTTACCAGAATTATTTTGATTTAAGCTATTTTGTAAAAATATTTCATTTATTTTATTGATTGGATGAACTATAATTTGCCTAAAGATGACTATTTTGTATTTTTGTCTGTCTGATTTGTTGTCTTGTGTTAAAAAATGAATCAGACGTTACTCAAGTTACTCAGTACTTCAGTCGTTTTTTCACCAAGTACTTTTTTACTCTTACTCAAGTAATTATTTGGATGACTACTTTTTACTTTTACTTGAGTCATATTATTCTGAAGTAACAGTACTTTTACTTGAGTAAAAATGTTGGCTACTCTACCCACCTCTGGTTGTATATTAATTCATTTAATTGTAGAGTACAATTTAAATGCAAGAAGGCCTGAAGCTTTATTTGAACAGTTCTTCTGAAGGAAGATCTGCCATTTGTCGTTTCCTGGTGATCGTTCATCCAGAATTATTCCCAGGAAAGGAAAAAAAGCAGATCTTCCTTCAGAAGAACTGTTCAGATAAGGCTTCAGGCCTTTTTGAGGCCCAGCTGCATGCAGACCCCATCCCTGTTGCTCTATGCCACTGTATTTTCTTTTCTCTTGTTTATTTATTTCTTTTTGTTTGTATCACATTTCAATTCTCTCAATAGTATAGTCTATAATAGTTATATATTCAAAACCTGTGTACGGTGTTGCTGTTGAAGAAAGATGTCTTGTTCTTAACTTGTCTTCTTCTAAAAGAAGCGATAAGAGTAGCATTAAAGTAGCGGCTGGATAAGCAGTATGGATCAGAGTAGTAGTGGCGTTAGAATCTTCCCTGTGTGTGAGTGCAGTTGGCTCCTTCATTCGCGGTGGTAGCGGTGTGAGAGTCAATAGTGACCAGTGTGTTTATGTTCAGTGCTGTTTTACCGACCTGTTGGCTCAAGAGCTTTGCTTGAAACAACACATTTATGAATAGTAACACATTATTACATGTATACAACATACAATAGTTACAATTTTAATTTAATTTTCATAATTTTCTTCTAGAAATGGCGTCTGACTCTTCCTGGTCTAAGGATATCTTTTCATGTCCCATCTGTCTGGATGTGTTCAACAGCCCAGTTTCCACAGCATGTGGACACAACTTCTGCAGAACCTGTATTACAACATGCTGGGATGGCCAAGTCCAGTACAAATGTCCTGTTTGCAGCAAGCTGTTCCAGACAAGACCTGATGTACAGGTCAATACCTTCATATCAGAGATGGTTTATCAGTTTAGAAGTTCTGTACGAGTCAAAGAGCAGCCTTGTGTTGAACCAGCAGAAGTTCCCTGTGATGTCTGTACTGGGACCCAGCTGAAGGCTGTGAAGTCCTGCCTAGTGTGCTTTACCTCTTACTGCCAAACCCACCTGGAGCCACATCAGAGAGTCACAGTCCTGAAGAAACATTGGCTGGTCGAGCCTATGGACCGTCTGGAAGACAGGATATGTAAGAAACACGACCGACTTCTGGAGCTCTTCTGCCAGACTGAACAGGTGTGTGTGTGTCTGTTCTGCACAGAGACAGACCACAAGTCCCATCCTGCTGTACCTCTAAAGGAGGAATATGAAGTGAATACGGCCAAGCTGGGGAAGATAGAGACTGATGTTCAGCAGATGATCCAGGAGAGAAAACTAAGATTAAGGAGATCAAAGACACAGTAGAATTGAGCAAGAAAGACGCAGACAGAGAGATAGCTGATGGTGTGCAGGTCTTCACTGCTCTGACGCGCTCTATTGAAAAGTGGCAGGATGAGTTCAACCAAACGGTTAAAGAGAGACTGAAATCCACAGAGAAAGAGGCTGAAGGCCTCATGAAAGAGCTGGAGCAGGAAATAGAAGATCTGACCAATAGAAGCTCAGAGGTGAAGCAGCTCTCACACACTGAAGACCACCTCCACTTCCTCCAGACCTTCAGGTCCCTGAAGAATCCTCCACCCACCAGGGACTGGACAACGGTGGAGGTCTGTCCTCCGTCATACGTAGGGACCTTGAGGAGATCCCTGGATCAGCTGGAGGAGACACTGAACATGGAGATGAAGAAGCTGTGTGCTTCTGAACTGAAGAGGGTCCAGCAGTATGAAGTAGATGTGACTCTGGATCCTGATACAGCTCATCCCTGTCTCATCCTGTCTGAGGATGGGAAACAAGTACATCATGGAGGTGTATGGAAGACACTCCCAGACAACCCTAAGAGATTTACACAGAAGCTAAATGTTCTCACGCGGCAGAGCTTCTCCTCAGGAAGATTTTACTTTGAGGTCCAGGTTAAAGACAAGACTGAATGGTGTTTAGGAGTGGTCAGAGAGTCCATCGGCAGAAGCAGTGTGATCAAACCCATCCCTAAGAATGGTTACTGGACTATTTTATTCAACAAGGAAGGTTTGGTATTTAGAGGTAACCCTGATGTCCGTCTCCCTCTGAGAGCTGAGCTCCAGAAGGTGGGGGTGTTTGTTGATTATGATGAGGGTCTGGTCTCCTTCTATGATGTGGAAGCCAGGGTTCATATCTACTCTGCTACTGGCTGCACCTTTAGTGAGCTTCTCTATCCATTCCTCAATCCAGGGATCTATGTTTATAAAGGTAAAAACTCTGCCCCCCTGATCATCTCACCTGTCAATCAAACAGACTAGGACCTTTGTTTGATAGTAATCAAACGACCAAAACCACTGATGTTGTTTCCTGCATGGGAATCTCTACTATGTTGATCTGAGAGAACTGCATTAATGTTGTACTGCTTTCATTTGACAAGAAGGAATTCATTCGGAAAAGAACCCTGACTATTGTAAAATATAACCCATGATACATGATTCGATTACATATACTATATTGATCAATATCTGATTACTGCTGAATGTTTTTTATACATTTAACAATATGAAATTGAGAAACATTTACAGGTGCATGTTAAAAATCTCTAGTTTCTTAAACAAAAAGAAGATATTAGTTTATGCTTCTGAAAAATGAATGACAACAATCAAATGTTTGTACACTTATTTTTTCAATAAAAATGTACAAAAGGTAGAATGGGGTCATTTTCTGTGGAATAGGTACCTTCTCTACAATAATTACTCAGTAGAATAGGTACATTCTCAGTACAATATGTATTCAGTAGAATAGGTACGTTCTCTACAATATGTATTCAGTAGAATAGGTACATTCTCAGTACAATATGTATTCAGTAGAATAGGTACATTCTCAGTACAATATGCATTCAGTAGAATAGGTACATTCTCCTTCGCTCTCTCCCCCTCCTTCCCTCATTCTCTTCCCCTCCTCTCACTCCCTCCCTTCCTCTCTCCTTCCCTCTCAGTGTCTCTTCTCTCTACCTATTTTCCCCTCCCTTTCCCTCTCTCCCTCTCTCTCTCCCACCTTCCCTCTTCCCCCCTCCCTCCCTCTCCCTCCCTCTCTCCTACAGTGAAGCTGACTGTCATCGATGTCTCTGTGTCAACATCATTGGGCCTGTGTGTCACTCCGTCCACTGCCGCCACCTAGCGGCCGCCGGCTGCCACTTCTCCACGTGCTTCTGTTTACACACACTGCCAGCAATCGCCAATCTACGCTCCCTATTTCTCCACCGCGCTTCCTAGCAGCCGGCGCCAGTTCGTTGTTCCCTCTCCCTCCCTCTCTCTCCCTCCCTCTCTCCTACAGTGAAGCTGACTGTCATCGATGTCTCTGTGTCAATAGCATTATCTCTGTGTCTTCCAATCTAAATGTTCAGTTAAAGTTCATATCTCTCTCCATCTCTCTGTCCCCTCTCCTCTTGTTTCTGTTTTTTTATACGTTTAATGATATCAAATTGCAAACGACTACAGGAAGTAGAAAATATTGACAATGTGAAGTGTTCATTTTGATAACATAATAAAATGTTTCTAAACCTTTTTGATTTAAATTCAAATTTACAAAAGTAGAATGAGACATTCTTTGGAAAATGAGCATTCTCTACAACATGTATTCAGTAGAATAGCTATATTCTCAATCTGTATTATACTCAATAATCTCTCTCTCTCTCAATCTGTATTGTACTGAATAATCTCTCTCTCTCAATCTGTATTGTACTGAATAATCTCTCTCTCTCAATCTGTATTGTACTGAATAATCTCTCTCTCAATCTGTGTTGTATTAAATAATCTCTCTCCCTCTCTCTCAATCTGTATTGCACTGAATAATCTCTCTCTCTCTCAATCTGTATTGTACTGAATAATCTCTCTGTCTCTATCTCTGTCTGAGTCTCTCTCTCTCTCTCTCTCTCTCTCTCTCTCTCTCTCTCTCTCTCTCTCTCTCTCTCTCTCTCTCTCTCTCTCTCTCTCTCTCTCTCCCTCTCTCTTTCCTACAGTGAAGCTGACTGTCATCGATGTCTCTGTGTCAACAGCATTAGGCCTGAGTCTTCCATCCAAACGATGAATTAAAGTTAATCTCTCTCTCTCTCTCTCTCTCTCTCTCTCTCTCTCTCTCTCTCTCTCTCTCTCTCTCTCTCTCTCTCTCTCTCTCTCTCTCCATGCAGGATGTCTTTGGTCAGACAGAAATGGAGAGAGACACAGAAGACATCAGCAGTCCCACTAGAGATGTGTTTCAAGACATTGTGTCAGCCCGGCTCCAGCGCAGCGGCCCAGACGGCCCAGGGGAGCGCTGGTAGACGGAGCAGACCGCCGCTCTCCCCCAGCTGGCCCCCGGGAGCGCATTAGCGCTGGCCCCGCTCAGCGCCGTGGCAAGTGTTATCAAGTGTTGAATATAAAATGAACACCTGTAGACGTCAACGCGCTTACTAATGTCGAGGTGTTGTCATTCCAACAGGTCCTCGTTAGTATTGTGGTCAGTATCCCCGCCTGTCACGCGGGAGACCGGGGTTCAATTCCCCGACGGGGAGTGTTTGACATTAACCCACAGTCACCAATACAATCAAAGTTGTGTTATTTTAGGAGCAGTCGGTGTCTGTGAGCAACAAGCGATCTTTGAATTTGAAATACATGACAAACGTAACAAAATTCACGCAACGATCCACTCTTTAACATTTTCAATTATATGTCAAGATGGCCGAGCGGTCTAAGGCTCTGCGTTCAGGTCGCAGTCTCCTCTGGAGGCGTGGGTTCAAATCCCACTTCTGACAGACGTTTTGAGAACAGGGTGAGGTCAGGACTCGAACCCGGGACAAATGCTTGGAAGGCAGTTATGTTTACCACTATAACACCAATGCAGGAGTGAGAAATTACGTACTGTGGATCGTCCGACCTGACCTCAAAACATGGAGGAACGTAGTTTGCTGGTGAGCTTCCTAGGACAACTCTAGACATTAAGGGTTTTCTTCATTCTCTATGGTCTGAACCACTGTTCAATGTTTCAGTTTCACTTAAATGTAGTCTAGAGAACAACAATTACCGCAAATAAACCCAGACAATAATCTCAAAAGTCCTAACTCACTTTGGCATTGATAAGTAGATAACGATGCATTGGCCGGGAATCGAACCCGGGTCAACTGCTTGGAAAGCAGCTATGCTCACCACTATACCACCAATGCTTGCGGGAGACTCGTACTCGGAATCGTCCGACCCGACCTCAAATCGCGGCGGAACCTAGTTTGCTGGTGAGCTTCCTAGAACAACTCTAGACATTAAGGGTCTTGTTCATTCTCAATCCTCTGAACCAGTGTTCAATTTTTCAGTTTCACTTATATGTTGTTTTAAGAACAACTACTTGGAATGCAGCAATGCTAACATCTAATCCACCAATGCTTTTGGCAGCCAATAACTGAATGATAATAGACACCATGAATTCAACCAAGTTTCAGAGTAGTCGCTAAAGATCACAGTCCTCCATGTTTGAAATATAGTTGTTGTGGACTCTCTATTGAAACACATGTGCTGGAAATGGTTCCATGGTGTAATGGTTAGCACTCTGGACTCTGAATCCAGTGATCCGAGTTCAAATCTCGGTGGAACCTATTGGCACTGTGTACCTTTGGAAGACATCTCTGTTTGCTTTCTCACATCCGTAATTCACTACCCAGATGTTCAACACAGTTCAAAATTCCTGTGTTGCTTAAATGTAGTCTAGATCACATTTCTTAACAAATTCAAAATGTTTTATACTTAAGTTGGCTGATGGGGTGGCCGAGTGGTTAAGGTGATGGACTGCTAATCCATTGTGCTCTGCACGCGTGGGTTCGAATCCCATCCTCATCGTTTGCATCATTCACACATCAATGTCGTTTTCATGTAGTAAATGTGATGAATCATAGTCATGCGGCTGTCCTTTACCCTGCAAAGAAAATCCAGACCCTCACTTACAAAGACTTTAATCGCTGTGGCAATGGTAAGAAGATATCGATGCATTAGCCAGGAATCGAATCCCGGTCAACTGCTTTGAAGGCAGCTATGCTTACAACTATTACACCAATGCGGGAGTGAGAAATTACGTACTGTGGATCGTCTGACCTGACCTCAAAACACGGAGGAACCTTGTTTGGAAGTAGCGGATGCATTGCCACAGGGGCACCACTGTGGCGGTGCATCTGCTGCTGCTGGCACGGGTTCGGGGGTGGGGGGCACGGTTGGGCACTTGCGCTTGTCTGTTTGGCAAGTATCCTTTGTGTGTGTAAATATGTTTTTATATTCAATATTATATAATGTTATGAGTGTTTTTTTCAATTCTGCATTAGTAGACTTTGTTTTTTAATTTTGATTGGGGATGTCTTGATTTGTATATATTGTATATATGACTTTGTAAATTTGTGAATTAAAAAAAAACATTAAAAATATTTTAAAAAAAGTATCCCAGCCTGTCACGCGGGAGACCTTTAGCAAAGGCCCATCGAAATTTAGTTCGCCCTCATCAGCTAGATGTTTAGAAAGAGGTCACCTCACACACAGTGTTTAGGTTCCAGTTTAGAACTGATCTAAAGTGTTCCTTGCATTGGCCGGGAATCGAACCCGGACCTCCCGCGTGGCAGGTGAGAATTCTACCACTGAAACACCAATGTTTGTTCGGTGCTGAATGTTGGCTCACACAATTTGTCCAACACACATTTACACCTGCAGGACTCAAAGTATTTACTCGGGTCAAGGAATACTGGAACCCCACGGCTTCTCGTTATCAATGCTTGCTTTCTCTAGAATTTGGGCTCCCAGAATTGAATTTGTCGGACACACATTTACAGCTGTAGACGGCAATGCGCTTACTCATATCGAGGTATTGTCAAAGCTTGTTAGTATGGTTGTCAGCATACCTGCCTGTCACGTGAGAGACCTTGGTTCAATGCCCCGACGGTGAGTATTTGATCCTTACCCAACACATAAAATGTTGCGTTATTTTAGGAGCAGTCGGTGTCCGTGAGCAAGAAGCAGTCTTTGATTTCAATGACAAGTTTAACAAAATTTACGCAACGATCCACAGTGGTACTTTTCCAATTACGTGTCAGGATGGCCGAGCGGTCTAAGGCGCTGCGTTAAGGTCGCAGTGAGCCAGGTTGCTTCAACCAGCAGTCATCCACACACACTCCCACTAACAGTAAATAATGTCATCAGATTCATCAGTACATAATCAAACAATATGAAAAACAAACCAAACAATTTCTGCACAAAACACGGCAAAGAGGTAAAAACAGAACTTTATTTTTGTATTATTTGTAAAGCCCATTGCAGTATTATTGTATATTGGTAGGCTACTGCTAGTTTTTAACTGTCTCTAACATTGCTTATATAGTGTGTGTGTGTGTGTGTGTGTGTGTGTGTGTGTGTGTGTTTGTCTTTCTGAATACCTGCCTGTAAAGGGTGTAACAAGAGGAAGAAACATGATAAAGCAACCAGATGACTCATTGAAGAGAAATGAAAAAAGAAAATAACCCTGCTATTATAGAAACATAACCCAATACAAAACACACACACACACACACATACACACACAGATCATCATTGTCTGTTGTCAATCAGAAAAATATAGCCCCCCCTCCCTTTTATGAGTCAAACCACGTCAGTCCTGTAACTACAAACACAAAACTATAATGACCATCATCTTTATCAAAAGAGGACATTCGTTGGGACACATATTCACTCAACATTCCTTGTCGTTTCTACATGACTTTATTCAACTTAATAAAGTCAGGAGAACGCCTAACAGAAATGTCTAGGATGAGATCAGCCAATAGAATGGCCTCACTGTATTCAGAGGAATGAGGACCACCGTTTAGCGCCTTGTTCCCCTGATAGAAACAAAACGTACAGAAACAAAACACAAACTAAATCAACAAGTAGTCCAGCGTTCCGTCTGTGGCCGTTGACCGGCACGCCCAACAGGAAGTCGCCCAATGACGTTCCGTTCCGACCGTTATGAAACAGAAGACGAGAACAAACGAAGTTCCACATTCAGTGAGCTAGCTTTGGTTAAGTGCACACATTATCGCAGCTGTGATTGTGAGTGTGTGTGTGTATATGTGTGTATGTGTGTATGAGTGTGTGTGTATGTGTGTATGTATGTGTGTGTGAGTGTGTGTGTGTGTGTGTGAGGTATGTGAGTGAGTGAGTGAGTGAGTGAGTGAGTGAGTGAGTGAGTGAGTGAGTGAGTGAGTGAGTGAGTGAGTGAGTGAGTGAGTGTGTGTGTGTGTGTGTGTGTGTGTGTGTGTGTGTGTGTGTGTGTGTGTGTGTGTGTGTGTGTGTGTGTGTGTGTGTGTAGGAGGAGGAGGAAGGTGGAGTGGGTGGAGGACAGGTCCTTGGTGAGGTCGGGGGTGTAGTTGACCCCGGCTGAGCACGCGTTGTTGGGCTTCTTGGAGAGCATCATGTGGGCCCGCTTCTGTGGTGGAGGAGGGAGGAGGAGGAGGGGGGAGGAGGGGTGGAGGAGGAGGAGGGAGGAGCTGGAGGAGGAGGAAGTAGAAGGAGGTGGTGAGGGAGGGGGTGGAGGAGGATGAGGGAGGAGCTGGAGGAGGAGAAAGTAGAAGGAGGTGGTGAGGGAGGGAGGGTGGGGGAAGAGGAGGACGAGGGAGGAGGAGGGGAAGAGGAGGAGGAGGAGGAGGAAGGGGGAGATGCACACTCCCAACCGTCCAGCAGACTTGAAAGCGCTGCGACCCTCGGTTCATGTCCCAGGTGGAACCACTGGGAGGCTCCCACCAAGCCATGCCTTGTCCCTCCTCAGGGCTAACACCTGAAGCCTTGGCAGGAGCTTCCTCCAGACCTTCAGATCCCTGAAGGATCCTCCACCCACCAGGGACTGGATGACGCTAGAGTTCCTTCCCTCATCATACGTAGGGACCTTGAGGAGATCCCTGGATCAGCTGAAGAAGACACTGAACATGGAGATGAAGAAGCTGAGTGCTGCTGAACTGAAGAGGGTCCAGCAGTATGAAGTAGATGTGACTCTGGATCCTGATACAGCTCATCCCCATCTCATCCTGTCTGAGGATGGAAAACAAGTACATGATGGATGTTTGTTGAAGAAACTCCCAGACAACCCTAAGAGATTTACACAATGTATATGTGTTCTCACTAGGCAGAGCTTCTCCTCAGGAAGATTTTACTTTGAGGTCAAGGTTAAAGACAAGACTGAATGGCATTTAGGAGTGGCCAGAGAGTCCATCAACAGAAAAGATCAGATCATATTGACCCCTGATAAAGGTTACTGGACTCTTTACTTCAGAAATGAAAAGTTTATATTTAATGATAACCCTGCTGTCCGTCTCCCTCTGAGAGCTGAGCTCCAGAAGGTGGGGGTGTTTGTTGATTATGATGAGGGTCTGGTCTCCTTCTATGATGTGGAAGCCAGGGTTCATATCTACTCTGCTACTGGCTGCACCTTTAGTGAGCCTCTCTATCCATTCTTCAGTCCAGGTCTCTATAATTATAAAGGTATAAACTCTGCCCCCCTGATCATCTCCCCTGTCAATCAAACAGACTAGGACCTTTGTTTGATGATAAAATGATCAAACGACCAAAACAACTAATGTTGTTTCATGATTGAGAATCTCTGCTATGTGAGATCTGAGAGAACTGCATTAATGTATATGATGTATAATCTGCTGTCTTTTAACAAGGATCAATTTGTTAAGAAAATAACCCTTACTAATATAAAATGTAACCCATTTGAAATTCTTAGATTACACTCTATTGTTCAAGTGTAATGCTATAAAATTGTAAAAAGTTGCAGTTGTGTAGAACATGTTTGGATGATTAGTTTGTATAACATAATCTGTAGTTTTTTTTAACATTAGTTTATATTTCTTAATCATGAATGACAACATAATGAAATGTCTTTAAACTTTTCTGATTCCAACAATACATTTTTAAAAATAGACTGGGTCATTCTCATTGGAATAAGTACATCATCAGTACAATATGTATTCAGTAGAATAGATACATTCTCAGTACAATATGTATTCAGTGGAATACATTCTCAGTACAAAATGTGTTCAGTTGAATAGGTAAATGTTCTGTGGAATATGTACATTCTCAGTACAATTTGTATTAAGTAGATTAGGTACATTATCAGGGGGATAAGAAATGCACATTTGTTGCCTAAAAACTATATTTTACACATTATGGGATTCATGGAAGGATTCAAATCAATGATCGATTGCACAAGTTTGTAGCTGATGAGCCAGTCAATGACTTAATGTCCACCATACAACAACCCAACATGTGTTACACCTTACACAAAGGTCACAGTGACTACATGTAAAGATTCACCCCATGTGTGTGAGTACTGTGACTGTCTTTTTAGCTCTCCTCTCCATCCTCTCCTCTTAGTTTCTCCTCTCTCCTTCCTCTCCCTTCTCTTCTTCCTCTCTGCTATCCTTTCTAGCTAATCTAGGATTATGTTCATTCTTGTCATGCAGACACATTGTGTACACATTACAACAGTAAGCATATTTTGATTTGTTTAGTAAAATATTGTACTAGTGTATAGTACTTTAACTTTAATTTAGGTATCCCATAATTAAAATAAATTGGCAAAGATTGGTCCATGACAGCTTATGAGTTTACAAGCTGTTACGAACCCCGTGGCTTTAAACGTCTAGGGGGATGGACATGAGACCCGTAACATAATTCATGCAAATTAGGATGATGACATGGAACAGTGAGAACGAAAAACTACACGACAACCATAAACTACCGTCAAACATAAAATGTTTATTTGTGAACACACGGTAAAGGTTTGGGAAAAAGGGCTGAGCAGGACCCAAGAAATGAAACTATATTGTACAAAACCCCTAAACTGATCTTGCCTGCCTCAAGAACCGCTAAACTACTGCTAATTATAGAAAAATACAGTGGGTGGTCCGCTCAGGTCTAACTAGTGTTTATAGACAGTTTTCTTTCTACGGGTAATGTATGCCCAAGGGCAGGTTGCTTAACTTCCCCTTTTCCCAGAAACACACAAAGTTACCAAACAGAGTAACCAGCAACTTAGTGAATAAACAAAAAACAGGACACCACAGTGTCCATACTCACATACGGAAATAGTCTCTCTTTTTACAACAAACACAACTGACCGGCTTTTATACAATGGGATGTGTGATTGAAAAACCAGCAACAGGTGGTGCAATGCAGAGGAATGTTCACTGATTGGTCCACCTTAGCAATCAGCAGACACCTCAACGACCACCAATCAGGAACATACAGGACACCTGCTATTAGGGCAGAAGGAGAGGAAACACAAAAAGACAAAGGATACCTGTATCCGTAACACAAGCAAATATCATGGATGTTAGAAATCAAACAATGATCCCGCACACACACACACACACACACACACACACACACACACACACACACACACACACACACACACACACACACACACACACACACACACACACACACACACACACACAAGCAGCTCAAGAGTCAAAAGTAAAGTAAAAGTAAGATAAAGTGATATATACAAAATGAAAATACAAAATTAATTAAAGAATAAAATAAAGATAAAAACAATGTACACTGAATACTCCTTTCACAGGATACTTGCTCAGTATAAATATAAACCTAATTGCATATGATCATTTGTAAAACAACCCCAAAATCATTGTCAGTCAGTTCAATTACATTATCTCAACCCCACCCAAACATACAGTCAGTCATAAATATCAACCCCACCCAAACATAGTCAGTCAGTTAGATTATATGATATCAACCCCACCCAAAGCTGAACTCCAACTTGATGTCTTGATGAAAATTCAAGACACAGTGTAGTGACAACAAGTGTGTCTCCAATTCTCTGAGTCATTCAGTCACTGTGGTGAAAGGATGAACACGGTTTAATAAATCTACCTTGAATGAACCTTTCATTATGTCTTGTTGTGGTGTGTGTGTTGAGCACCAAAGGCTCTTTAACCATTCCAAACACCTACACCACACACACACACACACACACACACACACACACACACACACACACACACACACACACACACACACACACACACACACACACACACACACACACACACACACACACACACAGGTATATAGTGTTTACGAGGACAGACCAGCAGAATCATGGTTTACGGGGACACCCCTTTCCCAATGTCCTATCAATGAAATAAATACATCAAAAAATCTGATTTGATCTCAATAAGATACATCTCACTTCAAAATGCATTATTATTGATGGGATCATGATCAAATGACACACCTGACATGGTACAGTTTTACAGGGACACCTCACGATTAGTGTTTAGGGGGACACATAGGGTTACAGGGACAATACACATACACACAACCAGATCCTGTATAATGAGGACACATGGGTTTACAGGGACTATACACATACACACAAACAATTCCTGTGTTGAGGACACGTGTTTTACAAGACCAATTCCACATCACACATGAAAGACACTGTATTATCGGTGCAGATTATTTTAATTAAATAAAATCCAATGCACTAAGAATAACATGCTTATTCTTAAGCATATAACAAGCAATAACAAAATCCTTCCTCTCTTCTCTCCTTTTCTCCTCTCCTTGGGTTTTTCTGCTCTCCTTCCTCTCTATTTCCATTATCTTCTCTCCTTCCTATCTACTTCTCTCCTTCCTATCTACTTCCTCTCTCCTTCCTCTCTGTTCCTTCCTATCTACTTCCTCTCTCTGCTCCTTCCTATATACTTCCTCTCTCCTTCCTCTCTGCTCTTTCCTATCTACTTCCTCTCCCCTTCCTCTCTCTGCTCCTTAATATCTCCTTCCTCTCTGCTCCTTCCTATCTACTTCCTCTCTCCTCTTCTTCCTCTCTCTCTCCTCCATCCTCTCCTCTCCTTCATCTCTCTCCTCTCCTTCATCTCTCCTCTCCTTCATCTCTCCTCTCCTTCATCTCTCCTCTCCTTCATCTCTCCTCTCTATTTCCTCTCTCTGCTCTACTTTCATTCTCCTGTCTCCTTCCTCTCTGCTCTCCTTCCTCTTTTCTTTAATTTACATGACATTCCATCTAATGAGCAGTTTTCAGTTTGATTGCCATTCCTTTGTTCCGGACAAAGTCTCTTATATGTTGAATTGTCCGTCTCTTTAAAATCGGTTGCTCTGCCTTTCTGCAGGCCTCACACTCTAATATGGTAGCCAAATGTCCACGCCTGATGTAGTGTCTGAAGTGCTTCATGATAGCGTTGACCTCCCCAGCAGTCCATGACTTTTTGACATAGGCCTTCTTTGTGACTCTGACAGGCTCTAAAGGAAACATGATATCAAAATGTGTTAATAAGGTGATTAAATCCAACAAAGAATGAAAAACAAAACAATCGCCAAACACGCGGCTAACTTTTGCATTGTTGTTTTTTGTTGTCCTATAGTGCTTATTTACAATCCTAATCCATGCAATGGATGATTCAAAAAATACCTTCAAAAGATACAGATTTTGTGGATGATAACTTGGGTAATGTAAATAGTTATTTCTAGCTGTCTTTTTTCAAAATACTTTAGTCTGAGGTAACTCAGATGATTTCACTTTTACCTCCAAAAAAGTTGCAACTGAATACAACATTTGAGGTACCATCACCTGTGCAACAAGTACACTGCACACTAAGGTAAGAATGATGCCATTTCGATATATTAGATAAGAACCATCTTACATGGCCATCACATCAGACATCAGCAAGCTAGGCTGAATAAGGTTAGCCTCATTGCATTCACAACCTGCTGTATTGTGGGATGTGGCAAGATAGACAGTTACAATAATTGTCTTGAACTAGTCAATAGCAATTGACCGATCTGCTTAATCTATGAACGCAATAAGGACAATCAAACCACAACCAAGTAGATTTTCTTTTGTAGAGCAGTAGCTGACGTTAGCCTGCTGGGTGATCTGTTATGCTTTACAAGTTATTCTCGGGCCACCCGTGCTCAGGTGCCCTACTATGTTAGCAGGACGATAGGTAGAATATTGACGAATGCCTGTATGCTGCTATTTACGATATAGCCCGGATCAATGCGCTAGGACTATTATCTGTACCTCCTAATGTTAACTATTCTGAGAATCTTCACCGCTGTAGCTGTCAGATAGACCGTACCATTCTCGAGACGTAGCTCAAAATGGCTGCGCCCTAGTTATAAAACAACAAACTATTCTCAGTTCTCCCAAATCGCTCGCTACTTTGGCAGTTTTGACTATGGGCACAAGACTATGATGGATAAAACATCTGTAATAGCACATTCACTTCTGATTTTGCTTCATTTCCTCTTTAAAGTCTAAATGGCTGACCGATTCAGTTAAACATTTTCTGCACTTCCTATTGGTAAAAATTAATCTTTGTGTAAGAAATATTTTCCCTTTTAACAAGTGAGATCATGATTCAATGCTTCCCAACTGAACACAAAATTAAATTTGGTTTGATGTAGTTAAATTGCATTCGAATCTTCTGAATTAGATATACATCCCTGAAATATTTAATTCAGATTGCTAATACTTGCGGTTGTAATTTAAATAAATGTTTTGTTTAAGCATTACTATCAGATATGCTTAGAAATGCACAAAAGGGTATAAATGTACGATTTACTTTTGCTTGTAAATTCTTTTGTAAATTACAAACATGGTTTTAATGGTTGCTATTCTGTTCTGTCCGCATAAATGAATCCTCCAAAATCTTGAAACGGTTTCCTAATATCAGGAAGGGAAATAATTAGTTTAAAACAGAATGTCTTGTATGTAATTAATTTAACAAACACATTTTAAGCATTTCTTGAGCAGTAACAAAAAGATTTTAAGAAATGTTTGTGCTTTCACAAAACAATATGCCCTAATCAATGTATACTGATTTATAGGTTTTGCACACTGTTAACACACAAATAAACTGTGACAAAGCCTTGAAATGGTAAAACAGAGAAATCTGAGGGGCCGTCTATTTGATGTGGAGTAAGTAGATAAACTCCTAAACTCCAGCACACCTATAAGTCTATACAGCCTACCTCACAGTCTTCCATGGGGGTGTCAATCACACCAGAGGTCCCCTCAACATGCTGTTGAGATCCAGACATCATGTTCTGAAGGGAAAAAGAGATTGTCTGAGCATACACAATCCATTTACATTTTGACATAAAAAATACTGTAGAAATGTTACAGAAATCATATTATCTTCTATTGTAATATCTATTCTACAATGAGAAAAGCTAACATATGGAATACAGACAAGACAATAATATAGTAAAAAATTACTAAAACGACATTCAATGAGTTTCTGATTAGGGTATCCTCTCAAATATATCAGCCAATCCTAGTTCACAAAACCATGTCTTCTAAAATAGCAGTATTGCATCATGGAAGTCAGACAGTATTCACATGACCATTGTAACAACACTACACAAGCATTGTTAACTAATTATTTCCCTCTCTTTTTCTGGTTGAGAGTGAGCCAATAGGTGAAATCAGCTGGTGTATACTTGTGTTGGAATGATAACATGAATGTACTCAGACCTCCATGGCACACATATGGATACCACTGGTCTAAACCCATAACTGTATACATTAAAGATGATATAGGTAGTCATGGACTGTAGATTACACATAGGCAATATTGTAAAGTATGTATAGTACATTAAGTCCTAGTCAACTAACCAATGTCCTCTTAAACCATAATCTGCTTTACACAAGCATACGTCTGACATACGGCCATAGTGTTAACTGAATGAATTCTTCCTAAACCAAACCATGTCCTAATAAACCATGATCAAATACACACAAACGTGATGCAGTCTGACATACACAGGCCATAGTGTTAACTACATGAAGTCATCCTAACCCCAACCATGTCCTAATAAACCATAATCAAATATACACAAACATGATGCAGTCTGACTCACAGGCCATAGTGTTAACTACATGAAGTCCTCCTAACCCCAACCATGTCCTAATAAACCATAATCAAATATACACAAACATTATGCAGTCTGACATACACAGGCCATAGTGTTAACTACATGAACTCCTCCTAAATCAAACCATGGTTAAACAGAGATCTGAGGGTCCATCTATTTGATGTGGATTAAGTATGTAAAATCCTAAACTCCAGTACACATAGCAGTCTATACAGCCTACCTCACAGTCTTCCATGGGGGTGTCAATCACACCAGAGGTCCACTTGATATGTTGTTGAGATCCAGACATCATGCTCTGAAGGGAAACATTGATATTCTGAGTGTACACATTGCATATACATGCAGACATTACAATTAAAAACATTTGGTTTTCTCACAAAAATATAGATTATACAGAAACCATATGCAGTTCTACTGTAATATCTATTCTACAATGAGAACAGCTTACATATAGAATACAGACAAGACAATAATAGTCAATTACTAAAACAACATTAAATGAGTCACATTAGTGCATTCTCTCAAATATATTAGCCAATCCTAGTTCATAAAACCATGTCTTCTTAAACATAAGTATTCAATCGTGTGCCATGGAAGTCAGACAGTATTCACATTACCGTTGTAACACAGCACTACACCAGCAGTTACATAATTATTGCCCTCTCTTTTGCCCATAGCGTTAAGTACATTTATTCCTAGTAAATTAACCAATGTCCTGTTAAACCATAATAGGATTTACACAAACATGATGCAGTCTGACACACAGGCCATAGTGTTAACTACATGAAGTCCTCCTAACCCCAACCATGTCCTAATAAACCATAATCAAATATACACAAACATGATGCAGTCTGACATACACAGGCCATAGAGTTAACTACATGAAGTCCTCCTAACCCCAACCATGTCCTAATAAACCATAATCAAATATACACAAACATGATGCAGTCTGACATACACAGGCCATAGTGTTAACTACATGAACTCCTCCTAAATCAAACCATGGTAAAACAGAGATCTGAGGGTCCATCTATTTGATGTGGATTAACTATGTAAAATCCTAAACTCCAGTACACATAGCAGTCTATACAGCCTACCTCACAGTCTTCCATGGGGGTGTCAATCACACCAGAGGTCCACTTGATATGTTGTTGAGATCCAGACATCATGCTCTGAAGGGAAAAATTGATATTCTGAGTGTACACATTGCATATACATGCAGACATTACAATTAAAAACATTTGGTTTTCTCACAAAAATATAGATTATACAGAAACCATATGCAGTTCTACTGTAATATCTATTCTACAATGAGAACAGCTTACATATAGAATACAGACAAGACAATAATAGTCAATTACTAAAACAACATTAAATGAGTCACATTAGTGCATTCTCTCAAATATATTAGCCAATCCTAGTTCATAAAACCATGTCTTCTTAAACATAAGTATTCAATCGTGTGCCATGGAAGTCAGACAGTATTCACATTACCGTTGTAACACAGCACTACACCAGCAGTTACATAATTATTGCCCTCTCTTTTGCCCATAGCGTTAAGTACATTTATTCCTAGTAAATTAACCAATGTCCTGTTAAACCATAATAGGATTTACACAAACATGATGCAGTCTGACACACAGGCCATAGTGTTAACTACATGAAGTCCTCCTAACCCCAACCATGTCCTAATAAACCATAATCAAATATACACAAACATGATGCAGTCTGACATACACAGGCCATAGAGTTAACTACATGAAGTCCTCCTAACCCCAACCATGTCCTAATAAACCATAATCAAATATACACAAACATGATGCAGTCTGACATACACAGGCCATAGTGTTAACTACATGAACTCCTCCTAAATCAAACCATGGTAAAACAGAGATCTGAGGGTCCATCTATTTGATGTGGATTAACTATGTAAAATCCTAAACTCCAGTACACATAGCAGTCTATACAGCCTACCTCACAGTCTTCCATGGGGGTGTCAATCACACCAGAGGTCCACTTGATATGTTGTTGAGATCCAGACATCATGCTCTGAAGGGAAAAATTGATATTCTGAGTGTACACATTGCATATACATGCAGACATTACAATTAAAAACATTTGGTTTTCTCACAAAAATATAGATTATACAGAAACCATATGCAGTTCTACTGTAATATCTATTCTACAATGAGAACAGCTTACATATAGAATACAGACAAGACAATAATAGTCAATTACTAAAACAACATTAAATGAGTCACATTAGTGCATTCTCTCAAATATATTAGCCAATCCTAGTTCATAAAACCATGTCTTCTTAAACATAAGTATTCAATCGTGTGCCATGGAAGTCAGACAGTATTCACATTACCGTTGTAACACAGCACTACACCAGCAGTTACATAATTATTGCCCTCTCTTTTGCCCATAGCGTTAAGTACATTTATTCCTAGTAAATTAACCAATGTCCTGTTAAACCATAATAGGATTTACACAAACATGATGCAGTCTGACACACAGGCCATAGTGTTAACTACATGAAGTCCTCCTAACCCCAACCATGTCCTAATAAACCATAATCAAATATACACAAACATGATGCAGTCTGACATACACAGGCCATAGAGTTAACTACATGAAGTCCTCCTAACCCCAACCATGTCCTAATAAACCATAATCAAATATACACAAACATGATGCAGTCTGACATACACAGGCCATAGTGTTAACTACATGAACTCCTCCTAAATCAAACCATGGTAAAACAGAGATCTGAGGGTCCATCTATTTGATGTGGATTAACTATGTAAAATCCTAAACTTCAGTACACATAGCAGTCTATACAGCCTACCTCACAGTCTTCCATGGGGTTGTCAATCACACCAGAGGTCCACTTGATATGTTGTTGAGATCCAGACATCATGCTCTGAAGGGAAAAATTGATATTCTGGGCGTACACATTGCATATACATGTAGACATTACAATTAAAAACAGTTGGTTTTCTCACAAAAATATAGATTATACAGAAACCATATGCAGTTCTACTGTAATATCTATTCTACAACGAGAACAGCTTAGATATAGAATACAGACAAGACAATAATACAGTCAATTACTAAAACAACATTAAATGAGAGTCACATTAGTGCATCCTCTCAAATATATTAGCCAATCCTAGTTCACAAAACCATGTCTTCTTAAACAGAAGTGTTCAATCATGTGCAATGGAAGTCAGACAGTATTCACATTACCGTTGTCTGATATTGTCTGAGCGTACACAATGCATACTTTAGGGGTGAACAATGTAATGGTGACCACATTGGTATCGGCCAATAATTATGAATATAATCTACAATGGAATAATCTTACATAAGGGCTATGGAAGAGACCACAAACAGAAATAAAGTAAATTAGTAAAAATACATGCAGATTGTAGTGGTGAGCTGCAATGGCTTGGCTTTTGGTGGTGTCATAGGTTTAAATTGAATCTGATTGGATAATAAAGATGTTAGCCCTGGGGCATCATGTAAAATGTAGGACACAAATCAGGAGGTGCATATGTGTACAGTTCAAGAGGTCTTGATACTACTGCAGATCAGGTTATAGACACACACTTACCTTTGGTGTCATTTATCCATTTTGAATAAATGTTTTCCTTGTCTCTCCCTAACTTGATATGCAATTCCGCATCCTGGATAGGAGTCAGTCCCTGACCCCTGGTCCGAATTCTTCTATTCACTAAAGTAAAGAAATATAACACAGTCACAAAGAAAAAGCAACAAAATCAACAAAACCAACAAACCAACATACTATTTGGATTGTGATAATAGCAGGCAGGGAGCAGTGTGCACAGATAATCTAGTCTTAAAAAACATCCACAAAACATTAATATCCTGGCTCATGTGGCATGCTACTGTAGCTCTCTGTATCTATAAACACCGGGTACAAGAGGCTGTAATAGACAGTTTTTGTTTCACATGCAAATGATAGCTTGTGCTGTTCATTCCATTAGCTGTTGTTGCTGTAGGATTATGAATCTGGCCATTGCGTGAGTCTATTGCTTAAAGCTCCCGTTTATAGGAAAAATAAATGTATTAAGACAGCCCCGACTGACCAAGTTTGTTGAAATATTAGATTAAACGAATGATGTAATGGGTGAACTGTCGGCAACTGATCATCTAGGCTACTGTAAGGCCACTAATGGAAAAGGATCAGGTGCAACCCATTTAGTACAGGTTCAACCTGTTGGCTGGGTATGAGGGCTGATGCTTTGGTCCACTAAGACAGAGTGCCATCAAAAGTAATACAAAGTAATAAAAACAAAAAATTGCATTTGATTAGGTACCTTTTTCGTGTTGGAAATAATTGTGGAGCCTTTTTACTTTGATGATTATTAGGATACTAGGTTCGGGATGATGATAGATCGCCTTTAAGAAGCTTGACCATACAACATGGTCTGAATCTATAACGTAGCGATCTTTTTCACTGTTCAATGCTTACGCATATGTTAAGACAGCCTGTACTATACAACCAAGTAAATCGGTCAAATAGCGTAATCATTCATTTATAAAAGTCAACTTGCTATCGTTTTCCAGCCTAGACTGCTGTGTAATTGCTAACGTTAGTTTTCGCATCTAACGAACACATAACTAGCTATGTAATGCGCCGACGACTTAACCTTCAATGCACAGTAACATGCATTTGCTGATTTTAATACAAATAATACAGTTCTATGAATACCACTGAGATATAGTTATGTACTCATGTAATACATACGCATGTAAAGACACTGTATTGTGCAGCCAAGCAAATCGCAACATATATCGCAAATCGAACATTGCTAATGTTAGACCAATTTCAACCAAACATAATATAATACCAATAACACAGAGATATAATCATGTACTCATGCAGTAAATCAACATTTAATATAGACTTGAAGTAAATTAAGGACTTACTTTTGAATTGCTTATGGTTAATACTCCATCAGCTGTTCGCTCCACACCAAATGCGAGACGTGAAGCTCCGGGGAACGCCTTCTTTGCAAGCAAAAAAAAATCTCGCGCGAAATTGTGTATAATCTCCCGCCATTGTGTATAAATTCTGCACTACCAAAAGGTGCCGTAGGGGGCGTATCATTATGATACACATACACATCATGGTTTAAAAGGTCAATTTCTTAAACGTCTATAACTTCATGAGGGGTGTTCTATCAGTTTTCATATAAACATGAGTGCGACCCTATCTTCATATATTTCTGAATTGAACCTTCTTTTCATTACATTTTGTGTTCTACAGTCAAATAACATGCTTTGTTCACCAAGGTTTACGAGGACAAGGCAATTGTCCTCGTAATCCGAGAGTCCTCCTAATGCTGGTGGGTAACCTTGTCTTTTGACCTCGTATACCATGTATACAAACACACACACACACACACACACACACAGGACACGCCTGACAGTGCTGAGTGACGTCCCTCTTAACCCCGGGCCAGTAAACCCGCTCTAGGATTGTGTCCCTAGTCTAGTCCATGCCTAGGTGAGCCCCTAGTACATGGGAATGGGCCATGTAAAGGACTTTGCTCATGTAGGGGTGGTGACCCACCAACTGCTGGGTCACTGCTCCCCCCCCCCCCTCTACTACCCGATAAAGCAAGCCCGGCCTGGTGCTGGAATGGGGGTGGGGTAGGTTACTCACCGACTCCCGGGCCTGGCCGTCACGGGCGAGGGCGTGGCTCCAGGCGTGCTTCAGGGCGTCGTCCTGCAGTTGGGTGGTGTTGAACTGCCCGGGCCGGTCCCCCCCCCCCCCCCACCCCCCCTCTCCCACCCCAAGTCAGAGACCTCTGTGAGTGGGGAGCCCTCCGCCTCTCCGGGTGGGGGCGGACTGTTTCGTGGCGGTCACGGGGTCTGGGGGGGCCTGGGGGAGGCCCCGTGGAGTCCGTGTGGTGGGGCCCTCCCATCGGCGGTTTGGGACCGTCCCTCCCGGGGCCGTCGCCCTCTCCGGACGACTCGCCACAGGCGGGTGGGATGGGTCGGCCGCGTGGCCTCAGCTGGGGTCGGGGGGTCGGGGGGCCGGGGGCCCGGCTACAGGCTCCAGAGCAGGAGGAAGATGGGGCGGTCTCTCCCTATGAGTGGGGGTCCCAGCTGAAACAGCGCCATTCCTCTCGGGCGGGGGTCGGCGACCTCGGCGGGGGAGGGCCAATGACGACGTAGTGGGCTAAAAAAAGGGTTTGAATGTTTTGTCAGCCAAAATAAACGGCACATCCTACTACTGCAAATGTCATAAATGCAACAAACTATAGACTATTAGTTATTTAATATATAGTATAACCAAATATAAAACGTTCTAGGTTCGTTCTTCATTCTAGGGGTCAAATAGGTTTTATTTGGTGGGAGAGGGACCACAAACGGCTCTTTAGAGAGGGCAGCTTGCAGACCCCTGCCCCACTGAACACTGAACACACACTGCATTGAAGCCGTGATGGCGCTTTACTTCAAAGAAAAGAAGAAACGTCAGGGGCCCAACAGAAAACAAAGAGTGTTCTGGCTCCGTGAGCCACGGAGAGACCTCCGGTAATGTTCCCGGTAACGCCGGTCTCCTCCTCCGAGGGGGAGGGGGGGTTGGGGGTTGTAGTACAGGCCCGGACGCCACTCGTCAGCGTAGCGTCACTGCCCCTCCGAGGGGTTCGTCCAGCTTCTCGTTCCGGGTAGCTGCGCTCCAACGTCCGTTCCCCAGGGCGGCTCCGGTTCTAGGGAGGAGGAGGGAAACGGTCCTCTACCCGCGAGCATCCTCTCCCCCAGGCTGTTGGGTGTTCGTGGCGTTAGGCTGCGTTCTCTGCTCTGCGACACACGACACACACACGCAGCCCGTTTACACGTTTGGCAGGACAAACCTTAAAACAAGTCACCCCGAGTCCCGTGTCTGCTGGTGTTCCTCCTCCTCCTCCACCGTCGCAGGTGTTTCCCATGGCGCTGAGTGGGGCCAGCGCTAATGCGCTCCTGGGGGCCAGCTGGGGGAGAGCGGCGGTCTGCTCCGTCTACCAGCGCTCCCCTGGGCCGTCTGGGCCGCTGCGCTGGAGCCGGGCTGACACAATGTCTTGAAACACATCTCTAGTGGGACTGCTGATGTCTTCTGTGTCTCTCTCCATTTCTGTCTGACCAAAGACATCCTGCAGAGAGAGAGAGAGAGAGAGAGAGAGAGAGAGAGAGAGAGAGAGAGAGAGAGAGAGAGAGAGAGAGAGAGAGAGAGAGAGAGAGAGAGAGAGAGAGAGAGAGAGATTATTCAGTACAATACAGATTGAGAGAGAGAGATTATTCAGTACAATACAGATTGAGAGAGAGAGAGAGAGATTATTCAGTGCAATACAGATTGAGAGAGAGAGATTATTTAATACAACACAGATTGAGAGAGAGATTATTCAGTACAATACAGATTGAGAGAGAGAGAGAGAGATTATTCAGTACAATACAGATTGAGAGAGAGAGATTATTCAGTACAATACAGATTGAGAGAGAGAGAGAGAGATTATTCAGTACAATACAGATTGAGAGAGAGAGAGATTATTCAGTACAATACAGATTGAGAATATAGCTATTCTACTAAATACATATTGTAGAGAATGCTCCTTTTCCACTGAATATGTCCCATTCTACTTTTGTAAATTTGAATTGAAATCAAAAAGGTTTACAAACATTTTATTATGTTATCTAAATGAACACTTCAAATTGTCAATATTTTCTACTTCCTGTAGTCGTTTGCAATTTGATATCATTAAACGGATAAAAAACAGGAACAAGAGGAGAGGAGACAGAGAGATGGAGAGAGATATTAACTTTAACTGAACGTTTAGATTGGAAGACACAGAGACATCGATGACAGTCAGCTTCACTGTAGGAGAGAGGGAGGGAGAGGGAGGGAAGGAGAGAGAATCACGAGAGTCAGGATTGCGGGAACGAAGATACTACCGGGTGGAGAGTAACAACGAACTGGCGCCGGCTGCTAGGAAGCGCGGTGGAGAAATAGGGAGCGTAGATTGGTGATTGCTGGCAGTGTGTGTAAACAGAAGCACGTGGAGAAGTGGCAGCCGGCGGCCGCTAGGTGGCGGCAGTGGACGGAGTGACACACAGGCCCAATGCTGTTGACACAGAGACATCGATGACAGTCAGCTTCACTGTAGGAGAGAGGGAGGGAGAGAGAGGGAGGGGGGAAGAGGGAAGGTGGGAGAGAGAGGGAAAGGGAGGGGAAAAGAGGTAAAGAGAGAGTAGAGACACTGAGAGGGAAGGAGAGAGGGAGTGAGAGGAGGGGAAGAGAATGAGGGAAGGAGGGGGAGAGAGCGAAGGAAAATGTACTCTATTCTACTGAATACATGTTGTACTGAGAATGTACCTATTCTACTGAATACATATTGTAGAGAATTTACCTATTCTACTGAATACATATTGTACTGAGAATGTACCTATTCGACTGAATAAATATTGTAGAGAATGTACCTATTCTACTGAACACATATTGTACTGAGAATGTACCGATGTTTCTTCAGGCCTGCGACTCTCTGATGTGGCTCCAGGTGGGTTTGGCAGTAAGAGGTAAAACACACTAGGCAGGACTTCACAGCCTTCAGCTGGGTCCCAGTACAGACGTCACAGGGAACTTCTCCTGGTTTAACACAAGGCTGCTCTTTGATTCGTACAGAACTTCTAAACTGGTCAACCATCTCTGATATGAAGGTATTGACCTGTACATCTGGTCTTGTCTGGAACAGCTTGTTACAAACAGGACATTTATACTGGACTTGGCCATCCCAGCATGTTGTAATACAGGTTCTGCAGAAGTTGTGTCCACATGCTGTGGAAACTGGGCTGTTGAGCACATCCAGACAGATGGGACATGAAAAGATGTCCTTACACCAGGAAGAGTCGGACGCCATTCCTAGAAAAAAAATATGAAAATTGAATTACCATTTTAACTATACGTTATATGTTGTATACATGTAATAATGTGTTAATATTCATGAATGTGTTGTTATTTCAAGCAAAGCTCTTGAGCCAACAGGTCGGTACAACAGCACTGAAAATAAACACACT
The DNA here is from genome assembly GCA_026745465.1 of Lota lota. NCBI lineage: Eukaryota > Metazoa > Chordata > Actinopteri > Gadiformes > Lotidae > Lota > Lota lota. The sequence goes on from JACYXH010000608.1 coordinate 189,653, forward strand.
GGTCACTATCGACTCTCACACCGCTACCACCGTGAATGAAGGAGCCAACTGCACTCACACACAGGGAAGATTCTAACGCCACTACTACTCTGATCCATACTGCTTATCCAGCCGCTACTTTAACGCTACTCTTATCGCTTCTTTTAGAAGAAGACAAGTTAAGAACAAGACATCTTTCTTCAACAGCAACACCGTACACAGGTTTTGAATATATAACTTTTATAGACTCTATACTATTGAGAACATTGAAATGTGATACAAACAAAAAGAAACCAATAAACAAGAGAAAAGAAAAGACAGTGGCATAGAGCAACAGGGATGGGGTCTGCATGCAGCTGGGCCTCAAAAAGGCCTGAAGCCTTATCTGAACAGTTCTTCTGAAGGAAGATGTGCTTTTTTTCCTTTCCTGGTAATCATTCTGGATGAATGATCACCAGGAAGTAAATGTATTTCCTTTGTTCCTCAAATACCGCTCGCAGCGCCGGGTACGTCGGAGCTCATCGATACTTAGATTAGATTACACTTTATATACTACGGTGTGTAATAGTATCATGGGGCCACCCCCAGGGGCCCCGGTTAACACCCGGTTTCGGGACCCATCCCTACTCACGCATGCGTCCTCCTCGTGAAGAACGCCCTGATGCTTTAACACCAAACTAACTTTGTTAAAGTCCCGTGTTGGCCTCGCCTGGTCGGGTTCAACCAAAGCGTACAGAGCGCGGCCCCGCGTGCCTGCGCCGCGCTCCAAACAGCACGCCGAGCACCGAGCACGCGCTGGTGGAATCCGACGAGGCGACACAATAGAGCACGTGAAGGTTGGTTTCGCTAAGCATCAACATCACGTGTTCACACGGAGCGCAGGAGACCCGTGTGGGGCTAACGCTACAGTACAACATGGCGCCCTAAGGACAGGACGGTAACAATGAGGATTAGAGGTTCAATGTGTTGGACCCACCTTGGAATGTTTCTGTCCCGGCTCTCTGATTTAAAACGTCTTGTTCTTCGTCTCCGGAGAGGCTAACGCGTTCACGTCGTCTCTTCGTCATGCCGTCGGTTGAATTTCCGTAAACTTCCGTTTCCTGAACAAGAGAGAGGGCTCTTTATACAGAGCTCCACGCTCGGGCCCGCCTCCTCGGTAGGACACTTCCGGTCCGAGTTTGGAGTACTCCGGAAGAGATGATACGAACGAACCATACACAGCCTCACCGTTTCCTCTACTCTCACCGTGCGTGTGCGTTACGCCGCCGTCGTCGTCGTCCGTTCCGATCTCGTTCACTAGTTTGTCTGTCCGTCTCGATGCTTCTCTCCGTTCCTTCACTCCGTTTGTCCGTCGTCGTTTTCTCCGTTCTTTGTTTTTTTTTTGTTATCAAAAATATCAATTGATATTTACATTATCATTCTGGTATAAATAATAACATGCAACAATCACATACACACCCAAAATAATCCTGCTCACCATACACATCATACACAACATAACCTGTTATAGAACTTCTGTAAGAACTTGCACTTAATGAATAAATGCATCAAGTTTTCTGGTTCTGTTTCACACATGTCACATTCCCTTTTAATCCCACTATTTATTTGGTGCAAAACAACTCTTGTGAATATTCTATCGTGTCTTAATTTGTAATCAGTTTTCTCATTCCAGATTATTGTATTTTACTTTTAAATTCTTCCATATGTTGTTTACATTAATGCCCACAAAAAACCCTTTCCCACACCTTCTCAGAAGCAGGCGTTTTGAATTCTTTACCCACCAGATTATTATAAAAGTATTTTGTTTTTAATTTACACATTTCAATATGTTTCCCATTCTTTTCCACATATAATTCAGGAAATGTTATTTTCCTGTCAACCACCACATTCTTTTCTTTTCTAAATCCATTGAACACCAACTCACCCTTCTTGTTAGTTAAAACTGAAATGATGCATGAATAGTAAAAACTTGAAGCTCATGTGTCAACAACAAAGACTATTTCTGAAAAAGGAGGAGAAGGATGCAGAGGAGGGGAAAGGAGGAGGAGGAGGAGAAGGAGGTGCAGGAAGAGAAGGGAGGAAGTAGAGGAGAAGGAGGGGGAGGAGGAGGTGCAGGAGCAGAAGAGGGAAGAGGTGGAGGATGAGGAGAAGGGGGGAGGAGGTGGAGAAGGGAGGAGGAGGAGGAGGAGGAGAAGGGGGAAGGAGTTGGAAGAAGAGAAGGAAGGAGGAGGAGGGGGAAGGAATCGGAGAAGAGAGGAGGAGGGAGGAAGTGGAGGGTAGGGGGGGAAAGAGGATTAGGAGGTTTATGTGTACAAGATGGATGAGGAAGAGGGAGACAAGCTAATATTTTAAATGAAATACGTGCAACTTTTGTTGATCACGTATCAACCACGGGTTGACCATGACACTACACTACAATATTTTGGATAAAGAGTACTTTATTAGAAGAACAACACTTTCATACTAAAGGGCTCTGATCACAGGTTTTATTTTGATAATCCTAACATAGAACCCGATTGAAAGCAGATTTAATAATATGTTCACTAATATTTTCAGAGGTCAAAGAAACCTGTTTATGATCTGTAATGTTTGGTACTACTATTATTTGAGTTTTTCTGTTTATTGTGTATATGTAAGTGACTCTTGTTGTAGCAAATTAGATAACCCGTGGCTGGCTCGAATAAAAGACTAAGACTAATGGATATCCGTAGTTGGTTTATTTCATACGCTGCAGCACATAAAAGACACCGTTTCAAAGGCAACTCCACGCAGAGCAGAGTTGTGGAGAAAAAGCGTAACCCTGAATAGAGGAGGGAAGCCCTTTTTATAGAGTGGAGCAAGCAACATCTCAGAAATGACACTAGATGGCGGCATTTGACTATCTATAACGGGTTCAATGCACAGTGAAAGCCGGACACCTGGTTTTGGGAGAGGATAAACAGTCAAGGCCAGACACAGACATTGAGAAGAGGATATGCAGTCAAGAACAGATACATTGTTTTGGAATAGGAGCTCGCTCAGGAGTTTCTCACATGAGAACAGAGCACAATGCAGGAATACAGGAGAAACAGACAGCTGTGGGGAGGTAGATAGTTGAAAAGACAGATAGGACACTATAGTGTGCACATCAAAACGAATTAGTTTAAGCGTGCTGACCTCGGAATGGGGCCTTGAGTCATTTTCCATCACAGGATCCAAAAGGAAATTTCCAACAGCAAAGCGTCACGTTATCAAAAGCAACATTCACGAAGCGCAGTGCAAACATTGGCTTGTAGCGCCAACTGCTACATGGGATGAATGATCCAAACAACAGAGAGCCATACTTCTAGGTCTATGAATGGACTGTACCACTTTGGAGACGGTGAGAGGAACAGGACTGTGTTGAGAAACAAACAGGCTGCTACCTCCGCCATGTCCTACACAACCTATGCTTTTGAATGGGAGTGTTTCTGACTTGGTTCATGCTGGACTGAACCACATCTAAACCAAGGCATTTCACTGTTTTGCTCATAGTAAAGAAGATGTGTCTGTTGAATGATCTATTCAATTCAAGGTGGTGTTGGCGAGAATTGTTTGATTGTGTTATCATTTTTACCCCACCCAAACATACAGTTAGATTCAATTATAATATCAACCTAACTCAAGCGTCCTAGTTAGATAATATCAACCCCACCTGAAGCTAAACTCCAACGTCCTACACTTGTGTTTAAATGTCATCACAAGTGTAGTGACAACCAGTGTCTCCACTCCTGTAACTGAGTCATTCAGTCACTGGTGAAAGGATTAATACGTTTTAACAAACCTACCTTGAATAAACTTTTCATTGTGTCTTGTGTTCATTTAGTGGATTTTGTATCTGTTTGGTCTCTATCGTCTGTTCACTTGGTACATATACATGTGATTAAGGAGAAGGTAGGGGTTAGACAGTGTATACAGATACATGTGATTAAGGAGCAGGTAGGGGTTAGACAGAGAACACAGATACATGTGATTAAGGAGCAGGTAGGGGTTAGACAGTGTATACAGATACATGTGATTAAGGATCAGGTAGGGGTTAGACAGTGTATACAGATACATGTGATTAAGGAGCAGGTAGGGGTTAGACAGTGTATACAGATACATGTGATTAAGGATCAGGTAGGGGTTAGACAGTGTATACAGATACATGTGATTAAGGAGCAGGTAGGTGTTAGACAGTGTATACAGATACATGTGATTAAGGAGCATGTAGGGGTTAGACAGTGAACACATACATGTGATTAAGGAGCAGGTAGGGGTTAGACAGTGTATACAGATACATGTGATTAAGGAGCAGGTAGGGGTTAGACAGTGTATACAGATACATGTGATTAAGGAGCAGGTAGGGGTTAGACAGTGAACACAGATACATGTGATTAAGGACCAGGTAGGGGTTAGGGGGCATCTTGCTCTTTAGGATGCTACAGGTTAGGCTGCGGACATTGGGGATCAAACCCAGTACAATGGTCATTCACTACAACTGAACTCCCACTCCTGAGGGAGGACTCTGCTCCCGCTGGAGTGGGAGTTCAGTTGTACAAAATCTATTTTACATTCACAAATCTCGATATGTTTACCTTTGACATGTGAACACATGTTATGTGTATGTACGACAATAATTAACACAATCCTAGATGAGCTAGAAAGGAGAGCAGAGGTAAGAGAGGAGGAAGAGAAGAGAGGATGGAGAGGAGAGCTGACAAGACAAAGTCACGGTACTCACACACAGGGGGAGAATCTTTACATGTAGTCACTGTGACCTTTATGTAAGTGTGTAATACATGTTGGGTTGTATGGTGGAGATTAAGTCATTTACTGGTTCATCAACTACAAACTTTTGCAATTCTAGAGTGATTTTAAATGTTCCATCAATCTTGAAAAGACGAAAATAGGGGTTTTAGGCAAACTATTTTTCTTTACTACCGAGAGCCTTCTGCCAGGATGCATCACCGCCTGGCATGGGAACTGCTCTGCCCTCAACCTCAAAGCACTGCAGAGGATCGGTCAGCCCAGCGCATCAGTGGATGTGAGCTTCTCTCCATCCAGGACATTTACAACGGACGGTGTGTCAAAAAAGAGGGAGAGAGGGGGGAGGATAGAGTGAGAGAAGGAGGGAGAGAGAGGGAGAGAGGGGGGAGGATAGAGCGAGAGAGGGAGGGAGAGGGAGAGGGATAGAGAGGGGAGGGATAGGGAGAGAGAGGGGAGGATAGAGTGAGAGAGAGGGAGGGAGAGGGGAGGGATAAGAAGAGAGAGGGGAGGATAGAGTGAGAGAGTGGGAGGGAGAGGATAGGATAGAGCGAGAGAGGGAGGGAGAGGGAGAGAGGGGGAGGATAGAGCGAGAGAGATGGAGGGAGAGAGAGGGAGAGAGGGGGAGGATAGAGCGAGAGAGAGGGAGGGAGAGAGGGAGAGAGGGGAGGATAGAGGGAGGGAGAGGGGAAGATAGAGCGAGAGAGGGAGGGAGAGGGAGAGCGGGGGGAGGATAGAGCGAGAGAGAGGGAGGGAGAGGGAGAGCGGGGGGAGGATAGAGCGAGAGAGGGGGAGGGAGAGGGAGAGAGAGGGGAGGATAGAGCGAGAGAGAGAGAGGAAGAGAGAGGGAGAGGGATAGAGAGGGGAGGGAGAAGGAGAGAGGGGAGGATAGAGCGAGATAGAGAGTGGGATGGAGAGAGAAGGTGGGAGAGAGAGGGGGGCAGAGAGAGGAGGAGAGAGAGAAAGAGAGAGGAGAGAGAAGGAGGCAGAGGGATTGAGAAGGAGTAAGATATTGTTCAGTTATTCAGGATAAGTGTGTGTGTGTGTGTGTGTGTGTGTGTGTGTGTGAACTACTAGTCCTATATTGGGCCAGATGTTAGAATACAGTGGTTCTCCTTGTCATACAAAGACCTCGTAGAGTTTAGGTTTTGTTTTGTAACGTTTCATTTAACTCTTTTTTCAGTTGTCACGGGATCACCCACCTCTCTCTTTGATACTCCTGGAATAGTTAGGAGGTGTGTGTGTGTGTGTGTGTGTGTGTGTGTGTGTGTGTGTGTGTGTGTGTGTGTGTGTGTGTGTGTGTGTGTGAGAGAGAGAGAGAGAGAGAGAGAGAGAGAGAGAGAGAGAGAGAGACAGAGAGAGAATCAAATACATGAAGAATCCAGCCCAACAACAACAATCATAAGGTAAATATGCTGATCTGTATCAAACTCAAATCAAATTTATGCACAAAACAGAAAGAAGAGAGAGGCAAAAACAACTTTATTTTAGTATTTTTAAAGCCCAATGCGGTATTCTTGTATATTTATAGGCTACTGTTTGTTAAAACTGTCTCTAACATTGCTGATATATAGTGTGTGTGTGTGTGTGTGTGTGGTGTGTGTGTGTGTGTGTGTGTGTGTGTGTGTGTGTGTGTGTGTGTGTGTGCCTGCCTTTCTGAATACCTGCCTGTAAAGGGTGTGACAAGAGGAAGAAACACAATAACCACACCCCATGACTCATTGAAGAGAAATTAAGGAAGAAAAGAACCCCGCCTTATTATGGAAACATAACCCATTACAAAACACACACACACACACACACACACACACACACACACACACACACACACACACACACACACACACACACACACACACACACACACACACGCAGCGCTGCTTGCGCCTCTACTTCCTACTCTGACTGAATCCGCTGTCTGCTGCTCTCATAGCTCTGCTGCTCGTGTGTGCACTGTGCGCGCGCACGCCGGGGCGAGTTCCTGCAGCGAGCGTAGCGGCAGTAAACACATATTTTATTTATTTTCTTGTTGAATATTGGATCGGGGCTGGATAAATAGTATGCGGGGAAGCCCCGGAAACCAGGGTCGATCAACGTCAATGAATCCCAGTTACAGTCGCAAATAACCACTACATCACCTCAGTGTCTCTCGGTTTAAACCGGCTCTCTTCTAACTCCACAGAGAAGAGGAGAACACACATCAACGCATTTGAAGGAGCCTTCACGGTGCGGGAACGCCCCACAGTCAGAGTGGGAAGTTGAACGGCGGTGAACAACTGTGTGTCCGTGGGGGAGGAGCCAGGACTTGGGGGCGGGGCCAGGACTTAGGGGAGGAGAGGAGAGGACGTGTTGTTCAGGAAACGAAACTTAACGTTCACAGAAACTCGACGAGGAAGCAGTTCTCCCTTTCAGGAGAAATATAAAACACATTTTGGGACAAATAGTCTTAGAGATAGCAACCACAACAAGGTGAGTAAAACAACACAACTTTAGAACCTCTCTTCCCTTTTTGGAATTCGAAAAATAATGGAATTGCTCAATACATAAACCTTGTTGTCTGTGTCTAGGAATGGCCTCTGCTACTTCCTGGTCTGAAGAGAACTTTTCATGTTCCATCTGTCTGGATGTGTTCAACAGCCCAGTTTCCACACCATGTGGACACAACTTCTGTAGAACCTGTATTACAAAGTTCTGGGATGACCAAGTCCAGTACAAATGTCCTGTTTGCAACAAGCTGTTCCAGACAAGACCTGATTTACAGGTCAATACTCTCTTTTCAGAGATGATTGATCAGTTTAGAAGTTCTGTACGAATCAAAGAGCAGCCTTGTGTTGAACCAGGAGAAGTTCCCTGTGACGTCTGTACTGGGACCCAGCTGAAGGCTGTGAAGTCCTGCCTAGTGTGTTTTACCTCTTACTGCCAAACCCACCTGGAGCCTCATCAGAGAGTCACAGGCCTGAAGAGACATCGGCTGGTCGAGGCTATGGACCGTCTGGAAGACAGGATGTGTAAGAAACACGACCGACTTCTGGAGCTCTTCTGCCAGACTGAACGGGTGTGTGTGTGTCAGTTCTGCACAGAGACAGACCACAAGTCCCATCCTGTTGTACCTCTAAAGGAGGAATATGAAGTGAAGACGGCCCAGCTGGGGAAGATAGAGACTGAAGTTCAGCAGATGATCCAGGAGAGAAAACTAAAGATTCAGGACATTAAAGACACAGCGGACCGCAGCAAAGCAGACGCAGACAGAGAGATAGCCAATGGTGTGCAGGTCCTCACTGCTCTGAAGCACTGCATGAAAATGTGGTATGATGATTTCAACCAAACGGTTAGAGAGAAGCTGAAATCCACAGAGAAAGAGGCTGAAGGCCTCATCAAAGAGCTGGAGCAGGAAATAAAAGATCTGACCAATAGAAGCTCAGAGGTGAAGCAGCTCTCACGCACTGAAGACCACCTCCACTTCCTCCAGACCTTCAGATCCCTGAAGAATCCTCCACCCACCAGGGACTGGACGACGGTGGAGGTCCGTCCTCCGTCATACGTAGGGACCTTGAGGAGATCCCTGGATCAGCTGGGGGAGACACTGAACATGGAGATGAAGAAGGTGCCTGACCTGAGATCAGCTCTAAAGAAGTGTAAGTGTTTAGTTTGATTCATCTCAGGCTTGTCCAATATCCGGTATTACTGGTATGATACGGTGCTCAAGCCCACACCGCCATCATTACCGCCACACTGTCCGGACCACTATTTTGTCATATTCTTTTTAAAGAGCAATCAAACCCAAAATCGATGCCATGTTATCACTGTTACTAAAACAAGACCAATCATCTAGAGAAAACACGTTTTTTGTCCCCCCAAAACACTGTGAATGTTCCACTCTGCTCCGAACGCAGGTGGCGTTCTTTAGTGACGTGGAGACACAGAACACGGTCGAAGGCGTAATCAAATATTTATTTTGTTAGCTGTGATGGAGAGGGGGTGAGGAGCAAAATGAAACATGAATGTCTTCCCAATCAGGATCTTAGTATTGAACTTGATTCCTTTTCTTTGGTTTCCTCTGCTTGTAGCCTCCCCATTCCCTCGCCCTACAAACCTCATGAGGACATCCCAGGATCAGCTGGAGGAGACACTGAACATGGAGATGAAGAAGGTGCCTGACCTGAGATCAGCTCTAAAGAAGTGTAAGTGTTTAGTTACATTTAGGGCTTTCAAATTTACATTAAATAATCTTAAAATATGAATATGAATATTTTCGAATAGTTTTTTATTAGAACAAAATTAGACATCTAACTAGAAAATGCATTTCCTGAAGAAAATGCGGTGAGTGCTGCAGTTTAAAGTGAGGTTGAAAACATGTTTTAAGTGTAAATATTTGAACAAAGTTTAAAATCTGAATGGAGAAAGCGTAATAATGTAAACATACAAACCATTAAAAACTAATCAAATAATTGGAAAATATCGAAAAATCGTCAAACAAATAGCTAAACTAAAGTGATTAAGCTTGAAATGTTTGAATCAAGTCAATATAACAATCAGGTAAGTGTAGAATAATAGTGTGTGTGAGTGTGGGTGTGGGTATTGGTGTGGGTTTGGGTGTGCGTGTGTGTGTGCTTGTGTGTGTGCTTGCTGCTTGCGTGTGCATCGTCACTAGATTTAATTATTATGGCCAAGTCATAAAAGTAGGCTCTAAATGACACATGACCCTGGATTATCTGTTAATGGTGGTTTAATGCGATCACACATGACTTGATAATAACACAGGTAAGATGCTGTCATTTGTGATTGTAACTAACTAAAGTGGAGTGTTATTGGCGTTATTCTTTCACATCTAGTTTGTCGAGGTTAGGTCACAGACTGATAAGGCTTACACTGTTGGAGTCTGTGGAGTCTTGGTCTAACCCTAGCTTTCATAGGAAATACGTTTTTGTAGAAAGCATGACATGAAAAAACTAATTGTGATATTAATGAGGGTCCCCACACATAAACGCCTGATGCTCAACAAGCCTATTTCCAATCGTTTACCATTGTAGCGCCAGTGAAACAAGAAATACCCTAACAGTTTAAGCTTTACATTGTGTTTCTAGGTTAAATATTGACGTTGGAAGGCTCAGCGACGTCCAAAATGGTTAGCTTTTGTGATAGCCACCTTGGGCTAGAGTGGGGTGACGTCATCACGCTCAACGGAAGTCAAGGAGACCAACTGAAAATATACTAAGCATGTTTAAAACTGTTGAATCTCAACAAGTATAAATGGTATAGAGAATCTGTTTAAAGTTCAAAGCGTAATGATTTATTAAAATGTTTAAATGAAGATTAAAGGTAAGAAATTTGCAGAGTTGCGAAGTCTGAAGTAGCTGAAATCTCAGAGAATGGGCGTTGACTTATATTATAAAAGTGATCTTTTAAAATATAAATATTAGTTAAAAAGTATAAAAGAGAAAAGAAATTCCAAGCAAAGATGAACATTTTAAAATTGGAATGGAGTCTCTAGGTGAAAACATTTGTAATGAGTAAGGTCCCAAATTTTGTTGAGAATAATAATATAGCCTAATAATAACAATAATATGTAGTAGGGCTGTACCATATATGGTTTCAGCATTGTCATTGTGATGTGCGCATGCACAATAGTCACATGGCAGGACAATGTGATCTCTGACTGTTTTACTGCTAGATGCAAAAGGAAAACTCACAGTTCTCATTTTCCATGACTAATCTAGAAGGAGACCTGTCTTCTAAACAAATTATATGCACTATTGCTTCTAAGAAAACATAGCAGACTAGTCCACTATAGTACCTATCATATTATATATTTGTTGTCACTCTACGTTGTTGTTTGTACTAGTGGATGGAAAGCAAAATAGGATAGAAGTAGGAACTAGACATCATACAATTCCTGAAGCAATTGTACTTGCACTGCCATTACATGCTTATGTGTGTGTGTATATTCATATGTTTGTTTATGTATATGTAGGTATGTTTACGTACATGTATGTTTACATATGTGTAGGTATGTGTACATATGTAAACATACGCATCTGTATGTTTACATATGTATGAGTGTGTACACGTATGTAAATGTCCTTATGTATATGTATGTGTACGCATGTGTTTGTATGTGTATGTATGTTTGTGAATGTATCAGTGTGTATGCGTATGTTTACTATGTATGTGTACGTATTTGTACAAACCTATGAGTATGTACGTATGAATATGTATGTATGAGCATGTACAGTATATGTATGTTTAGCTATGTGCATGTATGTATACATATGTATGTGTACTTATGTATACGTATGTATGTGTACTTATGTTTATGTGTGTGTACTTATGTATATATGTGTGTACTTATGTATATATGTATGTGTACTTATTTATGTGTACTTATGTATACTTATGTATGTGTACTTATGTATACATATGTTTGTGTACTTATGTATACGTATGCCTGAGTAGGTAAACGTATGTTTAGCTATGTGTATGTTTGTATACGTATGTATGTGTACTTATGTTTCTATATGTTTGTGTATGTACGCATGTCTGTATGTATGAGTATGCATATGTATGTATAATACGTATGAGTACGTGTACTTATGTATATGTTTGTGTATGTTTACTTATGTATGTGTATGTATGAATACATGTCTATGTATATATAGTATGTACGTGTATGTATGAGTACATGTCTATGTATATATAGTATGTACGTGTATGTATGAGTACATGTCTATGTATATATAGTATCTACGTGTATGTATGAGTACATGTCTATGTATATATAGTATGTATGAGTACATGTCTATGTATATATAGTATGGATGAGTACATGTCTATGTATATATAGTATGTACGTGTATGTATAAGTACATGTCTATGTATATAAAGTATGTACGTTTATGTATGAGTACATGTCTATGTATATATAGTTTGTGTGTGTATGTATGAGTACATGTCTATGTATATGTAGTATGTACGTGTATGTATGAGTACATGTCTATGTATATATATGTTAAGGTTACGAGACTAGGACCCAAACGCAAGACACAGGAACCAGAAGGGGGCGGGTACAAAAGGGTTTATTTAGTCCAAGGTACAGGCAAGGGCAAGGCAGGCGAGTAGTCCAGCAGGCAGTAGGCAGGCGGGGAGTCAGGCAGGCAGAGAGACGTAGTCAGGCGGGTGGTCGGGCAGGCGAGGTTCGGCAACGAGGAAGGCAGGATCTAGAAACAGGAACGGGGAGCGGGAGCAGGAACCGAGACAGGAACAGGAACGAGAGCGGGAACAGGAACGGGAGCGGAACCCGTAACAGGAACGAACGAAGATGGCTGGGACGAAGTTACCATGGGAGGTAAAACAACACTACGAACTAGCACTGGCTCTGTGGGGAGCCAGTGCTTAAGTACAGAGGGGGTGATTGGTGAATGAGCTCCAGGTGTGGGTAGACAGAGGGAGTGCACGTGGTGGCTAATTGATGACGGGAGCACGAGGTGTAATGGCGGCTGGGTGCCACTAGATGGCGGAATTGGACAGAAACGGAGAGGGTGACATGACAGTACCCCCCCCCCTCAACGGACGCCTCCAGGCGGACGCACGACGAGGGAGGGTGCTGCGGTGGGAATCGCGGGTTAGGGAGGGGTCCAGGGAGCAACTCCGAAAAACCAGGTCCATAGCTCTCCCAGCCTACCGGAGACAGATTCCGTCGACCGCGACGACGCACATCCAGGAGGCGTCTGGCCGAGAACGCCGGGATGCTGTCAATCACCCGGGGAGGAGCCGGCGCTGGGGAGGGAGGAGACAGCTGACTAGGGGACCGGGGCCTTTTCCCAGCGGACAACTGTGAGACCGGTAACCGGCGCTTGCGACCAGGAGGCCGTTGGAGCTTGGACCCAGGAGGGAACTGCTGCTGAGGCTGGGGCTCAGGATCAGGAGGACACTGGGGCTTAGGGCCAGGAGGCAACTGCTGCTGGCGCTGGGGCGCAGGGCCAGAAGGGAACTGTTGCTGGGGCTCGGGATCAGGAGGACACTGGGGCTGGGACTCGGGACCAGGAGGACACTGGGGCTGGGACTCGGGACCAGGAGGACACTGGGGCTGGGACTCAGGACCAGGAGGACACTGGGGCTGGGACTCGGGACCAGGAGACAACTGGGGCTGGGACTCGGGACCAGGAGACAACTGGGGCTTGGACTCGGGACCAGGAGACAACTGGGGCTTGGACTCGGGACCAGGAGACAACTGGGGCTTGGACTCGGGACCAGGAGACAACTGGGGCTTGGACTCGGGACCAGGAGACAACTGGGGCTTGGACCCGGGACCAGGAGACAACTGGGGCTTGGACTCGGGACCAGGAGACAACTGGGGCTTGGACTCGGGACCAGGAGACAACTGGGGCTCAGGGCCAGAAGGGAACTGCTGCATGGGCTGGAACTTGGAGCCCGGAGACCATGGCTGCTGGGGCTTGAGCTCATGAGGGAACGGCTGCGGAAGCTGGGGCTTGAAAACAGGGACTTGGAACCAGAAGACCACGGTTGTAGCGGAGCTGGTGGCCACGAGACAGCGGCTGTAGCGGGCTTTGGTGGCCACGAGACTGCGGCTGCAGTGGGGGCTGGTGGCCACGAGACTGCGGCTGCAGTGGGGGCTGGTGGCCACGAGGCTGTGGCTGCAGCGGGCTTTGGTGGCCACGAGACTGCGGCTGCAGTGGGGGCTGGTGGCCACGAGGCTGCGGCTGCAGCGGGCTTTGGTGGCCACGAGACTGCGGCTGCAGTGGGGGTTGGTGACCACGCAGCTGCGGCTGCAGCGGGGGCTGGTGGCCATGCGGCTGCAGCGGGAGCTGATGCCGGGAGGGAAAAGGACCGAGGTGGTGAAGGCAACGGAGAAGCGGGGAAGAAAGAGAGGGAAGCCAAGGGCGAGCGGCGGTTGCGCTCGTCGTGAGCCGCCACAAGCCCCTGGATGTACTTCACATGCTCTTCGAAGGAACTAAATGGTGCTGCGGTTGCAGCCGGGGCTGGCGCCGAGAGGGAAAATGACCGAGGTGGGGAAGGCGACGGAGAAGTGGGGAAGTAAGGGAGGGAAGCCAAGGGCGAACGGCGGTCGCGCTCGTCGTGAGCCGCCAAAAGCCCCTGGATGTACTTCACATGCTCATCGAAGGAAAATGGTGCTCCTGTGTCTGCTGGGTCCATGTTTTGGCTAGTTCGTACTGTTAAGGTTACGAGACTAGGACCCAAACGCAAGACACAGGAACCAGAAGGGGGCGGGTACAAAAGGGTTTATTTAGTCCAAGGTACAGGCAAGGGCAAGGCAGGCGGGTAGTCCAGCAGGCAGTAGGCAGGCGGGGAGTCAGGCAGGCAGAGAGACGTAGTCAGGCGGGTGGTCGGGCAGGCGAGGTTCGGCAACGAGGAAGGCAGGATCTAGAAACAGGAACGGGGAGCGGGAGCAGGAACCGAGACAGGAACAGGAACGAGAGCGGGAACAGGAACGGGAGCGGAACCCGTAACAGGAACGAACGAAGATGGCTGGGACGAAGTTACCATGGGAGGTAAAACAACACTACGAACTAGCACTGGCTCTGTTGGGAGCCAGTGCTTAAGTACAGAGGGGGTGATTGGTGAATGAGCTGCATGTGTGGGTAGACAGAGGGAGTGCACGTGGTGGCTAATTGATGACGGGAGCACGAGGTGTAATGGCGGCTGGGTGCCACTAGATGGCGGAATTGGACAGAAACGGAGAGGGTGACATGACAATATAGTATGTATGAGTACATGTCTATGTATATATAGTATGTACGTGTATGTATGAGTACATGTCTATGTATATATAGTATGTATGAGTACATGTCTATGTATATATAGTATGTACATGTATGTATGAGTACATGTCTATGTATATATAGTATGTACGTGTATGTATGAGTACATGTCTATGTATATATAGTATGTATGAACCAGTTCTATGGCTCCAACAGTTAATTTCCAGCCTGTATGTGAGCTTGAGCTTGAAAGATGTTTGTTGTGGATGTATTCATAACATTGTTGTTGATATATTCATAACATTTTTGTTGATATATTCATAACATTGTTGTTGATGTATTCATAACATTGTTGTTGATGTATTCATAATATTGTTGTTGATATATTCATAACATTGTTGTTGATGTATTCATAACATTGTTGTTGATGTATTCATAACATTGTTGTTGATATATTCATAATATTTTTGTTGATATATTCATAACATTGTTGTTGATATATTCATAACATTGTTGTTGATATATTCATAACATTGTTGTTGATGTATTCATAAAATTGTTGTTGATGTATTCATAACATTGTTGTTGATGTATTCATAACATTGTTGTTGATATATTCATAACATTTTTGTTAATATATTCATAACATTGATGTTGATGTATTCATAACTTTGTTGTTGATATATTCATAACATTGTTGTTGATGTATTCATAATATTGTTGTTGATGTATTTGTAACATTGTTGTTGATATATTCATAACATTGTTGTTGATGTATTCATAACATTGTTGTTGATATATTCATAACATTGTTGTTGATGTATTCATAATATTGTTGTTGATGTATTTGTAACATTGTTGTTGATATATTCATAACATTGTTGTTGATGTATACATAACATTGTTGTTGATATATTCATAACGTTGTTGATGTATTCACAACATTGTTGTTTATATATTCATAATACTATATATATACTTATGTTAATGTATGTGTACTTACAGTATGTATATGTTTGTGTAAGTATGTATGTGTATGTATGAGTACATGTCTATGTATATATAGTATGTACGTGTATGTATGAGTACATGTCTATGTATATATAGTATGTACGTGTATGTATGAGTACATGTCTATGTATATATAGTATGTATGTGTATGTATGAGTACATGTCTATGTATATATAGTATGTACGTGTATGTATGAGTACATGTCTATGTATATATAGTATGTATGTGTATGTATGAGTACATGTATGATATGTGTATGTAGTGTAAATATTGAGGGAGTAAATGCAGTTTATACATTTTCCTTGGTTTCAATGTTTTGAGTGTGACAGCCACTCACACACACATGGGATTTGCTATTAACTTTAACTTTAATTATCTTAAAAACAACGTGTGCTATTACTATACTAAATATATAGCACATGATTCCAGTATAGTGCTTATTTTATATTATCATATATATTTTTTGTCTTTCTATGTTAATGTTTGAAGAGTAGATAGCGACCAAAACGTGTCAGAAAGAGAATAGTGATGATGATGATGAAGAATGGTTCAGCAGCTAATCATGTCTTGTTCTCCCGTCAGATGCCTGTGAACTCACACTGGACCCAAACACAGCCTACAGACGACTCTCTCTGTCTGAGGACAACAGAAAGGTGACGCGGGTTAGAGAGGATCAGTCGTATCCGGATCACCCAGAGAGATTTGACTCCCATCCCCAGGTGTTGTGTAGAGAGGCTCTGACTGGCCGCTGTTACTGTGAGGTAGAGTGGAAAGGTTGTGTTGTTATAGGAGTGACATACAGAGGAATCACAAGGAGAGGAGGGGGTGACAGCAGGCTTGGAGGGAACAACAAGTCCTGGAGTCTTCATTGTGATGATGATGGTTACTCTGCCCGGTACAACGGTAGTAGAACAGACATAGATCTCCCCCCTGCTGGCTCTAACAGAGTAGGAGTGTATCTGGACCGGCCTGCTGGCACTCTGTCCTTCTACAGAGTGTCCCCAGATGTAGGAGGGTCCTCAGACACACTGACACACATCCACACCTTCCAGTCCACCTTCACCCAGGCCCTCTACCCTGCCTTTATGTTATATGATTATGGTTCCATGGTGTCTCTGTGTCGGTTATAGTCTCTCTCTCTCTCTCTCTCTCTCTCTCTCTCTCTCTCTCTCTCTCTCTCTCTCTCTCTCTCTCTCTCTCTCTCTCTCTCTATCCGGAGTGACTGACTTTCAAACTGTTGTATCTTTTGTGTGGTGATAACCTATAGTCATGTCAGGTATTTTATTGTCTGTGTGTAAATACAGTGGGTCTAGGGAGGGTTTTGTGATCTTTGAAGCCAGCCAGCGATAACTGGGCAGCATTTTTGTTTGCTCACAATGACAGAGTTTACCAAACTCACATTTTCCAGATGTTTTCGTGTTCGGTTGAAGCGTGTGTGTTCTCCATGGTTGAGGTCGTGGGCCTTGGTAGTGTACAGTCTGTCAAAAACATGGAAGAAGTGAAAATCAAAGACCATTTTGAAAATAAAGCAGTGTTTGTCAAGTCAGTAAAAACCAAGACGGGAGTTAAAGGAAAAGGGGTCTTCTCTGACCAAGAGATATACAGGTTGAGGAAATTCAGAGAACTGAATGATGATCGAGGTGAAAATAAAATCAGTTTCACAAACTTCCTTTCCTGCATTCTAGTGTATTTTATTATGTATGTGAATGACAAAATTAGAAGCAGACAGAAAATCTGTTTGAAAAATAACGTGTATTCCTAAAATAAATATATAACTATATCCACAGAAATAAATTAACAGACAGTAGCTTCATTTGTATTTGGCTCCATTTTCTTCCCACGTTGCTGCTTGCCTTGTGTGTACCTGTAGCTCTAGCAGCATCCTGACCTGATAGCAGGGCTGCTTTGCTCCATATTCATGGAAATGACATGTTTTTATTTCTTGTTAAAGATGTAAGTATATAAAAGTATATAAATATATTTGATCAAATCTTTTCTCCCTACTCTCTTCTCCCTACTCCTTATTTTTCTACAAAGATGTAGACATACGTAACTAAACAGTGCATTTAAAAGTGGTTTTCTCTGTTACCTAATATTGCTTCTTAATCACACTGAAAATTGGCTGTATTTAATTTTAAATCTTGGGCTTTGTTTTACCTTCACTGTTGTGTAGATAAACGAAATAAAGTGAATCTAAAAGTGTGTTTGGTTTCAGTTCCCCAATTAATGGTAGTCCCATCTTTAGAGTCTGATTAAACTTTTGCTCAGACTGCAGCTCCAGTGTGGAGAAGCTTTAAGGTTAAACTCCAGTGAACACCAACTCTCCCTCTTTGTTACCGTTTTTCTCAATTGTTTACTCACTAAAACTGAAATGATGCATGAATAGTAAAGAAATTGAACCTCATGTGTCAACAACAACGATTATTTCTGAAAAAGGAGGAGGATGAAGGCTCACCCAGCCCCAGAGTCCAATCAGTCTGACCTGGGCCAGGTGAGGCTGCTTCAGCCAGCCGTCATCCACACACACTCCCACTAACAGTAAATATTGTCATCAGATTCATCAGTACATAATAAAACAATACGAAAAATAAACCAAACAATTTCTGCATTTTAGTTATCTTTATTTTAGTAGTATTTTAAACCCCATTGAAGTATTGTTGTATATTTGTAGGCTACTGCTTTTAACTCTCTTACATTGCTTATATAATATGTGTGTGTGTGTGTGTGTGTGTGTGTGTGTGTGTGTGTGTGTGTGTGTGTGTGTGTGTGTGTGTGTGAGAGAGAGAGAGAGAGAGAGAGAGAGAGATAGAGACAGAGAGATAATAAAATACATGAAGAATCCAGCCCAACAACAACAATCATATGGTAAATATGCTGATATGTATCAAACTCAAATCAAATTTCTGCACAAAATATGACAGAGAGGTCAAAACTACTTTATTTTAGTATTTTTAAAGCCCATTGCAGTATACTTGTATATTTATAGCCTACTGCTCGTTAAAACTGTCTCTAACATTGCTTATATATATGGTTTGTGTGTGTGTGTGTGTCTGCCTTTCTGAATACCTGCCTGTAAAGGGTGTAACAAGAGGAAGAAACACGATAACCCAACCAGATGACTCAGTGAAGAGAAATTAAGGAAGAAAATAACCCTGCCTAATTATAGATAGGCAGATTTACTGATGTGCTGATGTGCAATGCCTACTTTTACCGTCAGGGGGTGCACTAGTCCTCCAAATGGTAGACATTCACTCTGTCGACTGGTTCATTACACAAACGTTAGCCTGTAGCCTACTATTTACATAGTATATCTTAAGCTCTATCTTAGAGTACATCTAATTTGACTATTTAATATCGTGAGACATGATTTTTTGTTGCATTATATGGCATGATTAAGGTATAAACTACAGCCACGTGCCACTAATGAATTAATGATGTCCTTAACTATCTCACGTGGGCTACTTAGAGCAGGTGCCGTTTAAAAACGTGCATCACGTCGTCGTTCGCAGATAGAACGGCGTCCATATTCGCGGTGATGTAGACTTTACGGTAAAAGGGGGGGGGGGGGGGGGGGGGGGGGGCGCACGGCGCATGAGTCAGACACGCCCATCTCTCCGTCTCTCACGTCAGGGGTCCCCGACACTACCGAAGCAAACCACACGGCTCCCCATGTCGCTTCAGTTGTTCCCACCACCACATCGAGGGAGAAGGAGCAAGGTGTCTTTATTATCTTTCTGTATTCGTTTTTTTTTTTTTTTTTAATGGGGGGGGCGACGCTGGTCGACCGTTGGAGCTTTAAGAAAAACACGAGCCAAGACAGAACGGGAAACAGACCAAAAACCAAACCTGTGTGGACCTAGGATGAAAGATTACACGCAGGAGAAGTAGAGAGTGTGTGTGTGTGTGTGTGTGTGTGTGTGTGTGTGTGTGTGTGTGTGTGTGTGTGTGTGTGTGTGTGTGTGTGTGTGTGTGTGTGTGTGTGTGTGTGTGTGTGTGTGTGTGTGTGTGTGTGTGTGTGTGTGTGTGTGTGGGTGTGTGGGTGGGAGGGGACGACGACGACGAACAAGTTCAGAAGACGGATTATTGGTCCGCACCTCCGAGGAGAGACGAGGTACCGCCGTTGATCGTGGTGACGTTTTGTCCAACGCACAGAACCAAATCATTTGATCGCTGCTGGTGGGGAAAATGAAAAACAAGTTAGCGTGCGTCATTTTATTACTTCTCGTCGTTCAAGCAACTCGGTGAGGATTTGACGTTTTCAAGCGTTTCCGTGTGGTTCAAAGTTCTCAGTTGTCGCTCACGTTGGACAGTGGACGTCTTTTTGCGTTTGTTTTTGGAACAGCTTGCGAACGATACGAATACATGGCCGATATGGTTATCATGCGCGCAAAACACGCACACACACACACACACACACACACACACACACACACACACGCACACACGCACACGCACGCACACACACACACACACACTTAGATCGTCAAATTCTGTATGATTTAATTCCTTAAATGATGGCTAGATAAATTCGTGTCCTGCCATGCCAAGGTTTTATACATGGTTATCACGGTGAAAGTCGAGATAGCACAGCCACTGCAGGTCTATACACGACATGAATCAATCAATGGTCTCATAAAACCAAAAACAACTCTGGAGACAATCTCACAGACAAGTTAGTTCTTGAGTGTTCTTCATTCACGTCTTCCTCCGTCTCCGTCAGCTCCGACCAACTGGAATACAGCGAGGACTACCAGGACCACCACGACGTCCCTGTCAGTCGGATCATGGCCCCCAGGAACCACCAGGCGGACGCCACTCACATACTGAACAATTTACTCAAGGAGTACGACAAGACGCTTCGACCCGACATTGGCGGTGAGTTGAAAGCTGTCGATCGATAGCTGCTGCCTTGTTGTTTTTTTTTGGGGGGGGGGGGGGGGGGGGGGGTTGTTGCTCTTTTGGGTTTACCAACGACACGGAAACAGGGGAGTCTAAACATTCAGATGGAGCTGTAGGTTGATGGACGTGGATTGTCATTGGTCGATTTGAGCAGAGCTATATCCATCTTGCTACTACTTGCTGTTCTGGTGAGAGGGTTAGGGTTATGAGTGCTCGTTCTCACGCACAGGCCCCCCCCCCCCCCCCCCCCCCCCCCATGTAATGTGTAAACCTTGGCTTGGTGGTTGTGTGTGTGTGTATGCTCCCGTGACATGTGGTTGTTGTGTGGGGATAGCCACAGTAGTAGTAAAAATGCTCTCACCTACAACCATACAAGACACCGAAATAAGATGTTGTGTTAGCCAAATTATAACTCCAATATGAACGGAAGCCAACTTTTCTTTTGTCCAAAGCTCCCAATGAGACGACTGACCAGATATGGGCTACTTAGGTAGGACAAACCAAACAACTGGGTCCCCTGAGGCCCCTAACAGTCCAGGTCCCCCCCCCATGTAAACGCCCCTTCAGTTCAGTTTCACCAAGCGGAGGACAGGTGTGTCACATCAGCAGGTGACCAGGTAACCCTATCAGCAAATCAGAGGCGATGCCTGCAGCAGCAGCCGTTTTAACCTAGAGAGGGAGTCATCGAATGCAAAGAATGCAAACCAATCTACAGATGGTGTTTTGCACCTGTATCCAAAAAAAAAAAAGGCCCCCAGGGTCTGTCCGAGGGTTAGCTGGCTTTGTTGCTACTTGCTGTCCCCTTCCTGTTGAGCTCTGGCTCTCACGTTAACGCCATCTCTTGTGTTACAAATCATAATATGTGACTGCGGAGTGTGTGTGGATGGTGGCTGGTTGAAGCAGCCTCACCTGGCCCGGGTCAGACTGACTGGACTCTGGGGGCTGGGTGAGGCTGCACACCTGTTGTGCATTGAGTCATCAGTGTGTAAACAGGTTAAAGCAGCCATCGCCACACACACACACACACACACACACACACACACACACACACACACACACACACACACACACACACACACACACACACACACACACACACACACACACACACACACACACAGGAGATCTCTGACATGGCAGCATGCAACACCTGCTCGATGTATCATTTTACTCCTTAACTCTGCAATAAACCGGTTTCAACATCTGCAACCTGTAGACACAGTAGCATGTAGCAGTAGCATGTAGCACATAGCATGTGGCATTGTAGCATGTGGCGGTTGACACTTTTCCTCCAAAGCCTCGTTACAATACCATGACGGTCTTCGATTGGAAGAACCCTTGTTCTGTGAGGACAGCTTTGGTGGCGGGGTGAAAGGTCACAGTGCATTTAAGACACGCTAGACAGACAACATACGTAAGCACAAGACACAAAGCTCAAATCAGGGTACAGGGGTCCGTTGTGACCCCGGCATAAAGGGTGAAAGGGCCAAGGCCCCCGCTCTACTGGTCGTGCCGCACGGTGCACTGGACGCAAATCAAGGAAAGGATTCCTGGAAATGTTCATTCACCATTTAGTCAAATGAGAAAAAAAAAAAAAACGAATTCAAATTAAACTAACGTGTGCACCACAAGCGGAAGTTCGACCTTTCGAGCACAAAAGCGAACAAAAGGAAAATGTTTTCGGGAGAATTCGGGAGGAGCTGCATCCAAAGGAAACGCGTATCAACACGTTGCTAAGCGACCATTGTTTTGAAAAATGTGTAACTGTTTCACTTCGTAACTTTCACTAAGGTATCTTTATTATTGGTCTGTCCTTCTGGCCACCTATTGCACTCCTAACCCCCCCCCCCCCCCCCCCCTTGATGGAGCGGCCCCTCCCTCTGGGGTTCTAGGGTTAGTGTTTCCTCTTCCTTTTTTAAAGGGCTCCAGGTTGTCATATAATGGTGGCCCTTTGAGGCCCTTTGAGGCCGGAACTGGGATTACGATGTTACCTCTCTGACCCACCGTGGCACAGAAGACCTATCGGAGAGTTTCACAGCAGTTCTAGAAGAAGAGGAACCCGGCGGCCATGTTGGAAGCTGATAAAGGAACCGATTCGATAACAAAGGACATATTGGTCTATATGTTTTCGCCCGAGCTCTTTTTCCTTTATGAAATAGTTGCGCCTAGGACAGATGAGATTTCTAAATGCAGAAAGCACACAACAGTACAAATAGTAGCTCGGAATACCTATTTAATGTAGTTCTCTAGCAGAGTGAGACCCGAATACAGTTTCACACAGCCTTTCAACACGGTTCCACCCCCTACCCACAATGCAATTGTCCATACGCCATGTGAGGGAAATGTTGCCATAAAGGAGTTTTTCTCGAATAGATAAGGGGGTCACTGCTTCCTTGTGAGCGGTTCACCCCGGGCAAAAGGTGTTCAACGAAGGGGAACTAGATAACACTGGTTACCAGAGGGGGCGTGGCCGGGTCACACAAACCTGAAGAAAACAAAGCTTGAGTGATTAAAAGTAACCAACGTGTGGCTTTTCCATCGCACGCCGTGACGGAAGAGAATGAACGAACCACCTGACATGTAGGCACGGTGAGCCTTGTGGATTATGACATCACACAGGGTTTTCCCCGTTTGATTAATTTCTTGAAGTACTGTTGTGTAAACATGAAGAAAGTCACCTAATCGGCTTCCAACTGGCTGAAGGACAGTTAAGTTGCACAATATTATCGCCCGATCATTGTGTGTGTGTGTGTGTGTGTGTGTGTGTGTGTGTGTGTGCGCAGTGGGGAATCTTCATATGCTCAAGCACGAAGCCAGCAACTACGCCAAACTCTTTTCAAATCTTGCTGGCGATTTTGTGAATGACTAGAAGCAAACGGCTTGCACAATGGGGACGAATAGTGTGTGTGTGTGTGTGTGTTTGTGTGTGTGTGTGTGTGTGCGTGCGTGTGTGTACGTTGCATGGACAGATGCCTTGTTCCACTTAGCGGCAGTAGCACTGCCGCTGGTGATATTTCACAAGTTCACCATATCATCATGACATCATTTGTTTTTACAAGCGCGCTCACGAAGTGATGCCTGTATGGACATGTCTATATGTCCATGTGCAGGAGACATTGGACATTTTGCTGATTTTATTTCAACACGGTTACCTGGGTAGTCGACTTATCTTCACTAGTTTAGTCTACTAGCCCTTAATTAATTAATGAGAGAGAGAGAGAGAGAGAGAGAGAGAGAGAGAGAGAGAGAGAGAGAGAGAGAGAGAGAGAGAGAGAGAGAGAGAGAGAGAGAGAGAGAGAGAGAGAGAGAGAGAGAGAGAGAGACCCCGGGGACAAGTAGATTCTTGTTTGGGATTGGTCATTGTTCAATTAGGTGTGAGGTCACTCCTAACTGTAGATACCCCGCCTCAATAGCATCCCAGTAAGGGACATAGGCTTTGCTTTCATGTGTGTGTATCTAGGAATTGAATGGAAACCATTTGGATCCCTTCCGCCACACACTCTGGATGCCAACGACGCTAAAACAAACCCAAATTGAAGAAGATAACAGATTTGGATTTTCTGTGTTCACTTAAAAAAGAAAAGAAGAAAACACGAACAACAAGGTTTTAGCATGTTGTGCTTCGTGGGGACTTTGATGTTTTTTTTTGGTGAGGAGCCAGTGGTAATGAAAAGATGGCTGCATGTTGGGATGCTCCTTCAATGGGCACAACCTATCAGAGGAGGGGAGACACATGAGGTAGGAAACACGATTCACTGGGCTGCCCCTTAGCAACTATTAGCCTCCAGTGAAGCGCTCGTTAGCGCCTGGGTTACTTCCTGAAGTGTCACATTGCTGCTCGTATTAGAGTTTTAGCGTCTCTGAAGTCCAAGTGAAACGAGGAACTGGGACAGACCGAAAAGACATCGGGTCGGGGGGGGGGGGGGGGGGGGGGGGGGGGGGGGGGGGGACGGACACTACTCTGAGACACTGGTGCCAGGCCTGGAGTCGTCCCCAGAAGTCCTGCACACACTGGTTGCCTAAGGCTCCTAGAGACTGGCTACAGGGGGACTTTGCCCTGGTGGTGGGAGGGGGGGGGCACTTAATAACTAGCCTTAAAGGTCATGTCAGTTGTGGCAGTGCCTTGCACTGGACACCACGTAGAGACGGGTGTGCTAGGCAAAGCAAAACACACGTAATGCTTGTTCCTAGCCTGACAGCGTCCGACCCCCTACCAAGCCTTTACAGCAACACATTTCCCATGAGTACTTGCGTGCGCCGGGCCAGAGTTGCTGGTTGAAAACCACAAAGTGTTGAACAACGGGTGTGGCGGGAATTCTTTGAACTGAATGGGCAACGTAGCTAAAAAATTTACGTAAAGAGTTTATTGTATAAAAAAAACAAAGAAATAAAACTAGTATAAAAGAAAAGTAGTCTCTGCGCAGAGAGGCTAACTCAACGCAACAAGCATACAAAGGTTGAAGCGCTGGAGTGGGCCCCGAACAGGGGCCACACCCCAGCATTATAGCAGGGAAACCATTCTTGGGGCCCAGCTGCTGATCGGGATGCCCCTACCCCCTTTGGCCATCCCGGGATGTAGGGCATCATGGTATAGCCATGACACTGCCGAGGCTGTTTATGTCCGTCCCGTCCCCCCCCCCCCAAGGCTGGTAAATTGTGCAGGGTTTACGATACATAGTAACTCAGAGCTCACCGTGTCTTAGTATCTGGAGAAAGTCATGTCTTACGGAAATGTCCATTACACGGGGAAGTAATAATCTTTTAGCATGGTCCCGAGCCTGACAGATGGCTTTATGTTGGGCTGTCTTTGCCTAACTATTCCTGACTACGGCTGAAGCTGCAACTAACTGTCTGTCTCTGTCTGTCTCTGTCTCTCTCTGTCTCTGTCTCTGTGTCTGTGTCTCTCTGTCTCTGTCTCTGTCTCTGTCTCTCTCTCTGTCTCTGTCTCTGTCTCTCTCTCTGTCTCTGTCTCTCGGTCTGTCTTTCTCTCTCTCTCTCTCTCTCTCTCTCTCTCTCTCTCTCTCTCTCTCTCTCTCTCTCTCTCTCTCTCTCTCTCTCTCTCTCTCTCTCTCTCACCCACCAACGTGTGAAGAACTATACGCTTGAAGTAGTTGAAGCTAGCCAGTTAACTCCTGGCTAGCTCGTTAAATGTAGAAGTTAACTCTGGATTTGGTCCTCTTGTTTAACTCCTGGCTAGCTCGTTAAATGTAGAAGTTAACTCTGGATTTGGTCCTCTTGTTTAACTCCTGGCTAGCTCGTTAAATGTTGAAGTTAACTCTGGATTTGGTCCTCTTGTTTAACTCCTGGCTAGCTCGTTAAATGTAGAAGTTAACTCTGGATTTGGTCCTCTTGTTTAACTCCTGGCTAGCTCGTTAAATGTAGAAGT
This sequence comes from Lota lota, assembly GCA_026745465.1. Lineage (NCBI taxonomy): Eukaryota > Metazoa > Chordata > Actinopteri > Gadiformes > Lotidae > Lota > Lota lota. The sequence continues at coordinate 215,430 of JACYXH010000608.1, forward strand.
TAACTCTGGATTTGGTCCTCTTGTTTAACTCCTGGCTAGCTCGTTAAATGTAGAAGTTAACTCTGGATTTGGTCCTCTTGTTTAACTCCTGGCTAGCTCGCCAAATGTAGAAGACATTTGGGTTCAAATAATTAAAGTGCAGTTTCCAAGTCTGCTGTCCCAAATAGCCCATAGAGCCAAGATGAGCGATGCTGCTACACTGACCCGCAGGCTCTCTTCCATGTGTCCCGTGTTGCTCTCCTATTCTGTCCCACGCTGGTACTCTCTCCTATTCTCTACCACCAACAACCACCACAGTCCTTCCTAAATCCTCTCTTAATTCTGCCTCCTAATGCTACGCATACAACAGTATATCAAAACCTGTTAACATACAAAAAGGTGCAACCCCTCCCCCTGATTCCCACTGGGTTACCGTTATAAAAATGAAAATAAAATAATAATCCCAAACCACTTACAAGCTCTCTAGGTTGAACAATTGGCCGGGTGTGATACCTGGGTAAGACTTTTCCCCCAGACCTGTTGGTCTGTGGGAGATCTGTTGCTGGACTGTAAGACAAACCCCTCAGTTGCTCTTTGATCAAATCCTTAAGAACAGTAGGGGGTTAGAGCTCTGGCAGGGAGGAGGATGAGAACAGGATGAAGGCGAAACGTGTTTACTGTCTGATCAAGTAAAAGTGGGGGTCAGAGACAGGGGTCTGGCAGGGAGGGGTGTTGAGGGCAGGGAAAAGGCAAAAGCATATCTAACTGTTTAGCGATTTAATACATTCGTCGACACGTGCGTACGGTGAAAGCATCTCTTTACTTGTTTGGTTGTGAAGACCTTTGTAATGCTGAGGATAAAGACTGAGAATGTTTGTTCTGGAGAACTAGGGAACAGCCATCGTTTTCCCACACCATGTGATCAGGCGGATTGTGCGGATGGTCCTTGTGTGCTCATTTTCCATAAACTGAAGCTGTTGTGTTTGATTGACAGAAGGATGTCCCAGAGGTTTGAATGGTCTCACACTCTGGAAGACATTCAGTCGTTAGTTGGCTCCTCCCCCCCCGCCCCGCCCACTCCACTATCCAAAGATAAAGTAAAATAATTAAGAAAATACAAAAGGGAAGAGCCAACGGCAATCATCCAGCGGGCGGGGAAGTGGTGGCCGATTACCAGAGGCTGCATTAAGTGGATAAGTGTGGGGGCTGGGTCGGTGGGGTGGGGGCTGGGTCGGGGGGGGGGGCATTCCTCCAGAGCTCCAACCATTTAGTCCATTTCCATCTCCAGCCTTTCTATCTCCCGCATCTGCTCCCCTTTGCCCCCCCCCCCCCAACCCGGTACAGGTGGTTATAGTTTTGAGGGTTCCTTGGCGTACAAGACCGCAGTGAGGAGAGAGAGAGAGAGAGAGAGAGAGAGAGAGAGAGAGAGAGAGAGAGAGAGAGAGAGAGAGAGAGAGAGAGAGAGAGAGAGAGAGAGAGAGAGAGAGAGAGAGAGAGAGAGAGAGAGAGAGAGAGAGAGAGAGAGAGAGAGATTAATATTCATCCTGGTCCACATCTCATCTTAAATGCATGACATTATAAAAGCATAAGATATGATGAAAATATGGGCTGAAATTGCTCTCTGTGGGTTAAATACATGCTAAACCTGATCTGCAATATAGGCCCGACCCTAAATGGAAAAATACTGTCTACCAGCTGTCGGCCAGAAAGCATTAAAAGAGAATTCCGATGGTGGGTTGGGACCAGCTCAACAAAGAGTGTTTGGTTCAACTGAAGATGCATGGGGACATGTCCTGTTGCTAAGAGCGCTAACGCCGTAGGACACCACGAGGATGCATCGTGGGGGACGGGGGGTCTTAATGAACAAACTTAATTGGACCGATGATTAATTCCCCTCAGCAAGCCTTTGGAAGGGTGGTCTGAACCCCTGCTTTGTCTGCGTTGGCCCTGAATAGTGAGCTTGTTGTTCTGGTTCGTCTGACCTCAAGTCACATGACTCGGCTGTTTAAACTCTGGGAGATGAGACTTCTATAACTACCGGGGTCAACTCAATTTTAAATCCCAAACCACTATAGCACCCTATAACCTTGGCACACACAGGGAGCGTTTTAAATTTTTTAATGAAGACTTTTTATGAAATACCCGCCTGAAGCAAAGTCGAGTCAATCGTTTTTTTTTTTAACAGCTCTTCATCATGGCTACAGTGGCAAATCACCATTAAATCACCGGTGGGCATTGTCTTTTCAACATTGAGCGTATTGTAACGCCACAATGAAGAGGAGGACGCACACAAAAGGTGTACTACACAAAAGGTACACTGCCTACACAGTGCAGGGATGTGCCAGACGCCAAGGTGGGAGAGTTGAAATGGCAGTGAAAGCTTTGTCTGTGGGGGCGGAGCCAGCTGTTAGGGGAGGAGTTTGTCAAACCTAAAGCCACTTGGTGTGGGAGCAGTTCTCTCTTTCAGGAGAAAACACATTTTGCAACAATAGACTTAACAGAATGCACAACAAGGTGAGTACAACAGCACAACTTTTGAGAAAAGGTCAAACCTCACTTCCCGTTATGGAATATCAAAATATTTGAATTGCTCAATACATGAACGTTGTCGTCTGTGTCTAGGAATGGCCTCTGCTACTTCCTGGTCTGAAGAGAACTTTTCATATTCCATCTGTCTGGATGTGTTCAGCAGCCCAGTGTCCACACCATGTGGACACACGTCATACGTAGGGACCTTGAGGAGATCCCTGGATCAGCTGGAGGAGACACTGAACATGGAGATGAAGAAGCTGTGTGATGATGCTGAACTGAAGAGGATTCAGCAGTATGAAGTAGATGTGACTCTGGATCCTGATACAGCTCATCCCCGTCTCATCCTGTCTGAGGATGGGAAACAAGTACATGATGGAGGATGTTACGACCCCAATTGGTATCCAGGGGGATCAGGGGAGTAACAAAGAATATTGTTTTTTTTTCCGGGGGACAAGGAGGAGTCCCAGACCGAGGTGAAAGTTAACAAGAAGGTTTGTCATGCGAACGATAACAAAGAAACCACTTTTCCCGAAAGGGGAAAAGCACAAAACGAAACAACTGCGAATCACCAAAACTGCAACCAAACACTATCTAACCAAAGTAGCTAACACTAACCCTAACTCTACCGATCTAAGAGACACACACGAAACACAGCACACAGGAATTGGCCCCCGGGCCCCTGTCTGCTCCCAGCTTTTGTGCCTCCCACTCTGCACTCAGGAGGAAGGGGAAGAGGAGAGAACACTGTTGAACGCAAACAAACACCCGCTAACTCCCCACACCACCCTGAAATATTTCAAAGGGGGTGGTGAATGTGTTCTCGAGAGGCAGAGCTTCTCCTCGGGGATGTCCGGGTCGAAGACGAGACTGCGTGGATGTCAGGAGTGGCCAAATCAACCGAAACAATGACGTCATGCCCCCCCCCCCCCACACTGACCCCTTCCGAGTAAGGGTGCTGGAATACTCAGCAAGGACAGCGGATACACAATCCTCTGTCCACGTTTACACGGCATCGGTGGTAAAAAAAACTCTGCCTCGCTCATCATCTCACCTGTCAATGAACCATTCTGGGACCTTTCTATTGGTATATCCCTCAACATGATCAAATCTTTGTACACCTTTCTGAGTTCAATACAAAATACACACAGAGTAGAACGAGGACGTTTCCTGTGGAATGTTCCCAGCACAAAATGTGTTTGGTAGAAATCGATGATGTGTGGCATGAACTTCCTGTATCACACGTGGCGGTTCTTCTAGCCTGGGAACCGGACGGATCCGAGCGCTCAGGTCTTACTCGCTCTTCGGTGACCCGTGTACCCTAACCCTAACCCGAACCCTAACCGGTCTTAGAGAGCGACGGCTCAGAGCGCTCAGGTCTTACTCGCTCTTCGGTGACCCGTGTACCCTAACCCTAACCCTAACCCTAACGCTTCGTAGAGAGCGAGGGATCCGAGCGAAGGGACGTTTCCCTGGTTGTTCCGTTTAAAAAACACCTTGCTCTCTTCGCTCTCTCTCTCTCTCTCTCTCTCTCTCTGTCTGTCTGTCTGTCTGTCTGTCTGTCTGTCTGTCTGTCTGTCTGTCTGTCTGTCTGTCTGTCTGTCTGTCTGTCTGTCTGTCTGTCTGTCTGTCTCTCTCTCTCTCTCTCTGTCTCTCTCTCTCTGTCTCTCTCTCTCTCTCTCTCTCTCTCTCTGCTCTCTGTCTCTCTGTCTCTCTCTCTCTCTCCACTCTCTCTCGCTCGCTCTCGCTCTCTCTCTCTCTCGCTCTCTCTCTCTCTCTCTCTCTCTCTCCTGACAGCACCTTTCAGGGGTGATTGTCAGTAAGTCAGAAGGAAATAGCGCGGGGCTGTTTCAATCTAATGAATGAACTAAATAAGAGAAGGGAGTGGAAATGATGTGTGTGTGTGTGTGTGGCAGGCGGTTCATTAGCATGACACTGCTTTCCCTTCACTGAACGCCAGCTGTTGCACGCGCGCACGTAGCCACTTGCCATTTACTGTCTGGAAAGTCCACAGATGAAGATCAAAACGATTGCAAAATGGAAGCAGAGTTGCTCCTTGTTGCCCTGGCGACGGTTTGCTGTTTATTTGTGTACCTCTGTATATTTTTCTTCTTTACCGCTACCTCTGTATCGGCATAAGTGAAGTGAAATAAACACTCCCTCTGTTCTCTTTCCGTCTCTCCCTCTCCCTCCCTCCCTCTCGTCTCCCTGTCTCCCTCTCTCTCCCCCTCCCTGTCTCCCTCTCTCCTCTCTCTTTCCTGCCTTTTTTCTCTCTCTCCATCTCCCTGTCTCCCTCTCTCTCCCCCCCCTGTCTCCCTCTCTCTCCCCCTCCCTGTCTCCCTCTCTCCTCTCTCTTTCCTGCCTTCTTTCTCTCTCTTCCCCTCCCTGTCTCCCTCTCTCTCCCCCTCCCTGTCTCCCTCTCTCTCCCCCTCCCTGTCTCCCTCTCTCCTCTCTCTTTCCTGCCTTCTTTCTCTCTCTCCCCCTCCCTGTCTCCCACTCGCTCTCTCCCCCTCCCTGTCTCCCTCTCTCTCCCCCTCCCTGTCTCCCTCTCTCTCTCCCCCTACCTGTCTCTCTCTCCCCCTCCCTGTCTCCCTCTCTCTCCCCCTCCCTGTCTCCCTCTCTCCTCTCTCTCTCTCTCTCTCCCCCTCCCTGTCTCCCTCTCTCCTCTCTCCCTCTCTCTCTCCCCCTCCCTGTCTCCCTCTCTCTCCCCCTCCCTGTCTCCCTCTCTCTCTCCCCTCCCTGTCTCCCTCTCTCCTCTCTCTCTCTCCCTCTCTCTCTCCCCCTCCCTGTCTCCCTCTCTCCTCTCTCTCTCTCCTCTCTCTCCCCTTCCCTGTCTCCCTCTCTCCTCTCTCTCCCCCTCTCTCTCTCTCCCTCCCCCTCTCCTACAGTGAAGCCGACTGTCATCGATGTGGGTATCTATGTCAACAGCATTGGGCCTGTGTCTTCCATGGACATGGTGAGTTAAATGTAATATCTATTCCTCTCTATATTCTCCCCCCCCCCCTCTCTACGTCTCTCCCTGCCTCCAACATGCTCCCTTTGTCTCTCACTCCCTCCATACATTACACTCTCTCTCGTACTCTTTCTCTATCTCACTCCCCCCACTCTCTCTGGCTCTGTTTTTTCTTTCTTTCTCTTCCCATCCCTTCCCTCCCTCTCCCAATCTCTTACTCCCTCTGTCTTTCTCTCTGTCTTCATCTCTCACTCCCAATCTCTTACTCCCTCTGTCTTTCTCCCTGTCTTCATCTCTCACTCTCCCACCCTCTCTCTCTTTTTCTCTGTGGCCGTCTCTCTCACAATCTGTTTCCAGCAGCACAATCGTTACGTGATGGGATGTTTGTGCGCACACATGCTTGTGTGCGTGGCCCAGGAGTATTCCCACTGAAAGGGAACACACTGTGAACATAAGGACTTTTTGTTATGGGAAAACTGTTTTCGGGGAAAAACTTTCAAATGCAGTTAATGTTGACCATTGGCTGCTCCGTTTGTCAATTGAGGCGTCCTTGGTGATTGGCTGGTTGTACTGTTAGCCCCGCCCACTTCTAGGTAGTAACTTCAGTGTGTACAGAAGATGCAGCCGACTCTCAGGTCTAAAAAGGAATTGACGACATTCAACTCGTTAACATCGAAGTCATTAAGGGAAGATTGTACCGTCTAAAAACACCCGTTACTAAAGTATTTGTCAGCCTAGGAGCATTTCGTGGGAACACACTTGGCCCTAATGTAACAAATAGCACTTTGGTCTTTGTGGTGGGCCTTTTTGTCAAGTACCTGTATGGCAATTCACTGTCATATTGTCAACAAACTGCTTGGTGCACACTAGTTCCTATTAATGAGCCATGTTGTTTTAGTTTACATCTGAGGCAGGGCGCGCTCATCTAGAAGCCCTTCAGAAGAATCTGTACGACAAAGTGATTCTGACAAATGATGTTGGTGACAGATGTCTTGGGAAAGCCGGGACAGGTGGGTGTGATGGTTTGATCACCCACACCGGTTCTTTAACGTCTGTTAGAATCTGGAGACCGTCTGGAGACTGAAGATGGTGACCATGATGGTGATGGTGAAGATGATAAAGATGGTGACCATCTGGAAGGGCACGAGATTCACTCCATCGTGCCAGAGAACCAGAGTCCTCACTCTGTTCTTCACTTAATTGTGAAGGTGTATCAATATTTATTGGCGCTACACGGTCACACACACACACACACACACACACACACACACACACACGTATGACCACGTTGGTTTGTATATTATTCGTTTTTTTAAGAATTACCAACCCCCTTTTAAAAACCAAGCCAGTTTGCAGAGTTTGAGAGCCATTGAAATGTTGCTGTAACATCACATGCAATAACATGCAATAACATGCATGATGCAGAAGCTGAGGCCAGCCATGGATTGATTACTGAACAGGGATTTAACCCCTTTATTCTGAGACGCAAGTAAGACACGCTATTTACATGATTATATCCACCTTCGGACAAAGCAAACAATGTCCTCTTTCAGTTCATACCCTGTTTTAGCATCTGTCACTGATGGCTTCGGTCAGCTTTCCTAATGAATACACGTTGACATAAAATAATGATGGGTTGATGCCACACTCAAGATGGACGCCCGCGGGGCAATGGGCATTTCCACACCAATAATTCAGAAGGGTCCGTTACATAACTTTCCCACGTCGGGAGCTGTATTTACGGTTCTTCCTCCTCCCCTTGGAGAACCGTTCTCCTCATGAAAGTTATTGCTCCGCTCATATTGACCGATTCTCAATGGAGCGGTGTTTTTTCCTTTTTCTTTTGAAATCACCTACACGAACGCGTACAGGTGTGTGTGTGTGTGTGTGTGTGTGTGTGTGTGTGCGTGTGTGTGTGTGTGCGTGTGTGTGTGTGTGTGTGTGTGTGTGTGTGCTCGTGCGCGTGTGTGTGCATGTGTGTGTGTGCGCGTGCGTGCGCGTGTGCGTGCGTGCTCGCCGACTGTTGCCTGGCAACGTTGTTGTTCGGAGCGACACGAGAGAAGCAATTGTGCCCCCCCCCAGCCATCTTCCCAGTCAAAGCAGTGTGTGCGTCCGCCCCTAATCATGTGAGATGATTGTGTTAGCGCAGCCACAACAGAAGTGCTGAACGAGTCATTTAGTGAGAGGAGTGCAGACGGGACCCTGTGTTAAAAAGAAGCCTAGTTCTCCAAGGTCCTACGTTCCCAGGGGCCATTGTTCCCGCACATGTATGTGGCACATAAAGGGAACATGTCTACATTTGTTGTGGGGGGGGGGGGGGGGGGGTTAAGGACGTTTATAATGGGGTACAGCGGTGCGTTGTCTGATTTCAGCAGCCGTCTTGGCTGGGGGGGAAACATGCAGAAAATTGAGTTTCCCTTCGACTTCAACGCTAGGAGTGTTTGACTTTGTGCTGATTGTCCCCGACTGCATCTTCCTGAAGAGAGACAGAAGGACAGACAGGAAAAACGGACAGACGGGGCGGACAGACAGACAGACGCTGGCAGGCCGTCTCTCATAAGGAAAGGAAAAAATCAGCAATCAAATTTGCAGACGGATGTACCGAGTTATCGATCTATGCCAGAAAACGTCTGTTTGCCGTCAGAAGCCCTTGTCGGGTCATGACCTTTTATTTAATGTGTTTCTTTTTAAACTTCCTACTTGGCTTGCAGTCGATTTTCCAAATATGGGCGCGTTGTTCAAAGCAAACACCCTGGATCCTCTGAGGAAGGATTCGGCGCGGATTTCTCCTAACGGCGTTCTTTTCCGAGTCTTTCTCGGATAAAACGGATAACCCTTTGTGTTGGAAGAGGGCGTTCAGCGGGGCTCACGTCCAGACGGACCTGCAGGGGGGGGCGGGGGGGGGAACGGCGTGCACAGTGAACTGGTGAGATTGGGTCAGTCTCTAGAGGGTAGCTGGGAGAGGCGGGGGGGGGTGGGGGGAGATGAGGAGAAGCAGCTCAATCCCTCAGGGGACTCCTGTCTTCGCCGTACGCGTGTTTGAGACGGCGTCTGGAACGTCGACCGCCGCGTGCGATGGTCGACCACGGCGGTTTCGCGATGTGGTTCCTCGCCACTCGCCTTTTGGCCACAGCGTTTATCTTGCGGAGGAAAGGGGGGGGGGGGGGTGAGGGAGGAACAAAACACGGAGAAAGAGAGGGTGAGAAAGAGGGTGAGAAAGAGAGGGTGAGAAAAAGGGGGTGAGAAAGAGAGGGTGTGAAAGAGGGGTGAAAAAGAGTGAGAAAAAGGGGGTGGGAAAGGGGGTGAGAAAGAGAGGGTGAGAAAAAGGGGGTGAGAGAGGGTGAGAAAGAGAGGGTGTGAAAGAGGGTGAGAAAAAGGGGGTGAGAAAAAGGGGGTGAGAAAGGGTGAGAAAAAGAGGGGGTGAAAAAGAGGGGGTGAAAAAGAGTGAGAAAAGGGGGTGAGAAAGGGGGTGAGAAAAAGAGGGTGAGAAAAAGGGGGTGTGAAAGAGAGGGTGAGAAAGAGAGGGTGTGAAAGAGGGTGAGAAAAAGGGGGTGAGAGGGTGAGAAAAAGAGGGGGTGAAAAAGGGGTTGAGAAAAAGGGGGTGAGAGAGGGTGAGAAAGAGAGGGTGTGAAAGAGGGTGAGAAAAAGGGGGTGAGAGAGGGTGAGAAAGAGAGGGTGTGAAAGAGGGTGAGAAAAAGGGGGTGAGAGAGGGTGAGAAAGAGAGGGTGTGAAAGAGGGGGTGAGAAAAGGGGGTGAGAAAAAGGGGTGAGAAAAAGGGGGTGAGAAAAAGAGGGTGAGAAAAGGGGTGTGAAAAAGGGTGAGAAAAAGAGGGTGAGAAAAAGGGGGTGAGAAAAAGAGGGTGAGAAAAAGGGGGTGTGAAAGAGAGGGTGAGAAAGAGAGGGGGTGAAAAAGGGGGTGTGAGAAAGAGGGTGAGAAAGAGAGGGACAAAGAGAGGATGAGAAAGAGGGTGTCTTCCAGGACATTTGGCTCATGTTGTCATCACCAGCCACACACGCACGCGCACACACACACACACACACACACACACACACACACACACACACACACACACACACACACACACTCAGAGAGCTCTGACATGCTGGTACTGAACACCTGCTCTGACTGTTACAACTCTACAACAAACCGCTTTACTCAACATCAACCTGTGTCCTGGTCGTGGGAGGAGCCCAGTAAAGCCACCAAGGTGGCGTGTAGCACGCACATTGCTACAACATTCATTTAGCGGATGCTTTTGTTCAAAGCTACTTACAAGATGTGCATTCAATGAAGATACAACCTAAAAAGTGCAAGAATCATGCCAGCACAAGCAATTCAGTATCTGATTCATCCCTTTATGTTCTCTTTATTTATATTTTATGTTTAAATCTCTCTGGACCAACAGAGTGAGTTACAAACCATGACTTAGAGAGCCTAGGCAGACTCTAGCCCTTCACGTGTATCGTGTGTATCTCACAGGATGTTTCCTTACACCCAGGAGCTTGAGTTATCTTCTGATCATGCATTTCATCATCTGCACCGCTACGTCTCCAGATATGTTTAGCTACAGGATGCTACACCGTGAGCCTTGTTATCTGGCGTGTGTGGGCGTAATCACGTGTTTGGTTTTTCTCCGTCATCAAAATAATTATTGAATCTATTTGTGCTTAATGTTCTGAGAAGCCCGCCTCAGAGCTGGTGGCCCTTTACCTGGTTCAGAACATCTGGTTCAGCACACCTGGTTCAGTACAACGATTGCAGTGGCTTTACAACAACATTATTCTCAGTTTAGTCAGACCACTTTCATTTAAAGTACAATATTTATAAGTAAATATACTGTACGTCTGTATTTGGAGGGCGTTATAGAGATGAGGAAAGAGAGAGAGCTGAGGAAGGAGAGGGGGAAAGAGAACTGAGGAAAAAGAGAGAGGGGGAGAGGGAGAGAGAGACAGAGAGAGAGACAGCGAGAGAGCTGAAGAAAGAGAGAGAGAGCTGAGGAAGGAGTGGGGGTGAGAGCTAAGGGTTGTGCCTTAGTCTCTCTCTCTCTCTCTCTCTCTCTCTCTCTCTCTCTCTCTCTCTCTCTCTCTCTCTCTCTCTCTCACACAAATGAATTTAACAATGAAGATGTACCCCTAAAGTGCAAGAATCCTTTAAATTCATAGACATCACTAGGATAGCACTTGTTATGCTACCATAACGTCTGCTCATTATGGCTGCTATTGCCCTCCTAACATCCCTGTAGAGGGATCCCTCTTCTGGGTTCCTTCTCCAGGTTTCTTCCCTGAAATTAGGAGGGTTTCCCTGCCCTTTGGGGGGCTAGGGTCAGGGGGCGTCGTTTATAAAGCGGCCTGCGAAGCCCTTCAGATCTGTGGTCAAGCTCACTGTCTCTCTCTCTCTCCTCATCTCTATAACGCGGCCTGTGAAGCCCTTCAGATCTGTGGTCAAGCTCACTGTCTCTCTCTCTCTCCTCATCTCTATAACGCGGCCTGTGAAGCCCTTCAGATCTGTGGTCAAGCTCACTGTCTCTCTCTCTCTCCTCGTCTCTATAACGCGGCCTGTGAAGCCCTTCAGATCTGTGGTCAAGCTCACTGTCTCTCTCTCTCTCTCTCCTCGTCTCTATAACGCGGCCTGTGAAGCCCTTCAGATCTGTGGTCAACCTCACTGTCTCTCTCTCTCTCCTCATCTCTATAACGCGGCCTGTGAAGCCCTTCAGATCTGTGGTCAAGCTCACTGTCTCTCTCTCTCTCCTCATCTCTATAACGCGGCCTGTGAAGCCCTTCAGATCTGTGGTCAAGCTCACTGTCTCTCTCTCTCTCTCCTCATCTCTATAACGCGGTCTGTGAAGCCCTTCAGATCTGTGGTCAAGCTCACTGTCTCTCTCTCTCTCCTCATCTCTATAACGCGGCCTGTGAAGCCCTTCAGATCTGTGGTCAAGCTCACTGTCTCTCTCTCTCTCCTCATCTCTATAACGCGGCCTGTGAAGCCCTTCAGATCTGTGGTCAAGGGCGTTCTAAACGGATTGACCTGATGGGACGTGTTGCCCTGGCCGAGAACATATTGCACAAATACATTCAATAATTATTCTGATGACATGGAAAAAAACACAAGACTACGCACACACACACACCGCACAACCACAGATCCCAGATAAGACTCGCTGTGTAGCGTCCTGTAGCTTTACATATCTGGAGAGGCAGCGGTGCAGAATGAAATGCATGATCAGAAGATAAATAAGTTGCGTAGTATGCATGCTCCCCTTTAACCTAGACGTCACTTGAACCTTCAGAACCCGGAGTGATCCGTGACCCCGTCCCCTTCAGTTACTTTCTCTGGGTCAGAGAGACATGGAAATAATAGATGTGGAGGAGGTCATGAAGTCTTGATTTTACATTCGCTCTTCAAACAGAATCCACAGAAACAATATGTAGTTGTGTTTTGAAATGATAAAAAATTTATTAAAATAATTGTCTGTTTTTGTGTGCTTCCAAAAAACAGTCCATTCCATTCTATGTTTAGGAATAGCGTCCAATTGACCAATCAGAATAGAGTATTCAACAACCTTGAGGTTATTACACCTCAAGGTTCCATATCAGAAGACATTTAACATATTTACTGTACATCCAGAACAGTAACTGTGTGTGTGTGGTTGTGTGTGTGTGTGTGTGTGTGTGTGTGTGTGTGTGTGTGGCCTTCGTTTCAGTTAAATTGGTTTTCTCGATGGGTGGGGTTCCTCAGTGTCTCTGTGTCAGTTATATTCTGACTCTGTCTGTCGGTCTCGTTCTTTCCTCAGCTCTCTGGCTGTCTCTGTCTTTCTTCCCTCAGCTCTCTGTCTCTTTCTTTCCTCAGCTCTCGGTCTCTGTCTCTCTCTTTCCTCAGCTGTCTCCCTCTCCTCTCAGCTCTCTGTCTCTCTCTCCTTAGCTTACTCTGTCTCTCTCTTCTTAGCTCTCTCTGTCTCTCTCTCCCTCTCCCCCTCTCTCTTTCCTCAGTTCTCTCTCCTCTCAGCTCTCTGTCTCTCTCTCCCCCTCTCCTTCCTCAGCTCTCTCTCTCTTTCCTCAGCTCTCTCGCTGTCTTTCTCTGTCTCTCTCTTCTTAACTCTCTCTGTCTTTCTCTCCCCCTCTCTCTCTCTCTCCTCATCTCTATAACGTTGCCTGTGAAGCCCTTCAGATCTGTGGTCAAGCTCACTGTCTCTCTCTCTCTCCTCATCTCTATAACGCGGCCTGTGAAGCCCTTCAGATCTGTGGTCAAGCTCACTGTCTCTCTCTCTCTCTCCTCATCTCTATAACGCGGCCTGTGAAGCCCTTCAGATCTGTGGTCAAGCTCACTGTCTCTCTCTCTCTCCTCATCTCTATAACGTGGCCTGTGAAGCCCTTCAGATCTGTGGTCAAGCTCACTGTCTCTCTCTCTCTCCTCATCTCTATAACGCGGCCTGTGAAGCCCTTCAGATCTGTGGTCAAGGGCGTTCTAAACTGATTGACCTGATGGGATATGGTGTTGCATGGCTGCTCGGACGGCCGGGGAGTTTCCCCAACAGAGCCATCCCGCCAAATACAGACGTGTTGGCCTGGCTTTTAAATATTTTACTTTAAATGAACGTAGAAAACAGAAACACAAAAATGTGTTTTCTTTATTATAAATAATACAACACGTAGTGGAGAACTACCGAAAGAAACACAACTGAAGTCAAAATAATAGAAACATGAATGAATGAGGTTCAACATAAAACTGGTTTGTGTGGATGTTAATTATGTATGTTAGAATGATTAAAAGTTAAACAACATGACATATCTATGTATTCTTTATATATGTAACCCTGAGCTGATGTCTATGATGACGTTAGTAGAACAGATAGTCTTCACACAAATTATAAGCATCATTTAAAGCTTTAAATAGAACTGCCTTTTATACCACAGACACACACATATACACACACACACACACACACACACACACACAGACAACGTCAGCAAAACACACTAATTCTGCTGTTCTCATTGTGTGCTGAGTTAAGTTATATAAATATGAATAGAACTCCGTAGTGGACTCCTAGACATGTTCACTATGCTATTTACTATATTCTAGAGAGATTTGACTACTGGTACCAGGTGTTGTGTAGAGAGGGTCTTACTGGCCGCTGTTACTGGGAGGTGGAGAGGGAAGGAGGTGTTGTTATAGGAGTGACATACAGAGGAATCACAAGGAGAGGAAAGGGTGGTGACAGCTGGCTTGGAGGGAACAACAAGTCCTGGAGTCTTGTTTGTCATGATGATGGTTACTATGCCTGGTACAACGGTAGTGGAACAGACATACGTCTCCCCCCCGCTGGCTCTAACAGAGTAGGAGTGTATCTGGACCGGCCTGCTGGCACTCTGTCCTTCTACAGAGTGTCCCCAGATGTAGGAGGGTCCTCAGACACACTGACACACATCCACACCTTCCAGTCCACCTTCACCCAGGAGGACCTCCTCCCTGCGTTTGGGATAGGGGGTGGTTCCTCAGTGTCTCTGTCGTTTGATGAAAAGAAAACACGTGTGTGGGCGGCCGTGCAAGCGATCGGACACGCGGGCATAGTACAGGCATAGTACACACACACATAGTACACACAGTACATGCATAGCGCACACACACACACACACAGTACACTGTGGGAGTGTGTGTGGATGGTGGCTGGTTGAAGCAGCCTCACCTGGCCCGAGTCAGACTGATTGGACTCTGGAGCTGGGTGAGGCTGCACACCTGTGGTGCATTGAGCAATCAGTGTGCACAGGTTAAACCAGCCACCACCACACACTCAGGGAGAGATCTCCTACATGGCAGTATGGAGCACCATCTGCATGCCTCATTTCTATGCAAACTTCACAATAAACCGGTTTCAACATCACCACCCTGTGTCCAATGGTTTGGAGGAGCCCGAGGAAAGTCACCTAGGTGGAGTATGGGAGCCACCTAGGTGGCGTGTAGTATGGACATTGCTACATACACATACACACAAACATAGTACATGCACACTTAAGACACACACATAAATACACGCAGAGGTTATATTTACTCTTTCTTTTACTTCAGTAACTTTTTGAATAGATTACTTTTTTTTTATACTTTTTACATTACTAGTTTTAATGTAACATACTTTTACTTAAGTCTATTTGTGAATAAAATGGAGGAGTGGCTGTATTTGCCTTCATTCATGTTATTTTGTAAAGATTGAATGTGCTATTTTATTTGAAGGGATACATGCTATTTTATACGTTGTTAATGTCTATTAGACAAGCATATACAATGTAATATTTGTCTATTTACGTTCATCTTGCTCTGCTTATTACAACAATAAATAATTTGGTTTGAAGTGACTCAGTACTTGAGTAATCTTTTCACTAGATACTTTCTTACTCTTCCTCAAGTCATTATCTGATGACTAATTTTATCTCTTGAGTTATTAGTACTTTAAATACATACTTGTTATATGTAAAAGTAGGCTGTTATAAATAGGAGGTTATTGGCAGTCCTCATTATTCTATATAATTATCTTACCAACAAACACTTATCTTGTTCCGTCTTAGTATGTCTTTATGATCTTAAACTTAGTTACCTATGCTCTTTAGTCAGCGTTACTAGAATAATCACATAATGCAGAAAGAAACCCGTTCCACGCTGCTCTGAACTCCGGTCCGGTTCTTTCCGGGATGTCTACGGGCCCTTTCGGAGGCCCCGTGACGTCACAACGTCAGCTCCGTCTGGGGAGCGGTTATTGTTGGGGTCCGAGAAGGTTCATGAAGCTTCTCGGACACTTGTAGGATAAGGCCACGGTGTGTGGTGCGTTTCATATCCAACATCGCTTAAGATGACTCTCCCACTCAGCAACGGTAAAAAAGAGCATCACAAAGTGGCCGTGGGTCGTAACCATGGGGATAACCCCTCCCCCCCCTCCCTCCCCCCCCCCCCCCCCTCCTCCCTCCCTCCCCCTAACCCCCGCTGAGTGTCCTCAGCCGAAATCGTAATGTGATAAACAGAGTCTACTTCCGGGTCGGACGAGGTGAACGACTAATGCGACACACCTGGTTCATACGGCGAGAGGGGGCGTGGCCCGTGGGGGCGTGGACAGTTCACTCAGCGTCAACACGACGCTCCGCGCGGTGCGGAGGCTGACTGGACTGCGGAGGCTGACGGAGCGGAAGGCTCCAGACTCTTCACGAGGGAACATGGACAGCGAGCGGTGCGAGCGGAAGTGCCGTGTGTCCGGACCTGTACAGCTCACGGCTCCTCCCTCCTCGAGCGACACTCCCCGGTGAAGTGCTCTCCTGCCCATACAGACCCGTGTGTGTGTGTGTATGTGTGTGTGTGTGTGTGTGTGTACTATGTGTGTGTGTATTTGTGTGTATGTGTGTGTATGTGTGTGTTTGTACTGTGTGTGTGTCTGTGTACTATGTGAATGTGTGTGGATGTGTGTGTGTGTGTGTGTGTGTGTGATACTGTGTGCCCGCGTGTGTGTTTTCATTTTTTCTACAACCTACACAGAGACATTGAGGCACCAACCCCCCATAACCTGAACCCAGGGAGGAGGTCCTCCTGGGTGAAGGTGGACTGGAAGGTGTGGATGTGTGTCAGCGTGTCTGAGGACCCTCCTACATCTGGGGACACTCTGTAGAAGGACAGAGTGCCAGCAGGCCGGTCCAGATACACTCCTACTCTTTTAGAGCCAGCGGGGGGGAGAAGTTTGTCTGTTATACTACCGTTGTACCAGGCATAGTAACCATAATCATCACAATCAAGACTCCAGGACTTGTTGTTCCATCCAAGCAAGCTATCAACACCCCCTCCTCTCCTTGTGATTCCGCTGTATGTCACTCCTATAGCAACAACTCCTTCCCTCTCTACCTCCCAGTAACAGCGGCCAGTCAGACCCTCTCTACACAACACCTGGCTCCAGTGGTCAAATCTCTCTGGGTGATCAGGATACGACTGCTCCTCTCCAACCAGCATCACCTTTCTGTTGTCCTCAGACCGAGAGAGTAGTCTGTGGGCTGTGTTTGGGTCCAGTGTGAGTTCACAGGCATCTGACGGGAAAACAAGACATGATTAGCTGATGAACCATTCTTCATCATCATTATCATCATCACTATTACTGTTGTCTTACATTACTGACTTACATTCTTCCTTTTCTCTTTCCGACACTTTTTTTGGTCTTCAAACATTTAAATAGAAAGGCAAAAAAAATATTATATGATAGGTACTATAGTGGAATCATGTGCTATAGCTTTTTTAAGCAATAGTACATTTTTGGATAATTAAAGTTAAAGTTAATTGGAAATATCGTGTGTGTGAGTGGTTGTAACAATCAAAACATTGAAACCAAGCAAAATGCATTTACTCCCTCAATATTTACACTAAATAGATAATTACTCACATAAAATATCTAAGCAAACCTTTCAAGATATAAAATTTTGGACTTCCTAATACACATTCATTGCAATCAACCTTCAAAGGGACACCTATGTGAACAACAGACTGAACAAGCTGAGCTCACATACAGGCTGGAAATGAACTGTTGGAGCCATAGAACTGGTTCATACATACTATATATACATAGACATGTACTCATACATACACGTACATACTATATATACATAGACATGTACTCATACACGTAAATACTATATATACATAGACATGTACTCATACATACTATATATACATAGACATGAACTCATACATACACGTACATACTATATATACATAGACATGTACTCATACATACACGTATACTATATATACATAGACATGTACTCATACATACTATATATACATAGACATGCACTCATACATACTCATACATACTATATATACATAGACATGTACTCATACATACACGTACATACTATATATACATAGACATGTACTCATACATACACGTACATACTATATACTGTGGCAACCCGGCTCCAGGACAGCGCCCCAGGTGGCTCAGGGGAGCGGTGGTAAGTGGAGTCTACCACCGCTCCCCGGAAGATCACACACCAGAGTCCATGATCGGAGGTGGCAATCAGAGAAATGGGCGACACCTGGGTCGACGGAGGAGACGGCGATATAAGCGGCGCTCGGCGTGGCTTACGAAAAGAGAAACGCGATACGAGGAATCGCGGTGTGACGAGGAGGTGAATCCTCGACACGCAACGGGGAGAGAACCGAGATACGAGGACGAGGAGCCTCGACGCTACGGGGAAAAGGAGTTTCCTCGTCAGCAACACGGGGAAAGGAGTTCCCTCGGCAACACGGGGAAAAGGAGTTCCCTCGCCGACAACGAAGAGAACAAAGAAAGACGCGAGAGAGTCGCGACAGGAGTACGCCCGGCAGTGACACGGAGGAGTGTCCTGAACCACGGGAACTCCCAACGGCCGTACCTGACCGTCACTGGACCGGAGACGGAGAACCGTATCGTCCAGTGTTGAACATTTACTTTGGCTTAGGCTCGGCCTAACCTATTATTGGTGGCATTATTTAATTGTTGAATAAACACGCCTCTTTGGCTTCGAACTGACTTCTGGTTTGTGTTCACTGGGGGGGAGACTGCCGAGTAGTGGAACCGGGTTGCCACAGTCTATACGTGTGTGTGTGTGTGTGTGTGTGTGTGTGTGTGTGTGTGTGTGTGTGTGTGTGTGTGTGTGTGTGTGTGTGTGTGTGTGTGTGTGTGTGTGTGTGTGTGTGTGTGTGTGTGTGTGTGTGTGTGTGTGTGTGTGTGTGTGTGTGTGTGTGTGTGTGTTCAGGCATCCCCAACGTCCTGGATAACTGTCCCCGGGTCCCCAACCCCATTCAGACGGACCGGGACCGGGACGGAGTGGGGGACGCCTGCGACAGCTGTCCTGAACTCCCCTCCTTAACACCCTACCCAGGTACACACACACAGTCACGCATGCACACACACACACAGTCACATAGTCACACACACACATACACACACACTCATACAGTAGTTCACAAACATGAATACATAGCATGTATATTTATTTAAATGTATATTTATAATCAGGGTACTTCCATATTTTCTTGTGTCAAAACATATTTTTGAATAAAGATTTGTTTCCAGATTACAGACGAATGAAGACAACGACCTGGTTGGATACGTGTGTGACACCAACCAGGACACGGAGGTGACACACACACACAAACAGACACACATAAACACACACACACACACACACATTTACGCACATACACACACATAGAGTTACAGGAGTGTGTGTGTGCGGGATCATTGTTTTGATTTCTAACATCCATATTTGCTTGTAAACCCATAAGCTGTCATGGACAAATCTTTGCCACTTTATTTAAATTATGGACTAACTAAATTAAAGTTAAAGCACTTAACAATATTTTATTAAACTAATCAAAATACGCTTACTGTTGTAATTTGTACACAATGTGTATGCATGACAAGGATGACCATAATCCCAGATTAGCTAGAAAGCAGAGCAGAGATGGCAGAGAGGAGGAAGAGAAGGGAGAGGAAGGAGAGAGGAGAAACTAAGATGAGAGGAGGGAGAGGAGAGGAGAGCTGACAAGACAAAGTCACAGTACTCACACACATGCGGTGAATCTTTACATGTAGTCCAATATTGACTGGGTCATCAGCTACAAACTTGTGCAATCGATCAGTGATTTTAATCCTTCCATGAATCCCATAATGTGTAAAATAGGGGTTTTAGGCATCAGATTTACATTGTTTTATCCCCCTGATAATGTGCCTAATCTACTTAATACATATTGTACTGAGAAAATGTACATATTCCACTACATATTGTACTAAGAATGTACCTATTGCGCTGATAATGTATTACACTGAATACATATTGTACTGAGAATGTACCTATTCTACTAAATACATATTGTACTGAAAATGTATCTATTCCACTGAATACATATTGTACTGATGATGTACTTTTTCCAATGAGAATGACCCATTCTATTCTTTGCAATTTATTGTTGAAATCTGAAAAGTTTACAGACATTTCATTATGTTGTCATTCATGATTCAGAAATATAAACTAATGTTAAAAAAAAATACAGATTATGTTATACAAACTAATCACCCAAACATGTTCTACACAACTGCAACCGTTTAAAATTTTATAGCATTACACTTGAAAAATAGAGTGTAATCTAATAATTTATAATGGGTTACATTTTATATTAGTAAGGGTTGTTTTCTTAACGAATTGATCCTTGAAAGACAGCAGATTATACATTATATACATTAATGCAGTTCTCTCAGATCTCACATAGCAGAGATTCTCAATCATGAAACAACATTAGTTGTTTTGGTCGTTTGATTATTTTATTATCAAACAAAGGTCCTAGTCTGTTTGATTGACAGGTGAGATGATCAAGGGGGCAGAGTTTTTACCTGCATCACGAAAATCTGGGCAGAGGAATGGATAGAGAGGCTCACTAAAGGTGCAGCCAGTAGCAGAGTAGATATGAACCCTGGCTTCCACATCATAGAAGGAGACCAGACCCTCATCATAATCAACAAACACCCCCACCTTCTTGAGCTTAGCTCTCAGTTTGAGATGGACAGCAGGGTTATCATTAAATACCAACCCATCCTTGTTGAATAAAATAGTCCAAGAGCCATTCTCAGGGGTCAACATGATCTGATTTATTCTGTTGATGGACTCTCTGGCCACTCCTAAAAACCATTGAGTCTTGTCTTTAACCTGGACCTCAAAGTAAAATCTTCCTGAGGAGAAGCTCTGCCTTGTGAGAACGTTTAGATTCTGTGTAAATCTCTTAGGGTTGTCTGGGAGTTTCTTCCTTTGACCTCCATGATGTACTTGTTTCCCATCCTCAGACAGGATGAGCTGGGGTGGAGCTGTATCAGGATCCAGAGTCACATCTACTTCATACTGCTGGACCATCTTTAGTTCAGCAGCACACAGCTTCTTCATCTCCATGTTCAGTGTCTCCTCCAGCTGATCTAGGGATCTCCACAAGGTCCGTACGTATGACAGAGGACGGACCTCCACCGTTGTCCAGTCCCTGGTGAGTGGAGGATTCGTCAGGGATCTGAAGGTCTGGAGGAAGTGGAGGTGGTCTTCAGTGTGTGAGAGCTGCTTCACCTCTGAGGTTCTATTGGTCAGATCTTCTATTTCCTGCTCCAGCTCTTTGATGAGGTCTTCAGCTTGTTTCTCTGTGGATTTCAGTTTCTCTTTAACCGTTTGGTTGAACTCATCCTGCCACCTTTCAATAGAGCGCTTCAGAACAGTGAAGACCTGCACACCATCAGCTATCGCTCTGTCTGCTTCTGCTGTGCTGCGGTCCGCTGTGTCTTTGATCTCCTTAATCTTTAGTTTTCTCTCCTGGATCATCTGCTGAACATCAGTCTCTGTCTTCTCCAGCTGGGCCGTCTTCACTTTATATTCCTCCTTTAGAGGTACAACAGGATGGAACTTGTGGTCTGTCTCTGTGCAGAACAGACACACACACCTGTTCAGTCTGGCAGAAGAGCTCCAGAAGTCGGTCGTGTTTCTTACACATTCTGTCTTCCAGACGGTCCATAGGCTCGACCAGCCGATGTCTCTTCAGGCCTGTGACTCTCTGATGTGGCTCCAGGTGGGTGTGGCAGTAAGAGGTAAAACACACTAGGCAGGACTTCACGGCCTTCAGCTGGGTCCCAGTACAGACGTCACAGGGAACTTCTCCTGGTTCAACACAAGGCTGCTCTTTTTCTTGTTCGGATCTTCTAAACTGATCAGCCATCTCTGATATGAAGGTATTGACCTGTAAATCAGGTCTTGTGTGGAACAGCTTGTTGCAAACAGGACATTTGTACTGGACTTGGCCATCCCAGAACGTTGTAATACAGGTTCTGCAGAAGTTGTGTCCACATGGTGTGGTGACTGGGCTGTTGAACACATCCAGGCAGATGGGACATGAAAAGTTATCCTCAGACCAGGAAGAATTGGACGCCATTCCTAGAAATAAAGATTATGAAAATTAAATTACCGTTTTAACTATACGTTATATACATGTAATAATGTGTTAAGAATAAGACAAGTTAAGAACATGACATCTTTCTTCACCAGCAACACCGTACACAGGTTTTGAATATATAACTATTATAATAGTATATATATATAATTATAATATATAATATATATATATTATTATATATAATATAATATAATATAATTGAAATGTGATACAAACAAAAAGAAATCAATAAACAAGAGAAAAGAAAAGACAGTGGCATAGAGCAACAGGGATGGTGTCTGCATGCAGCTGGGCCTCAAAAATCTAAAAGCCTTATCTGGACACTTCTTCTGGAGGAAGATCTGCTTTTTTTCCTGGATGAACGATCACCAAGAAGTAAATCTATTTCCTTTGTTCCTCAAATACCGCTTGCAGCGCCGGGTAAATCGTAGCTAATCGATACTTAGATTAGATTACACTTTACACAAAGCACTGAGCACGCGCTGGTGGAATCCGACGAGGCGACACAATAGAGCACGTGAAGGTTGGTTTCGCTAAGCATCAACATCACGTGTTCACACGGAGCGCAGGAGACCCGTGTGGGGCTAACGCTACAGTACAACATGGCGCCCTAAGGACAGGACGGCAACAATGAGGATTAGAGGTTCAATGTGTTGGACCCACCTTGGAATGTTTCTGTCCCGGCTCTCTGCTTTAAAACGTCTTGTTCTTCGTCTCCGGAGAGGCTAACGCGTTCACGTCGTCTCTTCGTCATGTCGTCCCTTCGTCGGTTGGATTTCCGTAAACTTCCGTTTCCTGAACAAGAGAGGGCTCTTTATACAGAGCTCCAGGCTCGGGCCCGCCCCCTCGGTACTTCCGGTTCGAGTTTGGAGAAGGAAGTGACGTTTGAAACGGTGTACTCCGGAATAGACGATAAGATCGTCCCATACACATCCAACAACGATAGGTTGCACCATGTCCTTTTAACACCAGAAACGGAAAGAATAAACCTCGCGGAAAAAAACGGAGAACTAATTCTAATTAACCAGCGTATGAAATAAATCAACTATGGATATCCATTAGTCTTAGCCTTTTATTCGAGCCAGCCACCAGTCATTTAATTTGCTACAACACAGTCCAAGTGTAAACTATTGGAGTGATTGGCAGGTCGCGGTGGAGGGCCTTTATGAGAAATGGCTTTGCGTTATTTAATACAGCCACGTTTTGAAGACGTGCTGCTGCCTGTCCCTAATCCATTGCACTGTTGCTCTTCTTCTTCTTCTTCTTATAATTATTACTGCTGCTGTTCTATTTTTATACTTTTTTCTATTTGTTTAAATTATATTGTGTTTTATAGATATTATAACTTCTTTCTGCTGCCAGGCCGAGGAGCCAAAACAAAATAATTGTGCAGCCGAATACTTGTATATGACATGTTACAATAAAGAATCTTGAATCACAATCTCAGATGGCATTGCATCACTGTATGGAACATATCCAGTGGGTTCAGAAGTCAAATCAAAGTGCAGAGCGTCTGAATTACCAAGAGGGGAGCTATAATGGTTCTGTTGGATCGGTCCTGTTTGGAACAAGAGGAGTACCATACGCTGTTGCATGGATTCTTGGTAAAGAAAAGAAACCCTTCAGATTCTGAAACCCTAAACCCTCTGAATACTGAGTGACATCACGTTACATTAGTTGTACACTTTACTGATTTTAATAAACGACCAAAAGGTGTGCGTACCTTTCTGAATACCTACCTGTAAAGGGTGTAACGAAGGAGGAAAGACAAGAATCCAACCTAGCCAGATTGACTGATTTCTAATTGAAGAGAAATGAAGGAAGAAAATAACCCTGCCTAATTATAGAAACATAACCATTATAAATTATTACATTACAGATACTGTTCACTGTTTTCTCCTCAACACCCTGTATATCCTTTAATGCTACTTTAAAGCACAATTTTATTTATGTAGAAATGTTTCAAGGATCCATTTTGATAACGTGATAATCTATAGTCTATATTTCTGTTTCTGAAAAATGAATAACATGTTACAATGTTTGTTTTCAGATATTAATAAAAAGTACACTTGACAGACTTCCAAGTCTGTCTGAAGACATGAAATCACAGCAACACAACAAGCAGTTCAAAACACAAACACATCAAAACACACTCACCCTCACCACATGAAGACTGAGGTCTACATGAATAGGAGAGTGACTCCTGTCCATGAGTGGGATGTCAATGTTGACATCACATTCATGGGAACATAACAATGGGTTTTTGTTAAAAAAAAAAATCTGCACAAAGTCCAACGGTAGCAGGTGGCCCTGCTACAATCATGAGAATATCTCATTCAGAGAGAATAATGTGTGTGTGTGTGTGTGTGTGTGTGTGTGTGTGTCTGCGTGTGTGTGTGTGTGTGTGTGTGTGTGTGTGTGTGTGTGTGCACCTTGCTTTGGCCCTTCTCTGAATACCTGCCTGTAAAGGCAACAATATGAGGGAGGAAAAAAACACAAGAAGAATCCAAGCCAACAAGATGACTCATTTAAGAGAAATGAATGAAGAAAATAACCCTGCCTTTCATAGAATCACACGCCAGTACAAACATGCTTACCCTTACTCTGATTATTCTGTACTCTGAGTATTCTGTACTCTGAGGACACTCTACTTAGTACTATGTACTCTGAGTACACTGTACTCTGAGTATTCTGTACTCTTGAGTATTCTGTAGTCTGAGTATTCTGTACTCGTAGTACTCTGTACTCTGAGTATTCTGTACATATGTACGAACATATCCAGTGGGTTCAGAGGTCAACTCAAAGTGCAGAGCGTCTGAATTACCAAGAGGGGAGCTATAATGGTTCTGTTGGACCGGTCCTGTTCGGAACAAGAGGAGTACCATACGCTGTTGCATGGATTCTTGGTAAAGAAAAGAAACCCTTCAGATTCTGAAACCCTAAACCCTCTGAATACTGAATGACATCACGTTACATTAGTTGTACACTTTACTGATTTTAATAAAAGACCAAAAGGTGTGTGTGTTTGTATGTGTGTGTGTGTGTGTGTGTGTGTGTTGCTGAATACCTGCCTGTAAGGCTGTGACGAAGATAAAGGAAGAAACACAAGAATCCAACCCAACCAGATGACTCGTTTGGTTGGGTTTATACGATATAAGAGAAATGGAGAAAATAACCCTCCTATTATAGAAACATAAACCATTATAAATTATTACATTACATATACTACACTGTTCACTGTTTTCTCAACACCTTTTATAACCTTTAATGCTATAACATCAACAGTTCAGTCATGTAGAAATGTTTAATGGATCTCTTTTGATAACATAATAATCCAGACTATATTTCTTTAAGTTTCTGCTTCTGAATAATGAATGACATCACGTTACAATGTTTGCACACTTTACTGGTTTTGATAAAGAAAGACTGAGTGTGTATGTGTAGGGGGGGGGGGGGGGGGGGGGGGGGGGGGGTAGAGAAGGAGGAGGACTAACACAGGAAGTATCTCTCCTCCTAAGGATGCTAGGAGGCCAGGAGGTGCAGGGGGAGCACACATGAATACTAATAACAGGACAAGGAGTTCAAACAGTCCCACATGAAGACTAAAGTCTCCATGAATAGAGTCAAGGAGTGGCTGATGAAATAATGGCAGATCAATAATCAACAGTAACAAGGTCCATTGCTACACTCCACCGAGGTGGCTTTAACTGGGCTCCTCCAGATAAGGACGCAGGGTGGTGGTGTTGGAAAACCGGTTTATTGTAAACGTTTGTAGACAATGCTACATGGCCTGGTGCTCTATGCTGCCATGCAGGAGATCTCCCTGAGTGTGTGTGGTGATGGCTGGTTTAACCTGTGCACACTGATTACTCAATGCACAACAGGTGTGCAGCCTCACCCAGCCCCAGAGTCCAGTCAGTCTGACCCGGGCCAGGTGAGGCTGCTTCAACCAGCCGTCATCCACACACACTCCCACTAACAGTACATATTGTCATCAGATTCATAAGTACACAATAAAACAATATGAAAAATAAAGCAAACAATTTATACACATAACACGACAAAGAGGTAAAAACAGAACTTTATTTTAGTATTATTTGTAAAGCCCATTGCAGTATTATTGTATATTGGTAGGCTACTGCTAGTTTTTAACTGTCTCTAACATTGCTTATAATGTGTGTGTGTGTGTGTGTGTGTGTGTGTGTGTGTGTGTGTGTTTATCTTTCTGTAACAAGAGGAAGAAACACAATAACCCAATCAGATGACTCATTGAAAAGAAATGAAAGAAAATAACCCTGCTATTATAGAAACATAACCTAATACAAAACACACACACACACACACACACACACACAGATCATCAATGTCTGTACATATAGCCCCCCCTCCCTTATATGAGTCAAACCACGTCAGTCCTGTAACTACAAAAACAGGAGGAGGAGGAGGGGAAGAGGAGTAGGAGGAGGAGGAGGAGGAGGAGGAGGAAGGGGGAGATGCACACTACCAACCGGTCCAGCAGACTTGAAAGCACTGCGACCCTCAGCTCATGTCCCAGGTGGAACCACTGGGAGGCTCCCACCAAGCCATGCCTTGTCCCTCCTCAGGGCTAACACCTGAAGCCTTGGCAGGAGCTTGCTCCAGGCTGCTGTGGCAACGCAACCCTGCTGTGGTCAGAGACGCCGCATCAAGTAGAGGTCATGCCTTCCAGAAGAGGATGAAGAAACACCTCGTCTGCATGGGTCTGCAATCCTAAACGTAAGGGCCTCAACAAAGTAGTCATCAACATATTCCTGAGTAGCTGTGGATCAGTGATGGGTGCTCTGAAATGTGGTCATGAAGCTTGTATCTGCAAAAGCATGCAAGAATAAAAAAAAGTAGGAAAGGGTTTGTTTAATCCATTTTTATTCGTTTTCAACTGAATTCACTGTAAGACGCTTATTGATACAAACGTTTAATAAATAACTCACTAGTAAATTATTCGGACGACAGATGGTGACGCCTGCCCAAAGAAACAAATGAAAAACAAGGACACAGAATCAAACAGGGTTTAGAGATCAAATGTGTCTCTTTCTGTCAAGTTACCTCAGGGTGGGGCCCCATCTAAAGCTAAGGCCACACTGCCTGATTTTGATTGTTATCAAAATGAACACAAACGACTACTTCCTGTAGTCGTTTGGAATTCGATATCATTAAACGTATAAAAAGCACGAACAAGATGAGAGGGGAAAGAGAGATGGAGAGAGATATGAACTTTAACTGAACATGTAGATTGGAAGACACAGGCCCAATGCTGTTGACACAGAGACATCGATGACAGTCAGCTTCACTGTAGGAGAGAGGGAGGGAGAGAGAGGGAGAGAGAGAGGGGAGGATAGAGCTAGAGAGAGAAAGGGAGAGGAGGAGAGAGAGGGGAGGATAGAGAGAGAAAGGGAGAGAGGGAAGCTGGGAAAGAGCGACAGGGAGGACTCTGAGCTTCTAATGGTTAGATCTTCTATTTCCTGCTCCAGCTCTTTGATTAGGTCTTCAACTTTTTTCTCTGTGGATTTCAGTCTCTCTTTAACCGTTTGGTTGAACTCATCCTGCCACTTTTCAATAGAGCGCTTCAGAGCAGTGAGGACCTGCACACCATCGGCTATCTCTCTGTCTGCGTCTTTCTTGGTCAATTCAACTGTGTCTTTGATCTCCTTAATCTTCAGTTTTCTCTCCTGGATCATCTGCTGAACTTCAGACTCTATCTTGCCCAGCTGGGCCGTCTTCACTTCATATTCCTCCTTTAGAGGTACAACAGGATGGGACTTGTGGTCTGTCTCTGTGCAGAACTGACACACACACACCTGTTCAGTCTGGCAGAAGAGCTCCAGAAGTCGGTCATGTTTCTTACACATCCTGTCTTCCAGATGGTCCATAGGGTCAACCAGCTGATGTTTCTTCAGGACTGCGACTCTCTGATGTGGCTCCAGGTGGGTTTGGCAGAAAGAGGTTAAACACACTAGGCAGGACTTCACAGCCTTCAGCTGGGTCCCAGTACAGACGTCACAGGGAACTTCTCCTGGTTCAACACAAGGCTGCTCTGTGACTCGTACAGACCTTCTGAACTGATCAATCATCTCTGATATGAAGGTATTGTCCTGTAAATCAGGTCTTGTGTGGAACAGCTTGTTGCAAACAGGACATTTGTACTGGACTTGGTCATCCCAGAACGTTGTAATGCAGGTTCTACAGAAGTTGTGTCCACATGGAGTGGAAACTGGGCTGTTGAACACATCCAGACAGATGGAACATGAAAAGTCTTCTTCAGACCAGGAAGTGTTAGCAGAGGCCATTTCTAGAAAACAATTATTCAAGTTAAATCAAGTCACCATTACATTCGTTTTCATTATGTATTCTAATGTGTGGATTTTATGTATTATATATTGATGTTGTTTCAATCAGAATTCCTTATCCAACTGGAGGTACAACATGAAGCTCTGCAGACAGGACAGCTTCATGAGGATTATAGTCAACATGTTGGACTCACCTTATAATGTTTCTGTCAGACTATTTAGTTTATAAAGTGTTGTTCTTTGTCTCCAGAAAGAGAGAAGTGCCCCCACTTTGTGTTACTTTGGTCATTTTGCATTTAAATTAAAGTAATAATTCATTCTCAAAGCACATTTCTATCAATTGTTGACTAAAGTAAGGTAACGATGTGTCCAAAAACCACGTTAGCATAGGGTGAGCAGTCTCTGACTCCTGCCCAGCTGAAACAGCTGAGTGTCACAACGCTACACTTTCAGAGGTCTGAGATAGGAGTTAACATGGAAGCACTTTTACTGTTAGTCCCTGAAAACTATCTAGATCATCAAATACAACGTTATCTTAATGACACAAAACCACACTGTCTACAACATGGGAAGTTATTTAAATAGTCATGACAGGGTGAATTCTTTAATCATTATAATGTAAATAAAGTAGCCCATAGAATAGTAATAATAAAAAGATGCCTACCGTTAAAGTCACCCAGGGACACTTCAGATTTAGGACCAATCCTAAAACAGAAGAATGAAAAACTATTATTTCAACGATAACGGGGTGCTTGACTCCAGGCTGAAAGGTTCTGGGTTCGATCCCCAATGTCCGCAGTCCCACCTGTAGGCAGCAAGATTCCCCCTAACCCCTACCTGCTCCTTAATGACCTGTCTCTGTACTGTCTAACCCCTACCTGCTCCTTAATGACCTGTCTCTGTACTGTCTAACCCCTACCTGCTCCTTAATGACCTGTCTCTGTACTGTCTAACCCCTACCTGCTCCTTATTGACCTGTCTCTGTACTGTCTAACCCCTACCTGCTCCTTAATGACCTGTCTCTGTACTGTCTAACCCCTACCTGCTCCTTACTGACCGGTCTCTGTACTGTCTAACCCCTACCTGCTCCTTAATGACCTGTCTCTGTACTGTCTAACCCCTACCTGCTCCTTAATGACCTGTCTCTGTACTGTCTAACCCCTACCTGGTCCTTAATGACCTGTCTCTGTACTGTCTAACCCCTACCTGCTCCTTAATGACCTGTATCTGTACTGTCTAACCCCTACCTGCTCCTTAATGACCTGTCTCTGTACTGTCTAACCCCTACCTGCTCCTTAATGACCTGTCTCTGTACTGTCTAAACCTTACCTGCTCCTTAATGACCTGTCTCTGTACTGTCTAACCCCTACCTGCTCCTTAATGACCTGTCTCTGTACTGTCTAACCCCTACCTGCTCCTTAATGACCTGTCTCTGTACTGTCTAACCCCTACCTGCTCCTTATTGACCTGTCTCTGTACTGTCTAACCCCTACCTGCTCCTTAATGACCTGTCTTTGTACTGTCTAACCCAGGGGTGGGCAAACTTTTTGACTCGCGGGCCACAATAGGTTTTCAAATTTGACAGAGGGGCCGGGCCAGGTGCATTTGGAGGGAGTGTTTGGGCCGGATATACTAAAGCATTAAATGTAGTGTGTGCAAACCTCATAGCACAGTAAGAACACTACAACCCAATTTATTAACTGTCTTTCAAATGTGAAAAATAGCCCTTATCAATTAATAAATTTGTCTCAAGGAATATGCAAGATATGACATTTACATACTATTTCGCAGATACTGGGATGAGGAAATGTAAATAGATTCAAATAACACACGCACTGTGATTTATCAAGATTGCGTCTGTTTTTAATAAGTTTCAATTTAAGGTGCAAAGTTAAAGAAATCAACATTTATTGAAAAAAGGAATCACTTTCAACATTCAAAACATATTATTACACAACAAAATACTCAAGCTCAATAATATCTACTTGTGTTAAACTTCGCAAAATCATAAATGGATTGTCTTGACCGCGCGCTCTACAAACTCGCCACGGAAGACCTCGCCTTCACGCGCAAACAGTGCACGTGTATTGTTGCCAAGCACACAGACATAGGCTGTATTAAATATCCTACCTGCAGTCGAAAATTTAAATTAAGGGTGATGTGCGGCGTGTTAATAAAGCTACTGTACCGCTGCTGTGCGTAAATACGCATTGCTCTTAATTTAAAGACGCACTTCCAAACTTTCCAAATGCATTTTTTCAAAACACAGCAGAAAAACTCATCATTTTAGTGGGAACAGTGTTGTTGGTCTCCCTTTTTTGCCAGTGCATCAAAGTCTGGAGTTAGTTTTGTTGTGGCAATTCTCAAGACAGATCTGAGGTGTTGGTCAGTTAACTTGGATCTGTGATGGGCTTTGTTGATTTTCATGACGCTAAACGTCTGTTCACACACGTAAGTCGAGCCAAACAACACCAGCATCTTCTGCGCCGTCCTCCGGAGGTTTGGAAACGCGGTCTCGTTAAGTGAAGCGTAAAAGTCATTCAGTTTAAGAGACTTGAACTTCTCCTTTAAGACGGAGTCAGACTGAAGATCGATCAGTTCTAATTGCAGCTCCTGCGGTGCTAATTCGGGGTCTTGTGACAGGGGACAGGACACCAGTTGAAGTGACTTGTCAATTTTTTCAAAATCACAGAACCGACGGCAAAATTCTCTGTGCAGATCGTCCAGTGATTTGCAGTATTTCTTCGCATTTCGGGCGGCCTCTTTCTGCACGGCTAGTGTGGGGAAATGTGCGAAAGATTTGTTTGACATTTGCCTGGAGAATAAAACCAGCTTGGATTTGAAGGCTCCCACATTTGTGTACATGTCGTGCGCAAACTGATCTTTACCCTGTAGCTTCACGTTCAGCTCATTCATGTGTGAAAATATGTCTACAGCAAACGCAAAGTCACAAAGCCAGTTTGTGTCGCTCAGCTCGGGAAATTCTTCGGATTTCTTCATTAAATTAAAAAATGAGCGAATCTCGTCTTTGAGCTCCCAGACTCGTTGAAACACTTTCCCCAAACTTAACCAGCGGACGCGAGAGTGGTAAAGTAGGTCCTGGTGGTCCGCATTAGTTTCTTCCAGAAACGTAATGAACTGACGATGATTAAGTCCCCTTGCTCGTATGAAGTTAACAAGTTTTACAACTGGATCCACGACGTGATCTAGCTGCAATACAGACTTACACAGAGACTCCTGATGAATGATGCAGTGAAGTAAAATAACATTCTGGTCAGGGTTTTCTTCTTTCACTTTATCCTGGATTCTTTTCAGCAGCCCAATGTTTTTTCCAGTTAAATTTGGCGATCCATCCGTGGTGACATTGGCAAGTTTACTCCAAGGTAGCTTCATTCTCTCGATGACAGAAGACACCTGTTCATATAAGTCCTCTCCTCGCGTTTTCCCTTTCAGTGATTCCATGCTCAAAAGCTCCTCCGTTATCTCAAAACTGTCGTTAATCCCTCGGATAAAAATTAGGAGCTGAGCAGTGTCTTTTATGTCGTTACTTTCATCCAGTGCTAGTGAATATAACTTAAAGGACTCCGCCTTTTTGTTTAACTCGCTGACTATATCTTCGTCAATCAGTTCCACGCGACGAGTCACTGTCCTTCGTGCTAAACTAATTTTTTCAAACTTGGCTTTGCTCTCCGGACACAAGAGACCTGCTGTCTCTACCATGCACTCTTTCAAAAACTCACCTTCGGAGAAAGGCTTGCTAGCCTTTGCTAATTTGAATGCCAGCAAATAACTTGCCTTGGTACTTGACTCTTGAATTGCAGTTTGTCGGTGAAAAAAGTTCTGTTGATTCTGTAAATTAGCTGCCAACCTCTGAGCAGTAGCCGCCCGTTCTTGTGTTGACTGCTTGCTAGCATAGTTTGCATGTTTCGTGGCAAAGTGACGGCTGATATTGTACTCTTTGAAAACCGCAACAGCTTCTTGGCATATCAGACATACAGCC
Organism: Lota lota; assembly: GCA_026745465.1. Classification (NCBI taxonomy): domain Eukaryota; kingdom Metazoa; phylum Chordata; class Actinopteri; order Gadiformes; family Lotidae; genus Lota; species Lota lota. The sequence goes on from JACYXH010000608.1 coordinate 247,198, forward strand.
TTTGATCGGACTTCAGTGAAGAAGTATTTTGTTGTCCACTCCTTATTAAACACTCGGCATTCGCTGTCCACTTTCCTTCTCTTTGGTCCGCTCATTTTTACAGAAGGGCTTAATGGTGACGTGAAACGAAGTGAAATAAAGAGAAATACGCGCCACTCCAACAACGGTCAATGTGTTTCGAGTGCGCCATCTATTGGGGAAAGGTGGGCATTGCAGGGAAAGGGGAAAAAAGAAGGTTTTTACTATAATTTGGACAAGTTCGGCGGGCCGGATTAAAAAGCCTAACGGGCCGTACGTGGCCCGCGGGCCGTAGTTTGCCCATGTCTGGTCTAACCCCTACCTGCTCCTTAATGACCTGTCTTTGTACTGTCTAACCTCTATCAGCTCCTTAATGACCTGTCTCTGTACTATCTAACCCTACCTTCTTCTGTGTGACCTGTATTTTACCTCACTGTCAGTCTCTTTGGATAAAGAATCTGCTAAATTACTCAGCAATAACGTAGTTTAATTTTGAATAACAGCAATGTGACAAGTTAACTTCATCGGATAAACATTTACATACGATTTTATACGAGTTTTAACGTACATGTTTATAGAAAACCAACCAGTTGGTCCAGTTCCCCTCCCAGTTTATGCTCCTCCCAGACTAACCTCTTATAGGCTGCTGATCCATATCCTCACTCAGTGATGAAGAATAATCACTTAATTAAAATATGAACCATAGAAGCTCAGACAGAGAAAAACAAAGAGACACTTGATAGTTCAAACAGCATGTAGAGACACATCACTGATGCAGCTCCTTCTATACAGTATGATGAACAGGAACATAACACCTCCTCCAGCTGTCTGAGCTGTCTGCTCACACACTACTGAACCCCTCCATGTAGAATCCTCCTCTAGCTGTCTGCTCACACACTACTGAACACCTCCATGTAGAATCCTCCTCTAGCTGTCTGAGCTCTGTCTGCTCACACACTACTGAACACCTCCATGTAGAATCCTCCTCTAGCTGTCTGAGCTCTGTCTGCTCACACACTACTGAACACCTCCATGTAGAATCCTCCTCTAGCTGTCTGAGCTCTGTCTGCTCACACACTACTGAACACCTCCATGTAGAATCCTCCTCTAGCTGTCTGAGCTCTGTCTGCTCACACACTACTGAACACCTCCATGTAGAATCCTCCTCTAGCTGTCTGAGCTCTGTCTGCTCACACACTACTGAACACCTCCATGTAGAATCCTCCTCTAGCTGTCTGAGCTCTGTCTGCTCACACACTGCTGAACACCTCCATGTAGAATCCTCCTCTAGCTGTCTGAGCTCTGTCTGCTCACACACTACTGAACACCTCCATGTAGAATCCTCCTCTAGCTGTCTGAGCTCTGTCTGCTCACACACTACTGAACACCTCCATGTAGAATCCTCCTCTAGCTGTCTGAGCTCTATCTGCTCACACACTACTGAACACTTCAGTTTTTTCACCGGGCGCCATTCCTCATTTTCTGCCTTGAGGTAATAGATTAACAAACAAATAAATAAATAAATATGCTTTGCACCTCTGTTCCTCACAATGTTTCATCTGCCGTGGCAAGGTGCACTTGTACCTCCCCCCCCTCAAACCCCAATTCACTCTTGAGCCAACAGCAGCCACATATTGTCACACTACCAGTATATGTTGGGAGTGTATCACATCTCACTAGCTCTACCGCACACTCTCTATCTACTCCTCACTCTCTATCTACCCCTCACTCTCTCTAACCCTCACTCTCTCTACCCCTCACTCTCTCTACCCTTCACTCTATCTACCCCTCACTCTCTCTACCCCTCACTCTATCTACCCCTCACTCTATCTACCCTTTTCTCCGTCTCACGATCTCTTTCTGCCTCTCTCTCTACCCCTCTCTGTATCTCCATCTCTCTCAGTACCCCTCTCTCAGTCTCTTTATCTCTCTCTCTTGCCCTACCCTTCTATCTCTCTCTGTGTCTCTCTCTCTCTCTCTCTCTGTCTCATCGTGGTTCCTGTAACACACACACACACACACACACACATACGCTGCTGATAAATTAGTTTTCACACAAACCTCAAGTCACTCTTGAGACAACAGCATGTTGTCACACTACTAGTATGTGTAGGAGTGTGTCACATCTCACTAGCTCTACTGCACACTCTATCTACAGTTCTCTCTCTCGCAACACCCCACTCTCTCTACTTCCCTCTCTCTACCTTTCTCTCCGTCTCACGACCTCTTTCTGCCTCTCTCTCTGCCCCTCTCTGTATCTCCATCTCTCTCAGTACCCCCTCTCATCCTCTTTATCTCTCTTTCTCTCTCTCTCTGCCCCTCTCTGTATCTCCACCTCTCTCAGTACCCCTCTCTCGTCCTCTTTATCTCTTTCTATCTCTACCCCTCTCTGTATCTCCATCTCTCTCAGTACCCCTCTCTCGTCCTCTTTATCTCTCTCTCTTGCCCTACCCTTCACTCTCTCTCTCTGTATCGCTCTCTCTCTGTCTCATCATGGTTCCTGTAACACACACACACACACACACACACCTGTCTGTGGTCTTAACTTGTCAAGAAGAAACCACCAACATTGTCTCCACAGCGTCTAACATTGTGTTGTTTGACTCATCATGGCCACTCTGACTGCTGCAGTGACTTAATGCTTCACTCTGTTTCTATTGGTTGATGCCCGCGCCTTGGAATAGAAGTGACTTATTTAACAAATTAGCATTGTTTATTTATTTTAATCTAACACACACACACACACACACACATACACAGTGTTGGGAAACAATAAGTTACAATGATCAAAAAATCGAACCTAAAAAACAACATAAAACACTGGTAGAACCAGCACCATGGATCAAACCAGGAATCAGACCTGGAACAATAAAGGCTGTCTGTTGAAGTCATTTAAATAATCAATACTTAACTAAAGATGATTATTGTTTTGTTAGGTCTATTAGTGGCTGTGCATTGCTTCACCTTATCTCCACACTTCACACACCTCCACCAAAAGCTCAACTCCACCTTAATGGTGTTGAAATGCAAGACGCAGAGCTAGTGTCTCCAGTTCTCTAAGTGATTCAGTCACTGTGGTGAAAGGATGAATATGGTTTAACAAAGCTACCTTGAATTAACCTTTTATTATGTATTGTGTTCATTTAGTGGGGTTGGGTCTCTATCTTCTTCTGTTCACTTGCTGTGTGTGTGTGTGTGTGTGTGTGTGTGTGTGTGTGTGTGTGTGTGTGTGTGCGTGTGTGTGCGTGGTGTGCACGCACCCATGCGCACAAGGTGTGTGTTTAACTGATAACACGCTTGTCTTGAGTCGATGACACAACATCACTCACACTTTTATTGCCTATTTAGTTTTATATTATAGCCTACCATCAAATGGGATTGATTGGTTTAAGAAACATTTCATATATTCAGGTTGTTTCAGACGGACGGCGACACACACAATGATATCCACGATGAAGAATTCAGTTTGACCTTCAATATTCCTTCCTTTTTGCTTCCTAATCTCAATAGCTCATTGAGAACCGATTTATTTCATATTAGTCCTGTTTCCAAATCGGAAAATGTTTCCCACATATTTCCCCGAGTGCCACACCATGTCCTTGATATGAGGAAAAAACGCGTTGAATATCGATATCAGCGATATAATAGTGTGAAATATTGTCCAATGTCTAGTCTTTACACCAAGACTAATCCGAACCAAATCAATTTCAACCAGCTATTTTGTTTTGAAGATAATATCGTCCAACTAACATCAATGCGGTACCCCTACACTTTAACAAACTAAGATAGGTAGATAGATAGATAGATTTTACTATCTTTATTATCACTTGTACATAAGTAATAAGTAATGTTAAAACCTGCACGCACGCATGCACACACACACGCACGCACACACACCGATGCATGCACGCATGCACACACACACACGCAGACACACGCACGCACACACGTGTGTCGGGCCCCTGCGTTACTACCTCCTGGGGCGCCCGTTCACCCTCTGTTCGGACCACGCCCCCCTGCAATGGCTCCACCGCATGAAGGACACCAACCCACGGATCACACGGTGGTACCTGGCCTTACAGCCACTTCACTTCAGGGTGGTCCATAGGCCGGGGGCGCAGATGGTGGTGGCGGACTTCCTCTCCCGACTGCCTGAACTGGGGGGGGAGTTGGCTGTCGGCCGGACGGCTCCCCGGCCTAAGTGGGGCGGTGGGGATATGTGGTGAGGGGGGGCGTGGCCTAGCGCCGGCTGCAGCTAGAAGGGGCGGAGCGGCTCAATTGGGGCCACAGACGCAGCTGTAGGGGATGAGCGCGATTAGGAAGCTATTAAAAGATTGGCTTGTGTTGTGCTCTCCCCACAGTGAGGTCGGGTCCAGTCACGAGGTGGACTGGCCGTAAGAGACAGAGAGATCGCACGTCCCCAGCAGGACGTTGATTGTGCATTTTGTGTTTGAACATTAGGAGACGATAAAAACGGAACTTTTGCCTCCGTACTCCTCATCGTCCGGCTCTTTCATCGTGGACTCGCCATCCACGTTACTGCACTTTCCCGTTCACTCCGTCGGGCCCCTGCGTGTCGGGGGACAGCGTGTCGGCCTCCTGCGTGTCGGGCTCCTGCGTGTCGGGGGACAGCGTGTCGGGCCCCTGCGTGTCGGGGGATGGCGTGTCGGGGGACAGCGTGTCGGGCCCCTGCGTGTCGGGGGACAGCGTGTCGGGCCCCTGCGTGTCGGGCCCCTGCGTGTCGGGCCCCTGCGTGTCGGGGGACAGCGTGTCGGGCCCCTGCGTGTCGGGCCCCTGCGTGTCGGGCCCCTGCGTGTCGGGCCCCTGCGTGTCGGGCCCCTGCGTGTCGGGGGACAGCGTGTCGGGCCCCTGCGTGTCGGGCTCATGCGTGTCGGGGTCCTGCGTGTCGGGGGACAGCGTGTCGGGCCCCTGCGTGTCAGGCCCCTGCGTGTCGGGGGACGGCGTGTCGGGCCCCTGCGTGTCGGGCTCATGCGTGTCGGGGGACAGCGTGTCGGGCTCATGCGTGTCGGGGTCCTGCGTGTCGGGGGACAGCGTGTCGGGCCCCTGCGTGTCAGGCCCCTGCGTGTCGGGGGACGGCGTGTCGGGCCCCTGCGTTACTACCTCCTGGGGCGCCCGTTCACCCTCTGTTCGGACCACACCCCCCTGCAATGGCTCCACCGCATGAAGGACACCAACCCACGGATCACACGGTGGTACCTGGCCTTACAGCCGCTTCACTTCAGGGTGGTCCATAGGCCGGGGGCGCAGATGGTGGTGGCGGACTT